>JALPQD010000312.1:994121-1303016 GCA_023101885.1 Typhlomys cinereus
CTGAAGTCAGGCAGAAGCAGCATTGGCACTCCTGTGAGCCACTTCACAGTCTGAGTGCTGCTTGAAGCGAGAGCTGAAGTGGTCGGCACTATTTAGAATTCAAGGTTACAGAGCCACCTGGCTGCCTGCAGCTCCTCAGCCACCCCACAGAGGACAGGAGCATGAAGGGACCACAAGTAACAGGTCGCCTTGCCGGCTATTGGGATGCGAAGTGGGCAGCAGTGAGAGGAGGGTATCCATCACCGGAACCTGTGTCTACTCCACAGGGCCGGGTGTTCCGACAGTTCCCTGCCAGCCCTTGTCTGCCCTGCATCCTCAGACGCGACCACCACCGCCGTGGCCACCACAGCACTGAGCAAGGAAAGCCCTCCCACCGCCACCGCCTGTACAGGGGCTGCCGAGGGCCCCCCAGGGCCCGTCATGGCAGTAACCACAGCAGCCCCCGCCACAACAGTTACCGTGGGAACAGTGACAAAGGACAGGTAAGTAGGTTGGTCACAAAGAGGGCAGGATGGGACTGGAAGAACCTCACAAGCCCAAATGGCTCCAACCTTGACCCATTTGTGCAGGAAGACAGATGCCCCACCAGAAGGAGCCGCCTTAAACGGTCCTGTGTAACGCTGCTGCCACCCAGCTAAGGCCTGCCCTGGCCAGGCTGCCTCCTTAATCAAGAAAACTACCTGGTGATGCAAAATTTTTTTATTTAATTTTAAAATAAATGCTGCATTTGGTAAAGCTGGCAGTTGGAACTAGTCGGACAACCCAGCTTGCGTCTTTCCTGCCCAACCGAGTTACTCAGGCCCTGTTGGAAGACAGGATGCATTTGGCTACCCCAGGTCCCGGCCCTGGCATGGCAATAAGGTCCCTGACATGCAGCCTCCACCTACAGGAGTTCGGGGCTCCAAGACCTGAGGTGCCTCTGCACTGGGCAGGAAGGGTGGATCTCCAGGCTCCGATTTCACTGTTTTTTAATGCATGGAGGAAAAGCCGGTTTTTTGCACTTTGTATCCAGCTACAGTACAGGTCTCCCTTGGCTCCGAGCAGAGTTAGGGAGAGCCTGAGCTGGGGAGACCTGACTCCCACAAATACATGGGGTCAGGTCTTGTTTGGCCATATGGTATATAACCCAGGTCTGCTTGCCCTGTGGTTCTGGGAGCTGGTATTAAACCAGGCTGCAAATTTTGACTGCCTTAAAAACAAGATCCGTGAACCTGCAGGGACTGTCACACTTGGGTGGGCAGTTACAGGCGCCTGGCAGGTGCCAACCTCAGGCATGTAGCAGAGGGCACAGCAGGTCACTGGGCAGCTCAGAGACTGGGTAGGCCCATGTTGTCCGGGAAGGATCTAAAAGTTTGTTACAGAGTCCTTTTTAAATGTTCTGACCATCTGAGAGGGCACCTCAACCCCCAATAAAAATATTCTTACCGAAAAATTGTGTCTGGCTAAGCTTCGGGCACGGAGCCCCAGCCTGCCTGGTCGCATCATCGAGGGTGGGTGACAGGCTCTGCGTCTCAGGTGGGAACAGAAATGAAAAGCTCTACCTTCTGAACAAAGAGAGGGGGGCCAAGGATACCACGTTTGCTTGTACCTTTCTGGAACCCCAAAAAGAGGCTGGTCAGGAGCAGCAGGTGGAGACCAGGCCCACCAAGAAAGTGACTTAACCTACGGGTAACGAGGGGCCCTGAAGTTTCCATCAGATCTGTTGTTACCTCGGAACAAAACTTGGAGGACAGGGCCCCTCGTCTCCCTGAACCCTGTCCATCCCACGCCCCCGAGGGGGACACCTGAGGCCTGTGCGTTGTCAGCGGTGGAGAGGAGCAGGGCTGGTTAAGGACAGCACGGGAGCTGATGGGGTCCCAGGTCGCCGGTGGCTTCAGTCTCCTGCCATTGGGCCTGCCTTCTCTGTACCTACGTTCACTCCACCCCTCCCAACCTGAGGGGAGGCCACCATCAAAGTCCCTGGGGTCAAACCACCGGTGGCTCTCTGGGACCTTCCTCCAGGAGCCTCTGCTACACACACCTCTCCGCCCACGGTCGGGGCCCCAGCCCTGGCTGCAAGAACAGCTGGTGAACGACCCCAATCCGGGCAAGGGGGAGGAGACAACAGCCACATGCCCAGTAACAGAGCTCTAAGAGCTAAAGACCTCTTTGCCTCTCACTGCACCCCACTTCTGCCCTGAGGACCACCTTTCCTGAGAACCCACTCTCCTCCCTCTCAAGCGTGGCCTCTGTGTTCGACGTTGCAGGGCCTCCCTGATGCCAGTTGCTGCTGCCCCGGCAGGGCCTTTTGGGTAAGGGAGGGTGGGGCCTGTGCTCCGACACACCAGCTGCAAGCACGGCTACTCCCACCACCACAGGAGCTCAGGTCCACTCAGTGCCCCAAGCGTGGGGCACAAGCAGGACACAAGACCCCAGAGCAAACCAGGCGTAGGAGTGATGCAGGCACAGGGTATGTTGTTAGTTCTCTCTTTATATAGACTCTGGTTCTAGAAACGGCTCACCACAGCCGGCCGGCCAGGGCCAGCACTGACGGGCTGGGCAGGGTGGACTATTTACAGGCCCACTGCAGGGCTGTACCACGGCCTCGTCCCTGAACGGACGGCGCTCAGCCATGACACCGCAATAAGTTAGAGCCGGCCGGAGGGGCGGGGCGGGGGCTGTACACACAAGTGTTGGGGGCTCAGGGCCTCAATACTGTCGAGGGCCGGGGCTGTAAACATGGCCGGGGCGGCCCTGCCCACCCCTAGTGGTCTGTAACGACTGGAAGCAGAGCAGCCCGGGCAGGGCCGGGGAGGGTCAGGCATCCGACAGGCAGCTCTGGATCCGGTCCACCCACTGCTGGGCCGAGGGCACATCCTGGGCACAGAAGTTGTAAACTCGACGGGTCGTCTTCACCTGGGAAGGGCAGGTCATGACTCCACAACCCGCACAGCGAGTCCCTCCCCCAGCCTCTCCTCCCCTCTTGCAGAGGCTCACGTCAAAGAAGGCCTTCTCATCCACAGTCTTGGGGGCACCCATGGTGGGTGTGCCGGGTGCCACTGCCTCTACCTCTGCCAGGTCAATGACACCCTTGCACTCTGTGTCCACACGGTGGTCATAATAGCGCAGCTGAGTAAGAAGCAGGGTCAGAGCTAAGACAGTTGTCTTCATCTGCTTCCTCTTCCCCACCACTCGTCACTCACCTGGTGCTTGGTCTTGTCTAGGACGAACCAACGGGCCTTCCAGGGCTTCATGAAGGCCCCCTTCTTGTACAGGGTCCCCTCATAGGACCTGCGTTGGCACCAGAGTCAGGGTGTCTGTCAGTTTGGGGCCATCTCCAGGATGTGAAGAAACACCCTCCCCCCCAATGCCATCATGTAGACATACACTGGCTCCCAAACACCAGTCTGCACAGGGCAGAGGTTCCTAAAGAAACACTTGAGCACACAGGTTGGCAGAAGCAACAACTGTGATGCAGCCCTTCAGGCCTAAGGTAGGGTGGATCCCGCCTGGTTCATCGGTCACCTGTTCCACTCGGTGCTGACTCGAATGCTGACTTACGTTTGGAAAGCTGCCACAGTCTCTCCTACAAATCCTACCTAGCGATGAAACTAGAGGAAAACCTACTCCTGGGTCCCGGCACTCAGCCCGGTAGGGCGCTGCAGCCGTAGGAGGGACATTCTCATACCTGTTCTCACTCTCAGCTGTCTGGAACTGACTATACAGGGTGCTGGTGCTTCGGCGAGCAGCCTGGCGGGAGCTAGATGTAGTTGAACCACTGCTCTGGTCACTGTCCAGACTGAGGCTCAGGGTAGAGCCCACAGGTCCCTCCTGCAGGTACACGCCCAGTGAGCGTCGATGGTGGGGCACACTCGATACCAGCAGGGAGCTGGAGGCACCCTGCAGGCAGGAGGAGGGGGCTTGTGTCAGGGCTGGAGGCTCCACCTCCTGAGCGCACGCTTCTCTGGCCCTCCATCCCAGCCTCCACCGCAACCCTGCTCACACGTCCATCTGGCCGGCCTTCGAGGCGCTGTGCAGCCTTCACCCGGTCCCAGGTGTCCTTCCAGCGCTCAGGGGGCCGACCTAGCTCTGTCTCCAACCGCTGCAGCTCCTGGGGAGGACGCATGAACAAGGTTACCCAAGACAACTCAAGTGGGGGCTACAGAGATGCTGAAGCAGGTAAAGCACTTGTTCCGCAACTGTGGAAACAAGGTTGGCTCTTCCGGAACCCGTGTCAAAGTTGGGCAGGTGTTGCGGCTATCTATGAGACCTCACTTCAATCAATGGAAAGAGAGCAAGACAGACACAACTGACATGTGTGCCTGATCCCCACATGCGTGCGTGTGTACGCACATACATTCCCAGCACAGTCCAGGCTGGATAATGAAGAGACAGAAGGAAAATACAGAAAGGAGATACAAAGAAAAATCCAACATGAAACTGCAGTACAGAATACAGCAACCACAGGCACCGCACAGCATAATCAGAAAACACATGCAGTGGTTCGTGGCTGTAATATCTGTACTTAGAAGGTCCTTGTACCTTCCAAGTAGATAGAAGCAGGAGAAAGGTCAAGAGCTGGAGGTCACCCTGAGCTTCGTTCCAGGCCAACTTGAGCTACATACAGCATAAGACCATCTCAAAAAGAAACAGAAAAGGGCTGGGAAGATGGCTTAGTGGTTAAGGCACGAGTTTGGATCCTAGCTCCCATGTAAAATATCAGGTGGGTTTGATGTCCTGCCTGTAAGTCCAGCCTCAGAAAATGGAATCTAAAAACCCCCAGAATAAGCTGGCTTGACTAGCTTACTATTAGCAAGCTCTGGATTTGATTAGAGAGTCTGTCTCCCAAGAGTAAGGTGGAAGAACAGAGATGATTTCTTATTAATGGTCTCAAGCTTCCACATGCAGTGTGCACACACATGTGCCCCACACATGCCTCCCACCCACACATATATATGAAAATGGAAAACAAAGCGAAAATCATTAGAACCCCTAAACAGACTAGGTCAAGCATTCGAACAGCAGGATGTTACAGAAAATCTAAAACTAAAAAAACTAAATTCCCAAAGCAGGGCAAGGGGATAGCACAGCTCAGCAGCAGTACACGAGGCCCTAGGTTCAGTCTTCAGTAGCAGTCCTTCCTACCCACAAATCCCAAACCAGCCACAAGAAAAGATACATTGTCAAAACAGCAATGATAAAACCACCAACTGTCCGGATCCCAGGTCCCACATTAAAAAAAAAAAAAATTTAAAAAAAACCACCAACTGCCAACTCCGAAACAGAAACATGGGGGCAGACTACTGCTTCTATCCCGTCTAGGTCCTCAGATCTAGGAGCATCTTTCAGATGCTGGAGAGCCAGCACCAGTCCCTATGCAGGTGTGACAGCTGCCCACTGGTCCACACCAGACATACTACACTTGTCTGGTTTTGGTCTGGCTGAAATGTCAGGGGAAGAAAGGGAAGGAGTACTACCAGAGAAAGAGCTCCAAAAACCTGCACGATCCACCAGGACTGGCCAAATTAAGCTCCCCCTATGCAAAGCAGGACGTCGGGAGGCCTGGACGAGCACAGCTAAGTAGAAGTCATGTGATTACACAATGCTGAAAGGTGCAAGAGTTCCAAATGGTCAGAGTGGGGAAGCCTAACTAACACACACAAACTTCTCCTGAGACAGGACAGACAGAAGTCCTGCTGCAAGTGAGGACTGTTTCAACGTGGAGCTTCCCAAGGGTTGCTATGGAACTTCCTGAAAAAAAGATCAAACTGGTCCACATAATTCCTTAAGTACATTCAAGAATAAGACGAAACTCTGAAGAAAGACAACACTAATTTTTAACCAGTGTCCATCTTATAATAAAACTGGGAAAAACTGGGCCAGGAGGATGAATCCGTGGTTGAAATGAGAGCCATGTGAACAACAGGACCAGAATTCAGATCCCAGATCCACGTACACCACCAAGTGGAAGTAACAGCTCGCTTGAAATTCCAGCCCTAGAGGATGAAGTAGTGTGGCTGCCAGACCAGCCCTATAGGTGATTAAAGATCCAGTCTCCAAAGAATAAGGTGAAAGAGCAATAGAGAATGATTCCCAATTATCACTCCCCTAAGCCTGCATACACGCATGCAAACACATACATACGCATACATATGAAAATAGTTTTCTAAAAAAGTACTTTTCAGACTGAAACGATGACCAAACGAGCTATAAGCAAAGCAGATCTCTCCGTAGGTAACATGCTGGCTGTACAAGTATCAGGACCTGAGTTCAGAATCTTGATGCCCACATAAAAGCATCTGTAACTCTAGTGCTCAAGACATGTGGGCAGATCCCAGGGGCTGGCCAAAACGCTGTGTTCTAGGTTCGGTGAGAGACCCCAGTCTCAAAAATGAGGTGGAGACACCCAATGTGGACTTCTGGCTTCCATATGTACACATACAGAGTATGTGTGCACGAAGAGAAACAAGCGGAGGAGGCCAGACCTGGTGGTACACATCTTGAAATCCCAGCTACTGGGCAGTCTAAGGCAAGAAGGTCCCAAGTTCTAGGCCAGTCTGAGCCACTTAGTGAGGTCCTGTCTCAAAATGAAAACCAAGCCAGATGTAGCTTAATGGTAGAGCACTTACCTAGCATATACAAGGCCTTGGGTTTAATTCCCAGTACTGAGATAATAAGAAAGAGAGGTAAGAAGGAGGAAAAGAAGAGAGAAGAGAAAAAGAAAAGGAAAAAAATACCAGGAGTGATGAAAATAGTTTCTTAATCATTGAACTTTTAACCAAAATAAAAATAACATGTATTTGTGTCATTAAAAAAAGCTAAGTGGTTGGCGGGCCATTTGCACCGGATACCAAGCACTAACCAGTGCAAGTATCCTAGAGGTACCCAGTCACACACATATGGAGACAGTAGAGAGGGAGGAAAAGGGGAGGGGAGAATGGTAAAGGTGGGAAGGGATGCACGGTAGAGATAGGTAATAGGCAACGAAAATACACAAATTTGTGGTTAATACAATTTAAAAATGGTTAATATTAAAAATAAAAAGCTTAGTGGTTCTATTAACATCAGATAAGGTGATCCCAAGCATTACCAGAGATTAAAGACTCTTCTCTTTGTGATGTGGGAAAACTTTCATTCACAAAATTGTGATACCCATGCACCCCTAAAATCATAGGCCCTTTGGACTAAGACCTGTCCTGGACCATTGAAACGTATTCGCACATGGAGTCATATTCATGTAAGTAAACCAGGCTCTATGACGCTCACATAGCCTCAAAGGCCACAAAGACAACACTGATGAGTGCGAACAGCCCTGTATTCAGGCCTCAGCCTTCCGACTGCTCATGAAGCATGGGCGGTAGGGGGTGGTACCAGAGGCAGATCGAGCCGCCCCCACTACACAGCAACAGTCCCACCTACCACAGCTCACTTGGCCTTTCTTCCTTCAAGAGGTCTCTGCCCTAGTTTGTTTCTGACTGCTGAGATCGAACGGACATGCTCACCAAAGACAGTGTCTTCAACACTAATAACCTTGAGGGTGAGAGCCAGAGAGCTCCTGCTCACTTCAGACAAGACAGAGTCTTCCTGGGAAAGCTACGGCCTGGGCTGTTCCTCAGGTGCTGCCTGAGTCATAGGAAGACAGGTACTAGAACACATGCGTCCATGTGTGCTTGGTCTGCTGAGAATTGAGAGGTGAAGGGACCTTTAAGAAGTGGAGATGGGGCTGGAGAGGTGGCTCAGGGGTTAAGCCTCTGCCTTGCAAGCAGAAGGTCCTGAGTTCGGATCCTAGACGTATAGACGCCGAGCGGAAGCAGGGCGGCCTGTACTTTTGGTCCTGGTAGGGCGGAGCCTGTGAATCCCGGGGTAGAGTAAACAAGGAGGTGGAGGCGGTCCATGGGGGTTCCCAAATTCGCCTGTGGTTCTACACACACACACACACACACACACACACACACACGCACGCACACACGCACGCACGCACACACAATTGAATAAATAATAAAAAGAAAAAAGAAAAAAGAAGTGGAGCTTGCGATCTAGATAGGGCTCAGGTGTTAGGCCTCTGGCTTATAATTAGAAGGATCTGAGTTCAGATCCCGAATCCCACATAAAAATGCCAGGTGGAAATGGTGGTGTCCTGCACTTGTGGTCCTAGTGGGCGGAGCCTGGAAAATCCCACAGCAAAGTCAAACCGAATAGAAGAATCCAGGATGATTCACAAAGTCACCCTTGGGCTCCCAGAGCACAGGTGCACAATGCGTTCTCTCTCTCTCTCTCTCTCTCTCTCTCATACACACACACACACACACACACACAGAGGTAGGGCTTAGTAAGAGGTTCTTGGTCATTTCGGACATGCTTTTGAAGGTGAGAGAACCTGGGGGACCCTGAGCTGCATCTGAGCAAGCTACTTTAGAAGGAAGCCCACCAACAGTCCTCTACCTCTGCGTGTAATCTTTGGGCCTGGAGGCACTCCTGCCACCACCATCTGCCGTGATGTGACACGCTACAAAGGCTTCACCAGAACTGAGCACATGCCCTCCAAAACTGCAAGTGAAACAAACCTTTCTATTTTAAATTAGTCTCCTCCAGTATTCAGCACGGTAACAGAGAGCTGATGAACAGAACAGATTCAAGGGCACATATGCTCGGAGAGAAAGCCAGTTCCTGAGTGCCGGGACTTTGTAACAACTGCCTTCTCATCACCTTCCAGCATGGGACAGAGACCGCGGAACCAAGGTCACCCCGACAGTTCATGTGGCGGAAGGAGAGACAGGTCCACCCCACTCTCGACAGTAGCTACACACACACACACACACACACACACACACACACACACACACGCGCGCGCTCAAACCTACACACACACACGCTCATACACACACACACGCTCATACCTACACACGCGCACGCACACACATGCTCATACCTACACACGCGCACGCACACACACATGCTCATACATACACACGCGCATGCACACACGCTCATACATACACACGCGCACGCACACACGTTCATACATACACACGCGCACGCACATACATGCTCATACATACACACACACACGCTCATACCTACACACGCGCACGCACACACACATGCTCATACACACACACACGCTCATACCTACACACGCGCACGCACACACACATGCTCATACACACACACACGCTCATACCTACACACGCGCACGCACACACACATGCTCATACCTACACACGCGCACGCACACACACATGCTCATACATACACACGCGCGCACACATGCTCATACCTACACACGTGCACGCACACACACATGCTCATACATACACACGCGCGCACACACATGCTCATAACTACACACGCGCACGCACACACACATGCTCATACATACACATGCGCATGCACACACGCTCATACACACACGCTCATACCTACACACGCGCACACACACACACGCTCATACATACACACACGCTCATACCTACACACGCATACACGCTCATACCTACACACACGCTCATACCTACACACGCGCACGCACACATGCTCATACACACGCTCATACCTACACACGCTCATACCTACACACGCACGCTCATACATACACATGCGCACACACACACGCTCATACCTACACACGCGCACGCACACACGCTCATACCTACATACGCGCACGCACACACATGCTCATACATACACACGTGCACACACATGCTCATACATACACACGCGCACACACGCTCATACACACGCGCATGCACACGCACACGCGCTCATACATACACACGCGCACGCGCGCACACACGCTCATACATACACATGCACACCCACACGCACGCTCATACACACGCGCACGCACACACACTCATACACACACGCACACACTCATACATACACACGCGCACGCACATGCACGCTCATACACACACGCGCACGCACACACGCTCATACCTACACACACACGCGCGCGCGCTCATACCTACATACGTGCACGCACACACATGCTCATACATACACGCACGCACACACATGCTCATACATACACACGCGCACGCACACACGCTCATACATACGCACACACGCTCATACATACACACGCGCACGCACACACACGCTCACACATACACATGCGCACCCACACGCACGCTCATACACACGCGCACGCACACACGCGCACGCACACACGCTCATACACACACGCACACACTCATACATACACACGCGCACGCACACACGCTCATACATACACATGCGCACGCACACACACATGCTCATACCTACACGCGCGCACGCACACACACACACACACACACACAGAGGTGTCTGAACGAGGAGGAGTCAGCAGGCAGCTGTGCCCTGGGGCGGCACGCACCTCCAGCAGACGAGAGATGGCGTCGGGCTGGACTCGAGGGCAGCTGTCGTAGCACGGCCACACCACGCGGCGCCTGCTCTGGGGAGCGCCTCCATCAGACCGTTCTTCTTCTGGTGGCTCAGGGGGCCCCTGGGCCAGCTCCCAATCGTAAGGGGGCCCCTCAGCCAGAGTCTCCTCGATGTAGAAATCCCACACCTTCAGATTGGACACGTTGCTGTAGGGCCGCAGGACCTGGGGGCGAGCCGATGTTGAGAGGTTGGGCTGGGTAGGGGCTGCTGCCCCCACCAGGCCCCGCTCACCTCTGCATCCTCAGGTGCGTATGTGTAGTTGTAGAACACGGGGGTCCTCTTGCTCAACCGATCCACATACTCCCACACGGACCTGCACGTCAGCTGGCCCTTGCGTTCACCCTTCTCTTCATACAGCAGCCCTGCACAGAAGCAGTGCTGAGTCTAGGCCCCTCTGAATGGCAGGTACCCTGGGTCCCCCTCTCCCACATACCCAGCTCAATACGCTCATAATCAGAGTCCAGTAAGAAGGTTCGGAAACGGCGGGATGCATGGTGGTAACCAAGGAACTTGAGGTAGAACTGACTGAACTCAAACTCCATGGGGAACTGCAAGTGGACCTGTGCAAACAGTGGCGAGAAGTCAAGGCAGGAAGCGCAGCCTACAACCTACCCACGCAAAACCTACCCACCTGATGCACACAGTCCAGGAACTGCAGGAAGATGGGAGTGAAGCCACTACTCTGCCCAGCCAGGGTGTGGGCCCCCCGGTGGCTGAAGCGATGGCCGAAGGACAGCCACTCCTTCTCCACCAGCAGACGGAAACCCTCCAACGTGCGGTAGAAAGGATCTGAGAGCAACTGCACCAAGGACACCACCTGCCGGCACCACAGCTGTCAGAGGAGCACCCGGGACCCTGCCCCACCCTGGAGCCCTGGACCTGCCACACACCTGAGTGGTGATGTCCCAGCCATCCTCCAGGCTCACCAGGACGGAGGAGCCCGAGTCCAGCAGCTCCACCACCAGCACCGATATCTGCAGCAGCTTGTGGATCTACAGGGACAAACAGCCCCATATTCCAATACCAATCAACCCCAGAGGCCCAGGTACCCACAGAAGCCATGCGAGGCTGGCAGTGTCTGCAGCCGCTGTGTGGGTATCGCACTATATGGACATGTTGTGCCCCAGCTGTGCCAGCCACAGCTTCCTTCAGCCCAAAGCTCTCTCGCTCAAATCCCACCCAAGATCCACCTGGTACTGGAGAGGCAGACTGCGCAGAAGTTCCCGTCTTTGCCAGGTGCAGTGCTATATGCCTAAATAGCACTTGGAAGGCCAAAGCAGGAGGGTCGCCACAAGTTCAAGGCCAGTCTGATCTACACAATGTTAGGGCAGCCAAGACTGCACAGCAAGACCCTGCCTCACGAAGGAAAAGCCCCTGTCCTTGAGGGGCTGGTAGCTCCATCCCTGAGCCATTCCCTCAGGGCACGGGGCAACGTCCATTTCCACGCTCCACATGAGAACAAAGCAGCAGAGCCCTGCCCTGCCCTGCCCTGCCCTGCCCGACGAGCCCCCCAGATTCAGCCACACTGCCCCAGATACGCCTCTTATACGCTGAGACCACCGGCTGCTCCCCAGACACCAGGACCCCACATGGGGAGAACCGGCCAGCCAGGGCTCAGCGCTGTTTCACCAGCAGAGTCTAGGACGGGGCAGAGACCTGGATCAGCCAGTCTGAGTCTTCCAGGGCGCGCAGGAAGGAGGCTGGGCCCGGCTCGGCGGCAGGGCGGCCAGGGACGCAGGCCTTGAGCAGCTTCTTGAAGCTGGCCTTCACCTGCCGCGCCTCACACACCTCAATGGGCACTGGCTCCCACTGCTGCAAGGGGTCTGGGCGCACACCCTGGAAGGACAATTAAAGGGCGAGTCAGGCCCAGTGCTGCCCCTTCCCACCCAAAAGAACCCTGGTTCTGTGTCCCTATCCCAGTCACCTTAAGCTGGGCTTTGTCCCCAATAATGTAGAGGGCTGCACGCTGTGGCCGCAGAAAGCCTGGATCTGGGGGGGTCCCGTTGGTCTGGGTAGGGCTGAGGAAATCTCTGCTAGCTAGCCGAGAGCCCACATCAGCACCGAGCCCACTGCTGCGACCGCTAGCTCGGACGCTGCTCCACTTACCTACAAAGAAGAGACTAGGTGAGCACACAGGACCCAGGCTGAGGTGCCACTTACCTGGGGCTGGCTGGGCCTGGCCTCCAGGATGGGGCCTGAGTTCCCGGGTAGGGCAGGGTGGTCAGTGGGTCATGCGAGGGAGGGGGGCTGGAACAACACGGATGCTGAAGCGTATGGGTGGGGGGCCTAGGTTAGTGTCTAGAGTGGATTCAGGTGCTGGGGAGTAAGTAACCAGGGCTGGACAGAGGAGTTGGTTATGTTGGTCTGTCATAAGGGAGTTGTTAGTGCCAGGTGTGAAGGGAGACATTAGTATCCATGACAGCTTGGCTCACACCGGGGGCCATCAGTGCCAGTTAAGGGAAGAGCCCCCGGTACGGTACCTCGGGGCGTAATCCGTCTGGAGGCCGAGGCCGCCATGGGGTTGGACAGCGTGGTGACCCTGGCTCTGGGGCTGGGCACTGGGGGTATAGTAGAAAGAAGTTTAGGTCTGGTCCCAGGCCTGGGTTGCCAGAGACTCACACCAAGCCCCCTCCCAGGAGACTTGGAGCCAACAGGAGTTAGCCACAGGAGCTCTTGTCTGGTTCAGAAAAGGGGTCTCTGTACCAGGGGCCACTAGACAACAGAGGACCCCCCTGGTGCTGAGGAAGGTCAGGTTTTGGAGCACCGGATTCTTCTACACTCAGCTCAGGGCAACCCTGTCCTCAGGACTCTCCTAGGCCTTTGTCCTTCAACACAAGCCGGGCCCTGTCCGACAGGTAATGACCAGAGCCACGCAACACAGGAGGCGTCCAGAAGAGGGAAAAGCAGGGCCAGAGGGGTGGAGGGCAGCTGAGCCCAGAACCAAGGAAGATCTGAGCAGCAGGGATACATCAGGCAGATCACAAGCGAGGACAATGTGGCGGATCTGAGAGGTGTCTTGGTCCCACCGTAGTTTCAGTGCCAGCCCAGCTCAGGTTTACCTGCCTACCCAGCTTCATGCACAACACAGACAAGTGTGCGAAGCAACACTCCTCCCCCCTTCTGGTCATTATGGTCAAGGCTAACTATCCATACCCTGCCTTCTCTGTCACCCACACTGCAGATGGAATGACTGCCCTGCACACAATGAGGAAAGCATCGGTCTACTTAGGGTGCCTAAACAGGAACCTAAATAAGCCGAGGGAAGCTATTGACTACTGAGACTATTGAGTCACTGGACAGTAAAGGGGACAGCCTCACTCCCTGAACTTGCAACAGTGGATGAAGCAACAGAGGCAATGGAAGTGGCTAGAGATGTCCAGGAGACACTAGGAAAAATACAGACCGCCATGTCCTGAGAGGAGGATGCAGCTCACTAGAACACTAAGCCTTTCTGTTGCATGGAAGGCAGGAAGGTAGCGTGACTCTAAAGCACATTCAGTCGGCACTCCCAGGGAAGCACAGGGCTCCACATCACTTGGACTTATCATCAGACTGCTGTCACCTGGTACCCATGGGAACGGATTTGCTGCCCTGTTCTCAATCCAGCGGCAGCCAATGGTAAAGGGCTTGCAGGCTGCTGGCAGGCCTGCTGAGGACGGATGAGCAGCACAGGTTCAACCGAGAAAGAGGAGTCTAAGGCGGAGGGATCCCAGCGAGAGAAGGCAGACAGATGCAGCAAGGACTTCAGACCTGGCTGGCCGCTTATGGAGCCAGGAGGGCAGAACAGACAGGGCTTAAGGCTTGGGGTGACTGTCCATGGGCGGTGTTAACAGCCCAAGAGCCGCTCTGTGTTCCACTCGCTTCTAGGAGCTGAACCCAGAAGGGATGGGGAGGGACCAGAAGTGTCACAGTCAGATACAGGTGTCAACTTCACATTTGTAAAGAAGAATTGGTCGCTGACTTTAAGCAGGTCTGCAGGAGACTAATTAATTGATGGGGAAGACCCAGCCCATGGTGGGCTACTCCCTGGGCAGTTAGGTGAACGGAGGAAGCTGGTTAAGGAAGTTGGCATTCTTTAGATATGCTTGGCTAGATATGCTGTCTGGCAAGTGGGGTTTGCCTCCGTCAGCAGTGCTGTAGATTTGGTGAGGCCGGTTTCCTTGGATCCCTAGTAGTGGTGTGGGCTCTCCTGCTAAGTTAGCCAAGGAACTGTCCAACATAGACAATCATAAGCCAGAATAAAGGCCCTTGTCCCCATCAGCCATTTGGTTGAGAATCTGTCGGCACCATGAAGGCTAACTGCAACAAGAGGTCATGCCTGGAACAGCCACCACCTTCTGAGCACGCCAGATAGGTTGGGACAACTCAGCCCCCGGGTGCTATCATCACCTCGGCTTGGAGAGGTGGGCTCTGCAGCCTTCAGCACAGCAGCCTTGCAACGCCATGCCTGGCACTCAGATCAACATCTAAACACAGAAGACTTCAAGCGACACACAAGGCCTGGTATACAGCCATGGTTAGAATTATAAGTCAGACCCTAGCAGCTATTAGTCACACCGAGAGGATAAGCCAGACAGGAGAAGCACCAAGACAGAGCAGTGCCAGTACCCACAATCCACATGCCAACACCACTGGACATGCTATCTGACCCCACAGACAGTGGGCGCCAAGGACAGACACTTGTAGAGCATTTTACATTTGGCACTGCCACCTGGCCAAACCATGAAAACAGAGCAACCCAAAGAAAGCCAAGTCGGGCACAAAGGCCGGTGGCAAGAGTAAGGGCTCTACTACTGGCCCAGGGAACACTCGCCTCTAGGACCTGGGGCCACCCTCTGCACTAAAGACCCCGTCTCGCAAGAACAAAGGCTTCCCATACAATTACGATGGCCGCAGTGCCCACGCAGGGAACTCTGTGGGGAACTCACAGGCAGAGCTCAGCATAGGCAGAGGCTAAACTGGTTTCCCACTCACTGTGTTTGAGGGTGCTGTGGAAGGTGCATAAGGGACAGGGAGACCTGGGCAAAGAAGACCCAAGGAACCAGGATAAAAAAGCATGAAGGCCAAGCAATGGGCAGAGAGGGGCTTGGAAGGGGGGCAGGACAGAGGAAGAATGAGATGAGTGTGGGGATGTTCTAAGGGCTCTCTAGGCAGCAACAGATGTGTGGACAAAACACCAGGCTGGCCCTGATGTCATAGGCAGGCACAGGTGTCAACTTGATGGTTGAGGGTTTGAGCTCTGGGCACATTTGTAGAGAATCAGTGGTTGAGTTAGGCCCAGAGCAAGCCTGCAGGAGATTGTCTAGCTGCTGGGGAAGGCCCAGACATGCTGTCTGGCAAGTAAGGATCGTCCCTCTCTCAGGGTGTGACCAGTTCCCTCGACCCTGGGGTTGGTGTGAGTTCTCCTGTCAAACTGAACTGAGAACTGTAACCGGATGATCATAAGAGAAAATAAACCACCTGTTCCCTTAAGCTGTTTGATGGTGATTTTATCAGCAACCACGCAGGTGAACTGCAACACCTGGAAACCTCTGACAGCTGTCTTGGTTTAGGGAAGACAAGGAAGTGGACAGGCTTTTGGTCAAGGCAAGCAGAGCCTCAGGACACTTACCTGGTCTGGGAAAAGAAAGTTTGCTGACCCAGAGGGGTTCGTTCCTCTCCTTGTTCCAACCTACGCCCACACCAATGTCACCCACCAAAGCTGTTTCTGCCCCTCGCTGGTTTGCCCAGCATACAGTCCTTCCCCTATGCCCCCACCTGAAAACACCCTCTCACCGTGACCACCCATGTGGGCCGAGGAGAATCCGCTGAGTGTGTTTCGGCCTGAGGAGTCTGCAGAGCGGGGCATGGAGCTGACCACAGCTTGCAAGTACTTCTCCTGCTCCAAGCTGCTAGAATCTGCCTGGGTCTGGCCTGAGAGAGGAGCAGAGGCTGGACGTGAGGAGGTAGCAGGAGGCAGGCAGGGCGGGCAGATGCAGGGCAGAACCCAGGAGGGTACCTGGAGAAGGTGCGTTCTGGGCCTTGAAGAGGCCAACAACGCCCTTGCCGTGCAGGCCACCGGAGCGCAGCAACACAGCCTTGGAGCGCCCACTGCGCCAGCATACCACAGGGAAGCGGTTCTGGCGGTAGCAGCGCGACACGCGTTGCAGAGCATTGTCCTGGATGCTCTGAGGAACTATCAGCAGCCCTGGGTAGCTACAGGAGTTTGGAGGCATCACGAGGGGAGTTTTTTTTTAATTTTTTTTAATATATATATTTTTTTATCTATTCAATTGTGCGTGTGTGGATATGTATGTGTGCGCGCATGTGTGTGTGTATGTGTGTGTGTATAGAACCACGGACGAATTCGTGAACCACCATGGACGCCTCCACCTCCTTCTGCCCCGGGATTCACAGGCTCCGCCCTACCAGGACCAGAAGCTCAGGCCGCCCCCGCTTCCGCCTGGCGTCTATATGTGGGATCTGGGATCTGAACTCAGGACCTTCCGCCTGGCAAGGCGGAGGCTTAACCCCTGAGCCACCTCTCCAGCCCACGAGGGGAGTTTGAAGGCCTTGCCCCACACAGACCAGGGTAGAGGAGCCAATGGGGGAGCCAGTTCTCAGCTACCAGCACTCAAGGGCACTTTCTAAACCCTGTGCTCATCTACACTCTCTCCATCCACGAAGCCTCGCAGCCTAACCCTAACCCTAAATCCTCCTCCCTTCCTTTTCCCATGGTAAGTAGGGAAAGCGTCCAAGCACTGTCTGCCACCCTAGCCAACCCTGGTCAAGTCTTCTTGGCATGTTCTGGCCAGTCCTCACCTGCGGCATATGGCATACATGCGGTTAACTGGAGAGATACGGAAGGGCTCAGACTTTGCCCGGCTCAGACTGCTGCTCAGAGTGCCCAGGCCGAGGCGCTGGTAGTCACGGCAACATGCCCGCTCCACCAGGCTGCTCATGGTCATGCGGTCGGAGGGTTTCAAGGCTGAGGACGGGGTCAGCGTGCTGGGTTCCGGCTCCTCTGACACTGTGCAGATTGTACGTGGGGGTCAGCACCAGAGAACACCCAATCAGCCCAGCCCAAGCCTCAACGGAGATGACGCCCCTGACCACCTGAGATCTCGTCCTCCTGGTCCTCAGGGGGCGGCTGGCCCCGATGCTCCCAGCCAGGTGGATTATACTTCTTCCGAGTAATATATTGCCGACCCATGGTCTTCTTCGCGTTCTTCACCAGGTTCCGGGACAAGGTTCTGGAATGTAAAGGGCCAGAAGAGGTGGGAGGAGACACAGGAACCTGGGCACAGGGATCTGAGAGGGTCACATATGCACGTAGCTAATACCCAGCTGCCCTGGCTCTGGGAATCAGCTCCATACCTGAGAGAAGGACCCTTGTCCTTGGCAGCCCGTGCAGGCCGGCCAGGTATGTGAGCCGAGCCTAGGGTGAAGGCAAAGGTGCCCCTGATGTCTGGCGGGTAACGAAGCTTGTGCAGTTGTTTTCGGAAGAGCTCAGCACTGTCAGATCCCACCTCCTCATCAAATGCCATTTTCAGCAGCTGAGTCAGAGAAACACGCCCTCAGAGGTCTAAGTGGCTACTGAGCTCCCCCAGCCAGACGCTCCTGGAAGCACAGGCTCCCTTCTCACGGCACCACACAGACGCAAACCTTCAGGGAAAGCATCGTGTTCCTGCAGCTCCAGAGTCCAAGATACGTGTAAACTCTGCAAGCCTCAGTATCTACTTGAGATCTACGCTCAGACAGTACACCTCAGAAATCAGGAGTCAATACCCCAAAGAAAAGAGTGAAGCTGCACAGGCCAGTATGTTAAAAAGACAAAACCAAGCTAAAAGTTAATGTGAGAGTCTCACGCTAAGAGCCCACTTGCAAAGATACAGGTTAAAAACCCACTTAAAGGGGTCAACTATCTGCAATGGACAAGCGTCCCACCTACCTGGAATGTGCAGGAGCGAAGCTGTAGCCCATCTTGCAGGAGCTGGTCCACAGGGGTCTGCACGCTAATGCGCTTCTCCTTGGTCAGAGCAGCCACAGGGAAGGAGCGGACCACTACCTGCTCCCCCACTTAACAGGAGGCCAAGCAGAATCAGGAGGGGAGGGAGAGGAAGAGGATATATTTCTCAAGGTACCAAATATGCGGTTCTTGGTGGGCGGGGAAGGAGCAGACCAGGGCCCATCTCCCATATGGCCCTGCATCTCTGAGAAAGGAGAAAGGCAAAGCAAGGAGGGTCTCATCCATCCCAAAGAGCTAGTGGCAGCTAGGGCCAGAAGAAAAGGTCCAAAGACTCACCCAGGGGGTCGGTAGGCATCCCAGTGAAGATGACCCGGTATGTGGTAAGGAAGACAGCACCCTCAGCTGGGAGCAGTGCAGGACCACCTCCACTGCCCCCTACGCCCTCCTCACGCCCATCTGGCAGCAAGTAGACTCGAAGGCCATCCAGGACACACTCCTCACCAGGCAACAGGCGCGGCCGCAACAGTTTGGGCTGCTCAGGAAACAGGAGCAGCGACTGAGAACACAGAGCAGGCCTGTGGCGCCCACAGCCTGCGAAGCTCCTGCTCACCTTCTGTATGGGGGGCAACCTCTTGCTCTCCCGGTGCACAGCCTCCAGAGTCTCAATATGCATCTGGACGATGTCTGAAGAAGAGCAGTGCTCACGTGCTGGGCTACAGCACCCACCCGCGGATGTGTGTCCATGCCCAATACACCTATGCTCATACCTGGCACCATGACGTGCAGCCCCTTCAGGTGGTCGCTGGTGACCCCACTCTCTGTGCAGACCTTATCCACAAAGCGGTTGATGAAGCGGACCACGGCCCCAGCCACATCACAGGTCTCTGCATCTTCAAAGCCACTCTCTGTGTCATAGCTCTCAGCCACGCTACCTGCCATGCTAGGCCAACAAGAGTGTGTGGGCACCAGCACCGCCCTACGCCCACCGAAAGCCTTGTCCCTGCCCCCAGCTCAGCGCGAGCCCGCCCCACCTGTTGGTGACCACACTGTTGCTGGCGCTGTCCAAGTCTCCCAGCCCCGCGCGCTCGCGCACAAGCCGGCTCTTGCTGCTGTCCAGGGGCAGCAGGAGGTAGCTCATGCGGCTGGCGTAGTGGATGGCCTGGCTGAACACGGTACTCTCCTCTTTCTGGACCAGCTCCTGCTGCTTGTCACGGCTCAGGGTCGGCCACAGGCGCCGCTGCTCCGAAGCCACATCCAGGGCAGAGCGTTCGTCATCCTGACACGGGGCCTCTCTGAGCTCCTGTCGCAGTGCACAGAGAGTGAGCCAGGGTCACACCCCTCCTCCATCCAGGCCCAGGAAGTCCTGCACACCTGGGAGGGGTCCACTTGATCTTCCGAAGGCTCCAGGTACAGGGCCCGGATGTGGGTCTGCACATCCCCGTAGAACATAGCCTCCCAAAACTGTGGTGTGCTCCACACCACGTGCTCCTGCACACAGCTGTACGCAAACTGTGTCACCCCTGGGCTCAGTTTCTGCAAAAGTGAGAGCGAAAAGGTCAGGTGCACACAGGCAAAAAGTCAGATGGACAAGAGCCCGGGGCACCCTTGGCACTCACCCGGCAAAAGGCTGTGACCAGGGGCAGCAGGGCAGCTGCAATGCCATGCTCATCCAGGGAGGTACAGTCCTGTGGGCGGATCCATGAGCCATAAGGACCCTCCCAGAGAGCACATAAATCTAGTCCCCCCCCCCCCGGCCACCGCAGACTAATACCTCCTACTACGGTCACCTGGAACTGTTGCCTTAGTTTTTAAGGCCAGCCCCAAGAAAGACTCCCCCCCATTCCCCGACATTCTCTACAGACCAGGGGCCTCATCTGACCGCATAGTGTACTCTCAAATCAAGCATCCCTCCTCAGTCTCACCTCAAGATCAGAGTCTCCCCTAACTGTCAGAATCACAAGGACACCTGGGAACTCCTGTCCAACCCCCTCCCATGACATCACCGGCAAGGTGGGTCAGGCTTCACCTGCAGGCAGCAATTCATCATGCGGACAACAAAGTCGAACTGCTGGTGATCCAGGACCGCCCGATTCTGCTGCACGTGCAAGTGCAGCTCCTGGGCAAGGCAGCGTCGGGCGGCTCGGCCCTTCAGGGCCCTGAGCACAGCCGGGAGCAACTAGGGGCAAAGGAAAAGGTGGAGAGGAGCACGTGCAGAGAAGCACAACAGAGACCCCAAGCAGAGACCACGCGCAGCAGGCACGTACAAGTAGCCAGAAACGAGAAAACCAGAGGTGCCCAGATCCTGTGCACTGCCAAACCCAGCACCTCTACAAATGGCAACTCATAAGGACATGGACACAAGATACTTCTGCTGCCCACTCTTGAAGCTCTCGAGGGAGCCCCACAGAACCCCCTACAGCTGCTACAAAGCCCTAGAGAGAGAGTATGTGAACACTGTGTAAGGGCAGATTAACTGAGACACAATTACTGCAAACCTCAGGCCAGCCCTTGTTATGAAGCAAGTTCCAGGCCAGCCTGGGCTACAGACACACTGTCTCGACCCACTCACCCACCCTACAAAAGAAAATACAACAATGACAACAGAAAACATGATACACATAGACCAATACTTTTTTGTTGGAAAGATATAGCAGAAAACAGCAACTGAAAACTTTTAGGTCTTCCTCTACTTTCTAAAAAATTGATGTGAAACTTCTTCACTGACCTGTCCCAGGACCACAGTCCTGTGCCCAAGACAGGAAGGATCAGAGACCAGCCCTCCTGCCCACCTTGGCACCTGTAGCTACCCACAGGTACAGGGCCCAGCACAGTTCAACGTCTGCCTCCTCGGAGGACAGATGTGGGCTTGAGCCTTCTCCGAGAGCTGCTGCCCCAATCCCAGGTCACAGGCCCCACCTAGCAAAACTTACCTTCTTGGCCTCTAGCATTTTTCCCTCAAACACGTAGGAGATGCAGTTCCGGACCACCTCCAGGCGACGGGCACTGTTGATGTGCGGCCCACTGCATCGCTCCAGTATGGCCGCTGAGGGAGACAGGACGGGTGCAACCTAAGCTCTGACCCTGTCCCCACCCTACAACAGTGCACCTTCCCTTCCAGGTGACATACTCATGGGGGGTCCTGAGGGCACGGTGGTCTTCCTTTCAGCCTTCACTGCGGGGGGCGCCCCCTGCATCTTGGCTGCAGCCTGGTCCACGATCCACTGAACAGTCCCCTCATCTAGGCGGGGGAAGGGCCGAGGAGCTCGTCGCAGGTGACTGGCCTCTCCTGGCCTCTGCACTTTGTGCATTGCCACAGCTGGGTACGGGTTCTCCTGAGGGACGCGAGGTAGGCATTAGCCAGGGCAGGGCCAAAGCAGGACCATGCTCTCTTCTCATGTCGCCCAACATACATTCTTATAGAGCTGCTCTGCCAGCTCCTGAACATGACGCAGGACACGACTCGGATGATTCTCATCGGCACGCATCCGTGCCACCTCGTGGGCCACCAGCTGAGGAGGACAGGAGGCAAGGTGAGGAGGGTCAGCTGGGTGGGTGGGAGAGAGGCAGGTGAGACCGCAGGAAAGGGCTATACCTCGTCAAACAGGTCTGTGGGGCGATAGGGAACTCCGCGCTCTGAGACGAAGCCGGCGAAGGCCATCCCCTCCAGCACCTTCATCAGGAAGTCATCCTCCACCAGCCCACGCTGCCCCAGGAAGGCGGCCTGGGAGAGCACCAGTCAGAACACTCACCTCCCGCCGCAGCCCCGCCCCGCCTGCACCTACCTTATGGAAGCGGATGACGGGCTCCGGGTGGATGCGCACGATGTGCAGGCACCAGCGGTAGCCCTGGAGGAGCTGGGCAAAGAGTCGAAGGAAGACGGCGCGCAGCTCCTTGTCCTGGGAGCACAAGTCGGTGCCAAGGAGCATCAGGCTCCCAGGCTCCCCCCAGGCTGCCTCTCTCGACTCCCACCCAGTCGTCTGTGCTGCCCCTCCCAGGGTGCTCCAAAGGGGCAAGAGTGTGCAGGTGCTCAACAAGTGGCTCCTGCTAGAGCCCTCAGAAGCTTTCCTGGCAACACAGGCACAACCACCACACTAACTCCTCGTAGCTCCTTCCTAACGGCTACAGGACCTGAGACAAGCGTGGAGGGCCGAGTGTTTGAGCACCACCAGCTTGGCCCACACCAAAGCCACAGTGATTCCCCACCCTAACCCTAACCTGCATCTTCAGGGACGAAACAGATGTTGTAGGGGGGGGGAAAGCAAGATCAGCCAGCTCCAGTTCTGGATCCAGGACCTGCAGAAGCAGAGGGGGACAGTGACGGCTGCATGGGGGCCCGAGGCTCAGGTTCCCCAGTGACGGATGATGGTTCCCAAGGGCCTGAGGCTCCAGTCTCTCCCTGACCCCGACCCTCACCATGCTCAGAACACTGTGGGTTTGGCTTTGTAGTGGCTCCGGCAGGGGTGGAATGTGCACACACTCAGGGACAGTCACTGTCCCTCCGTCAAGATCAGCAACAATTACGTCCAGCTGTGCATCAAGGGGAGCAAGAGGTGAGAGACTGGCAGGCCTGGGGAGCCAGGCAGACCCCAAGACACAAAACCTCACCAGCTCCTGGGTCTCTGCCTGAAAGGCTGCGTTGACCCCAATGATGAAGGGTGTGGGCGTGCTAAGGACCTCCAGCAGTTGCGCCGGCAGAATGGGGACGTAGGTAAAGCTGTAGCAGGCCAAGAGGACACAGTGAGCCAGAGGACAGGGCCGAGCAGAAGCCAAGAGGGGCCGGGTGGAGGGTCTGGGCAGAGAGACACCTGTATCTGAGAGGGAAGAGCAGGGCCAGGAGGCCCCGACACGCATCTGCAAGCCGCTGGTAGCTCCGGGACAGGAAGAGGACCTTGTGCTCAGTGAGGGCAGCACAAAACAATGACAGCACATTGGTGATCCCTGGGGAGGAAGACGGGCTTGGTGAGTGCCCTGTGCCGTGCCCTAGGCACACACGGAGAAACCACCCGACCACCAGTACTGGGACAGGAAATGAGTGGGCCGAAGGGGGAATCTTACCCAGCTGGCGGAAGAGCAGGGCCACACTACAGCGGCTGACAGGCAGGGAGTCAGCCAGCGGCGTCTGAATGACCTGACGGTCACCAGCCCCTAAAGAGATTGTTCTCTGTGGAAAAAAAATAACCATGAGCTCAACAGTGTGACCGGATTGGCATCAGCCTTACAGCACCTGGGCCCAGGTAGGCCCAGGTGGGCTGACAGACCCCAAGTAGGACCAGCTTGAACGGCTGCAGGGAAAGACTGAACGAGAAACCTTGCTGGCTGCACAGAACACTCAAGGCAAGAGACAACTGCCTCTGACACGGGTGGGGACAGGGCCTGAGTGGGCAGAAGAAACAAAGAATCCATACCGCTCCTTCCTCAGCAGAGTCCAGCTGCACAAGACAGACAGGCAGAGAGACGATTAGACACCTCAGCACATAAAGCGCAGGGCAGGAGCAGATGGACACGTGACGACACATTCAGAGACAGGCACACACCCAAAGATGAAGAGCAGAGGCTGAAAATGCTCAAGGTGCAGGCGGAGCCGGGTAAGAGACAGCATCAAGATCAGATGACAAGAGACGCGGCACCAAGAGCAGCAGAAGGGAGGTCCGAGCCCTTGGTCATGCTGTCGAGCCAAACAGTGCCCAGCAGGAGCCACCTACCGCGACTGCAACAGGAGGGCCTGTGACCGTGGGGGCCCTGCTTGCTCCAAGACTCACCTGAGAACCCCCAGTCAAGGGGACCGTGCACGTGAGCAGGTTCCCAATCACGTTCTCCAGGCACACGTTCAGGCCCTCCACGTGGATGGCATAGATGAGACCGAGGCTATTCTGCAACAACCAGAGGAGGACAGTGCTACGGCTGACGAGAGTACCCCATGCCCTGCTCGGAGGTTGTGGTGGCCCGTCTCACCCTGAACACTTCCGTGTGATCCAGGCGTGACACCAACACTAAAGTCTTTGGAGCGAAGAGCTGTCCAGGCTGCGCTGGTGCCGTGAATGATGGCTGCGCCTGGCCTCGCCCATCTGCCGCCTCCTCCTCCCTGTCTGCGGCATCCTCAGCACGCGCCACTTCCTACAGACAGAAGCCCATTCTCCTGGCTCTCGTCAGGGACGTCCCATGAGTTAACATGGAAGAGACAGGTGATTGAGACAGGCTCGGGCCTCCCCAGCACAGGACGCACCCCCAAGAGGAGAGGTACAGCGAGTGGGCCACAGCCCAAGGCTAAGCCTCTCAGTTGCAACCCGCAGCTGACACTGACCTGTGTGGGCTCCACCGGCTCCCAGAAAGTCAAGCAGGCACAGTAGTGCCGTTCAGAGTTGATGTCAGTGAGGACGGCAACAAAGAAGGTTGGTGGGTTCCTCTCGGGACACAGCTGCCACCCACTAGGCTGGCAAAACTGCAGGGAAGGCTCAGTAGTCAGTACCCTGTACCCCATCTGCACCAAGAATCAGCCTTCCTTCCCATCACCTGCCCTAAAGCTGCTGTACTGCAGGACCTGGAGTTTCAGGGCACACGTGCAGCACTTCTGTCACCCCTGGGAACATCTCTTTCCTGAGCCTGGATCTCCTGGGGAAAGGCTGAGGCCCAGGAGGGACATGGGGCCCGCCATTACAGTCCATTACAATGTGACAGTGACACAAGCCAGACGCCAGCTTGTGAGGCCAGCTACCCCAGGCAGCTAGCCCTTACACTAGCCCATTTTGGGGGTCTGTCCCCCAACTCACCAGCTCAATGCCCTGGGGGAAGGGGTTGTCCTCCCAGTCCTTTTCTGGGAAGCGCTGTAGGATCTGGCCTTGGCCTTCCCCACTCCCTGAGAACAAGAGCAGGAGGAAATCAGAGAACCCTCTCACTTTCTGTTCCCCGACCACCATGTTGCCAGGATGGAAACCTCTCCGCATCTGGCACTAAGCCAGCCCGGGCTCCAGATCTGCCATTTCTCTAAATGTCATTCTGGGTAGAGCCCACTGGGTTACTGCAGACCCAAGACCACCAGAGAGCAGATGAAGAAGTCTTCAGAGCCTTCCTTCATCTGTCGGGTCACCCAACACCTAGTGATTCCATGAAGGACCCATAGCTCACTTCATTTTTTTTTTATTCAATCGTGTGTGTGTGTGTGTGTGTAGAACCACGGGTGAATTCGGGAACCACCATGGACGCCTCCACCTCCTCCTTGTTTACTCTGCCCTGGGATTCACAGGCTCCGCATCTACCAGGACCAGAAACGCAGGCCGCCCCCGCTTCCGCCAGGCGTCTATACGTGGAGTCTAGGATCCGAACTCAGGACCTTCCGCCTGCAAGGCAGAGGCTTAACCCCTGAGCCACCTCTCCAGCCCCTCACTTCGTATCTTCACCCAAAAGCTAATGCAAACTTAGGTCTGTGATCCCTCCAAGCCTGCCAGGCAATGAACCACCATGCAGACAGCGAACACACTGGGATATACTAGAGATCCTGTTGCCTGCCTTTCCTGGGCCATGATGACACAGTCATCTGTGTGGGATTCAAGACTGTCACCCTTGCACTGGAGATGGGAACACTCACCTACCCCCAGCACCTAAGAGATCACTCCTTCCGAGCCCCAGTCACAGAGGAGAGGGTTTAGCAGGTGCCTTTTCCTTGGAACGTGGACCTCTCCAGGCCCCTCTTTCTGCATTCCCTCACAACCATGCCAAAGAAGGGCTTCTGGGTCCTCGCAGCAGAGAGGAAGCCCATCCCTGGAGCGCACCCCTACACAGTCAAATTAGGGGCAGGAGAGAGTCATAACACAAGGAGGGCCAGGAATCGGTCACTGCTAGGTGATTGCTCTGTTCAACGCATGAAGATAAAACAGGGTGTGGGGAAGTAAAGGCTTCACTTTCAGTTACTGCACACACAACTGAAGGTCCGAGGCATGATGTCTTCTCATCCTCTCTGTGGACCAGTCTCCGTGCTGCCGCCCTACCAGTGGAAGCAGCAGGGCAGACAACTAGAGGACAGTGCTCAACATAAAGGCTCCACGGACCCCCACCAAGTAAGAAAGCTTAGTGCACGTGTGGTGCCACATTCACCCAGCCTCATGCGCCCAGACACAAGCAGAGCAGGCTGAACCTAGGGGTCACACACCACGTGATGCCCAGATCCCCTAAAAACAGAGGTGCTCGACTACAACCATGGAAGATACCAGATCCTCCAGGACCAAGGAGACAAGGCCAAGGATACGCGCACTAGGAAGGTTGCTGTTGAGCTGAAGGTGGCGGGGTGTAGAGGCCGATTCTGACTCACAAAACCTCAGCTTCCTGCTCCCCTCCCCCCACCATCAACACCCTACAGGAGACAGGCGGCAGACAAGGGAGGGACAGGTGTCTGTTGGTGCCATGTCTACCTACATATACCCACACACCTGACCCACCAAAATGAAACCTTCATCAAGTCCTTTGGTTACCATCTCAAAGGCTACCCTCAACAGACCCAGGCAGACCCACGCACGCGCGCGCGCGCGCACACACACACACACACACACACACACACACACACACGCTGAGTTGTGCCCCCCCCACAACACCCACTCCACCAAGAGCCTCCTTGTGCTCGGCCCTAAACCACCATCTGGGCCCAGCTCTGGCTGCTACCCAGGGCTCACCCAGTTCTTGCCACGACAGCAGGCGGAGGAAGGAAGAGGGGGGTTTGCAGACAGGAACAGCAGTCTCTTCTCTGCAGCCTGTCTGCAAGGCCCAAAGGGACCAGCAGTCACGTAGTGCTGCTCTCAGGAACCTTTCCTCTTGGGCAAGTGGGCACAAGTATGGCCGTCATCCACAGCCTCCCCATCCCATCCATCCCTTGAACTTCCAACTACCACTTTCCATTCAGCCTTAAAGTCCTCCGAGGGTCCCACCCTCCAAAGAGCTCTCTTTCCTGAGGGTTCCAAACGTCTCATGTAGATAGAAGGGTGGAGGTGCCTTCTCTGTGCCTGGCTGGCCCCAGACTTCACTTTCAGGTGTCAGGCTGGTATCCCCTTCCTGAGAAGCTCTGCTCGTAGCTGGCGCCCACAGCAGGACCAGGAGGACCTCCCACAGCATGACCCGTCCCCAGAACAACTGGCACACCTAGACAGATGGCAGGCTCCAGCACATGGCACAGACTTCAGCCTCATAGAGCTTGTCGATGCTACAGTCAGCTACTCGGCCATCCTCCCCATTCCACCTTCCACACCCAACCTCACTCACATCCCAAAAACAGGTTCCCCAGTCTCAAGTGCAGAGCAGTTCCGAAGACCCAAGATCCAGCAAGTCCCTCCAAGAAGGAGCATTCTACAGATGCCCAGGACTCTCCCCTAGCTACCCCGAGCCCGCAGCCTCATGACTGCATTTGGGAGAGAGGTTTTGCCATCTCTTTCCAGTGTCTGCCACCCATTCGAGCCTTTTGGCTTGAACTTCTCATTCCACCGGAGTACCCCCACTTCAGAGTAGACAGCAGGAAGGACACCCCTACTGCCCTAGGAGTAACTAATCCCAAGAGCACAGCCACGAGGCAAAAAGCAGAATTCTTCATGGGGGTCTGGGAGGGAGGAGCCCCGGTCACGATGGCCATACTAAGGCACAGACAGAAGCCCTGTCCCTCCACTATTGGGAGAGGCCCCTCTACGGCGACATTGGGGTTCCTGTTCTCTGTGCTCTTTAAAGAGAACTTCCTGCAGCAGCCAGCCCCATACAGGCTGGAAGTGTGAATGGCAGAAGAGCCCAGCACGGGTTCTGTCATCTGCTGGCAGCACCCCATCACCAGTGCCAGGCTCCAGCACCTGCAAGGCCAGCCTGGGCCGGAAAGCACTGTGAGAAAGCAAAGAAAGAATGGCAGCCCCCTTAACCAGCCTACCATACACACTGGACAGTGCCAGCCTCCAAGGAACCGGGCTATAGGAAAAGTGAAAAGGAAAGAAGGAAGGGGCTGCACCTTCCCGCTGCTCCACCTTCCAGAACTCAACACGCAGGCACCATGCTCCAGGTCACTGGAGCAGAGATGTGCAGAGAGCCTGCAGCTTTCTCAGCCCTTCTCTCTGACATGCCCCCAGCCCACAAACAGACCAAGGTCTTGGGCCCCTTCACCTTCCTAGAGTGGAGACTGGAGAAAACTACAGCTACCCTAAACAGCCCCAACCTGATCTAGAGGAAGGGCAGGGCCTGGGTGGAGACAGACAGATGGGCCCAAGAGTGTGGCCAGCTCATCACCACCCGGGCAGGAACGGGCCAGGCCAGGGAATGGAAGGTCTTTTCTCAAAGGCTGGGGATCCGGCTCTGTCTCCCCAACAGTAGCAGTTTGGCTACTGGTCAGAGGTAGGCCAGGTCAAGTGTGCTTTCTGCTCCAGACGCCTCCGCACTCTCTCGAGCAACAGCCATTTATCTGGTCCTCAGTTAGGCCGAAGTCAAGACAAGGCACACACAGGTTCCCTGATTCACCAGGCCAGGGCCCTGAGGTGTGCCAGCTGACGCCCTCTGGGGTAAAAGGGTCAGACACAGGCCAGGCCGTTACCTTCTACACCCCTCACCAACTTTTACCAGGAGGTCACTGCCTCGCAGCCACTAGGCCACGAGGATGCTGCCTCAGGTGCGACTCTGGCCACCCAGCAGCTAGAACAGACACACAGCACCCAAGTCCTACGCCTAAAAGCCCCGGGAAAGACAAAAACAAGGTATCTCCACTTACACTCCTCGGCCTGAAGGACCCGGCCCCTGCCCAGTGCCCCAGGTCTGCTAGTCTCTGAACGCGTGCAGCCGGTGCCTACAAGTGTGCACACACCTGCTGCTCAGACATTAATAGGACACAAATTATTATTTCCTCAGGCCTTTCCTGAGCTATAGCTGCACATGTTTATCACATCCTCACAGCAGCTTCAGGAGTGTGACTCATCCCATCCACAGGTGAGAAAACTGAGGCAGAGAGAGCACAATGACTGGTCCAAGGTCATGGGGTGACAGAGTAACAGAGGACAACCCCCCCCCAGTGTGCTCTCCTCCCCTCCTGAGCTCAAGAGGCCCTTGGCTTCCCAAACTCATCCCCCTGCATACAACCCAGCTCTGCCTTCAGCCCACAGACAGGAACCCAACTTCTGGCCTCTTCCTCACGGAATACCCTGAGACCAGGCGCACAAGCAGGAGCTAGTCAGCCCTGGCTCCAGAAAGCAACTCTTAAAGGGCTCCACAGCTCTCTGCCTCTACAGCAGTGACTAACTTAAGATTCACTTCACAGAATTCAAGATGAGTAGCCACCTTGGGCTTGAACTTTCCACCCTTTCCTGCTCAGAGATTAGAGGTGTGATCTCTCCTGTGGGTCTTGAAGGGTCTCGTGGACCCGTGCCTGCGCCTCCTCGATGTCTCCCTGACATTGCTTCTCAGCTCTCGCCCCACTACCACCTTGCCTCACAGACCCTCACACACTCCACCACCAGCCATCCAGAGACCCTGGTAGCAGGCAGCTCTGGGCCAGCCCCGTCTGCTGATCTCAACAGTCCTGTCCCCCAGGCGGCTTCACTGTCCTCCGAATGTGCTTGGAGCACAGGTCCTCTCTGTGAATCAGTACAGTATTGACAGTAAACTGGGACTCATCGAGGATGGGGGGGCAGATGATAATGTGGTCTTTGCTTCTGAGAATTCCCTCTCTGAAGAGAAAGACACATGCTTATGACTGATGCTCCAAAAGACGTATTCTGGGAAGTGGGTGCTCAGTGGCAAGGTGCTGAGAAGGGTCTAGAGACAACGAAGATGCCTGGCAAGTGGACACTGGAAAAAGGAGCAGTCCTGGTGCAGGCTCAGCTAGTCAAAAAAAGGCAAAGAGATTTTAGGTCCTGAATGGTGACAGTGACACAGCAGGATAGCTGGACAGAAGAGAACGGGACCTTCATGTTGTCCTAGCACCTGTGCACCGCTGTCTCTGCCCTTCCGCAGCTGGATCTGGCAACCAAAGCACAAGTCCCACCTCTGCGCTAGACCTGCTCTCATCTTCCCCGAGCCTGGTTCCGTTCTGCAGATAAGGGTCAGCAGTAAGGCAACCTCAGTGGGCTGCTGAGAGGAGTGATGAGATCATGAACACAAAGGGATGCGCAGGGCCTGGCACACCAGCACGCCGGCAACACACCAACGCCACTGTGCCGGCTGCTGCTGATGTCATCGTCGGGCCGTCTTCTGCCCTGGGCTGAAGGGCTCAGACACAGGTGCTAACCAGCCAGGCCCTCCTAGCACCCATCGCCACACTGCTCCCTCATCACGCGTTTGGCTTGCAGGCTCGAAGAGCAGGCGATCGCCTGGAAGAGCTCAGCCTGACACTTGCACCTCTGGCCAGGGACCCCTTGAAACCCACCGCTCCACTGCGCCCCACCAAGCCTGTTTGCAGCTTCGGCTCCAGCCTCCCGTCTCCGGAGAGGCTGGAAAACAAACGTCCCGCCCACCGCTCACAACTCCCCAGGCCCGGCCGCCCGCGGCCGACCACGGCGGTGAGCGCCCATCCCAGCCGGCCCGGGATCCGGGAGCCCAACTGCCCCGGGACCCTCGACCTAGCCCGGCACACGCCCCTGCCCGCTCCCGCGGCCTCGGCAGGTGCCCGGGGGCGGCGCTCGTCAGGCCGAGCAGTCGCGGGTCCTCGTGGGCTGCTCCGGACGCCGGCGGCGGCCAACAGCCGCCAGGGCCGCTTCTTCCCGACGCCCGGCCGCGGACAGGCCTCCGGCCCCCGGCCGGCCCCGCGCGCGCGGCTCTCGGCCGCGGCTCCCGGAGCCGGGCCCGTCCCTCGGCGCTCAACCCCGACTCTCACCGCGCGGGTGCGGCCCGAACGCCACCAGCACGAAGTAGTCCGCGAGCCGCGCCATGACGAGGGGCGCGGGCGGGCTCCACGGCTCGGGGACTCGAGGGCGGCGCGTTCATGGCCCGGCGCCGGCCCTGGCCTGCGCACTCCGAACGCCCCCGGCCCGCTCCGCCGCCGCGGCCAGGGCTCCGGCCGCCATCTTCCCAGCCAGCCGGCCCGCCCGGGCGCGCCGTGCGCCTGCGCGCCTCCGCCCCGCCCACGGGGCGGGGGCGGGGCGGCGCTCTCCCATTGGCTCAGCCGGCGCAGGGCGGGTCCCGAGCGCGCTGTCCTGCCCACCGCCTGCCGCGGGCGGCCCAGTACGGTCTTTGGGGATGGTGACGCGGACGGCGGCCGGGGTGGGTCAGCCCACCTGGCCCCAGGGCGGTCAGTTCGACGGTAGGCGCGGGCCGGAATGAGGGCAGGCTTCGCGATCCGGAACTGGCTAACCCTAACCCTAACCCTAACCCGAGGAAAGGCCTGGGCCACACCCCTAAGAGATGAAGGGGCGTGGCGCCGGGGCTTGGGCGCTGACAAGCCAGCAGTAGGGTCCACGCCCTGCCCATCCGGTCACTCAAAGAGAATCAGGGTCATCGCCCCAAGATGTTCGCCTGGCAGGGAAGAATTAGAAGACTCCACCTGTCTCTCTCTTGCAGCTGCCCTTCGCAGAAGGCTTAGCTCTCTTTCTAAGCATGGTGGGATATCCAACACCTGTACTAAAAAAAAATTAAAAAACACTTTGCTGTGTATTCCACTTTACATGTCCCACCAGGGACAGTGTTCTGAGTTCATGACCTCTTCCAGGAAGGCAGAACTACTAGGGGGAAGTGGGAGTCAGGGAGAGGTTAGGCCTCCCACCAATGACACCGGAATGGACAAAAGGGGCCCTAAGGAGCAAGACACTGTGGACACTGTGAGAGGGGCAGGGTCTTCATGAGCAAAGCCGGGAGGCAGGACTGGGTTTGTGCACAGATGATTCTGGGTTGCTTCAGAGACTGAAGGAGGTACTAAGTTTACTTACTAAGTTAATTCTAGCTCTTGGGAAACTGAGGCAAAGTAATCATCCTCAGGTCAGCCTCCTAGACCTCAAAGGGCGACACTATCAAAAGGGGGGAGAATGGGAGCTGGAGAGATGGCTCGGGGATTAAACCTCTGCCTTGCAAGCAGAAGGTACTTAGTTCGGATCCCAAGTCCCATGTAAAAACACTAGGCAGAAAGGGCAGAGGCCTGCACTTCCGGTCCTGGTGGGTGGTGCCTGGGAGATCCCAGAGCAAATCAGAAAGGAGATAGAAGCAATACAGGATGATTCCTGAAGCCAACCTGGGTCCTCTACAGGGACACACAGTGCACTCTGACACACACACACACACACACACACACGCACACACAAGTAAATAAAGTTTTTAAAAAATTATGAAGGGGGGAAGGGTTGCCAGGAGAGGCATAGCCCCCTTTATTCCCTTCACACCACAAGGGTACATAGGCTGTTAAATTCTTTCTGCTTGAACTTCTGCCTTGAGTTGCCCTCTGTCCATCACTACACATTAGTGGGAAGCGAGGGGACTGGAAAGTTTGATTTGATGCCGGAGCTCAGAACTGGCCTCCCAGAGTCTGCAAGGGGCCTATAACCCCACTCGCCCCTGTCTTTCCACAGTACAATACCCTCACCTGAAGGCCCTTTGGCAAGGGCCTCGCCCAGGCGACCTCAAGTGTCTTGCCCCTGTGCTGCTTGGGTAACCTGCAGATATTTGCTGCTGCCCGATCTCCTCTCCTGTTCAAGGGCCTCCTCTTCCCATCAGGTTCAGGCCTTCTCCAGGAAGCTACACACTTTAGCCCAAGGCCCCTTGGTTCCCTCCATCTGTCTTTTTGCCCTTCTACCACCACACATGCGTTCTGCAGCCTCCTTCTCAGTTTTTTCTCTGTCCCTGTCTGGCAAAACCCAACCATGTACAATCTTTTTTACACGTGTATGGAGTGGGTGTAAGTGTGCGTGAATGTTTAAATGTGAGTGGGTGTGTGAATGGGTGTGCATGCACAAGGTGCACATACAGGTTGTGGGGGCCGAGATAAATGCATCCATACAGGATGTGAAAGATCACCCTCTTCCACCTTATTCTTTGATCCTGAATCTCTAAACCCAGAGAGTGTTAAACTAGTCACCCAACTTGTTCTGGGAATTCCAAGACTCCATCTTCTGGGGGCTGAAATTACAGGCATTTTAAGTGGGATGTGGAAATCTGAAATCTGGTCCTTTTACTCTCAACGCAAGTGTATGGCTGAGCTAGCTGCCCATGTAACCATCTATGTCCTCCAAACCGCACCCAACAGACAGGGCAGAAGGACCTACGGTGACATTGCTGCTTCGTCCTGAAATGGATAGATGCCCTATTGAGCAAGGTGACCCATAGGGATGGGATGGCCCCAATCTCAGATGGATACACCTACACCCCCTACCTGGCCTACTAGTACATGATTGGCTGTCTTGGTTTGCATTGTCCAACCTCTGATCCCAGCTTCTGTGTCTCAGAGATGGTAGGCTGATTCTCCTTCCTACAGAAAACATGCTCATCACGTTGGGGACCCAAAGGCTACTTCTGCCCCTCCCACCTAAATCTCTCTTTGGATCAAACCTCACTCTCACACCTTAAAATACTAAGTATCTCCCTGGATACAGCTGCCACCCTTTGCCACAGACAACTTTCTCTAAAGTTCTCCAGAGTCATCATCACCAACAGCTCTCTGAGCTCAGTCCTGGCTCCTCAGGAATCTATTTCCTCGTTTCTGTGGTTAACGACACTGGGGCTCCTGCCAACCTGCCTCTCACTCCCGCAGCAGCTTCTCCAACTAAGGATAAATGACAGAAGTTATAGGGTCTCCTCTTGAAGGGCACCTGAACGGTTATATACAGCCATTAGGGGCTATGGAACCTCAAGGAGGCCTCTAATCAAATTGGGAAGAATCAGAACAGAATAAGCAGCCAGGCTTAAGCTCAAGGACTAGAGGACATCCCTATCCTCACCACCATAGACTCTGTGGGAAATAGAATAAGTTCAGACCTGATCGCCCCAGATCTGAAAGCAAGAAGGCAGAAAAGTCAGTCCAAAGCTTACCTCCACCTGTCCTGGATTAAAAATTATATGAACATGGGACTAGAGAGGTGGCTCAGGGGTTAAGCCTCTGCCTTGCAGGTGGAAGGTCCTGAGTTCGGATCCTAGACTCCATGTATAGACGTGGGGGGCCGGGGAGGGGGTAGAGAGGGGTGGCCTGCGTTTCTGGTCCCAGTAGGGTGGTGGAGCCTGTGAATCCCGGGGCAGAATAAACAAGGACGAGGTGGAGGCGGTCCATGGTGGTTCCCGAATTCGTCCGTGGTTCTGCACACACACACACATACATACACACACGTGCACACACGCATAATACACGCACAATCGAATAAATAATAAATAATAAAATTTTTTTCAATAAGAATTATATGAACAGGATATGGTGGTACATTCTGTAATTCCAGTATTTGGGAGGCTGAAGCAGAAGGATTGTGAGTTCAAAGCCAGTTTGGCATGCATAGTAAGAACCTGTCTTAAAAGAAACCAAATTTGGTGAAAATGGGAAATTTTATGCACTTTTATTGGTGGGTAAATAATACGATGGTATTTGTATTTCAAAAAGGGATATCAGCAGTAGCATGGAGACAGACGGAGGGCAAAGTGGAGCTGGTGCAGGGAGGTAGCACTGAAGAATTGGTTGACCCCACATCTTCTGTCAACCCTCCCCTGCTAACCCTTTAGAACAATGCATTGATGCTGTGCTCAGTCAAACAGCCGCCCTCTACACTCTCTTGGGTGATGCATATAATAATCCCTGACACCCCCAAATCTGTCTTTCAGCCTGTCCTCCAGCCCAGGCCCACAAGGCTGGAGACCCCAGGGCAGATGCTTTTATTCAGATTGCCAACAGGCAGCTCATCCTGGGCATGGCTAACTTCAGATTTTCCCCATGCTCTCTCACAGCTCCCAAATCATCTATCAGAAGGGCTGTGCCCAGATCTAGGGCTCTTTGTCCCTTCCCTGCCCTGTCCAGTCTTCCTCTGGCCTGTCCACTGTCATCTCACCATCATCCCCAGTGCCAGCCTCAGTGTCCACTTTCGATGTCACTGCTAATCTTTGAAGTGGTGGAGTTGGAGCCAGGATCTTGCAGATGCCAGAAAAGCATCTACCACTGAACTACATCCCCAGCAAAAGGTCCTGAGTTTGGATCCCAGGTCCCACATAAAAACAAGTGGAAAAAGCAGCCTGTACTTCTAGTCCTGGTGGGCAGAGCCTGGGAAATCCCAAAGTGAAGCAAAAAAGGAGGTGGAAGCAATTCAGGATGATTACTGGTCCTCCACAGGAACACACAGTGCCCTCTGATACACACATTAAAGAAAAAGAAAGAAAGAAAGAAAGAAAGAAAGAAAGAAAGAAAGAAAGAAAGAAAGAAAGAAAGAAAGAAAGAAGAGAAAGAAAGGAAAGAAAGAAAGAAAGAAAGAGAAAGAAAGGAAAGAAAGAAAGAAAGAAAGAAAGAAAGAAAGAAAGAAAGAAAGAAAGAAAGAAAGAAAGAAAGAAAGGGATGAATGAATCAATCGATCAATCAATCGACATTTATTTAAAATTCTGAGTTCTTGGGCGGGCGACCCGGTTCCGAGAGTAGAGAGACCTGCATGGCTGTATGCAGTGCTAGGGCCTTGAGCCCTGGAGACCGCATGGTGAAGGGAAAGAACAGACTTCTTGCAATTACCCTCTGACACACAGCTCTCCTCGCCGTGCCACATGCTCATTCTCCCTCTCTAATAAATACATATATAAGTAAATAAAATGTTTAAAAAATCAAAATTGGATCAGGAGCTAGCTTAGCGGGCAAGCAAACTTGGTGAACTGAGTTCAACTTCAATCCCCAGAAGCCTATGTACCCTCTGAATTCCACCCATATGGCATGGATTCTCTCTCTCTCTCTCTTTCCCCTCCCTCCCTCTCTTCTTTCCTCTCTCCTTTTTCCCCCTCTCCTTTCTCTCCTTCCCTTCCTCTTAAAAACAATGTTTTGGTGATGAGGAAATAAGCTGCTAAACTAAGCCACAGCAGAGAACTGGGCAGCCTACGGCACATCTCCCACCGTTCCCCGGAACACCGGTGAGCCTGGTCTTCCTCTCACCAAGAAGTGAGCGCGGCGGACGCTCTCGGGGTTAGACGCAGCCTCACCCAGCATCGGGCAGGAAGAACCAAGCAGTGGTGCCGGGATTGAGACTGGCCGTCTGGAGAACCTCCCAGCAGGGAGACAGACCCCCACCCCGCGCCCCCCGCGGCTTTCCTGTGCGCGCAGGGTCCCCTGCAAAGCCGGGCTGGGGAACAGGCTTGCGCAGCCCACCCCCCACCCCAGGGCGCCCCGCCTGGTCCGCGGCGGCCCCGCCTCCAGCTGCGAATGCTACTTAGCGCCGGACCTGCGGCCCGGCTGGTCTCCTGCAGGACCCCGGACGGCGGGCGGACCCGGGAGACCGCGATCCGCTCAGCACGTTCCCTTCCCACTTCGGGGAACTGCCAGCAGCCCCCCAGAGCCTCCTGCTTGTTCGGGTCCGTCCGACCCGGTGCCGGGACCCACGTAGGTACCAACTCGCTCACGCCTCGCGCCCCCCGGGCGCAGAAGGGCTGTCCTGGGGGCGGGCGGAGAGGGGTGGCTGCAATCTAGGGGTGCCCCCATCTGTCGGCTTCACGGTACCCGACCTCTGCAGCCCCGCCCGCCATGGCCCGGCTCCTGACAGTCACGGTCACCCTCGGTTGCATCAGCCTCCTCGACCTGCTCCCCGGCACGGTGTCTGCTGGCCTCGGAAGGGTCCTGCGGCTCGCCCGACCCAGGTGCCTACAGGGCTTGGCCCAGACCCCGCTCCTGGATTTAGCTTTTCCAGATTTACCTCCCAGCACCTACATTGCCTCGTTCTACTTGGTTACCTGTCCTTCACCCCTCCACTCGCAGAAAACAGGCCGGAGGAGAGGAGGCCCAAGCCATCCTCAACTCCGCTCCTCTGACCACCTAAGGGAAGCCAGGAGAGGGTCATTCTGAATCCTGAGAGCAGAGCCCAGGTGCCCTGGTGCCCTTTGCCCAGGGAGGTGTTGTTAATGGGACATGTGACCTGGGCTACCGGGGTGGACAAGCTGCCAAGACTGAGCTCAGAAACGTGGTGGGCTTCCCCTGGCAGTGCCCGGGATGCAAGTGGGGGTTTGGGGGCTTTCCCTGGTGCTGCGCCAGACTTTAGGGAAGTTATGGGCTTCCCTGCCCGGGCCCTCAGGCCCGTCTAGAGGGGAAGTAGGGGAATTTGAGGGGCTCTGAAAAGCTGCGTTTGGCCATCGGGTTTACATCTTCCCTTCCCTCTTCAGGGAGCCCTCAGCACGGACTCCTCCCAGGAGTCTGCACCCCTGGCACTCTGCACCGGGACCTGCGGCCTGGAAGCCTCCGCATGCTTCCCAGCCGCAGGGGCGGGGCAGCCGGGCCCCTGCTGCGGGTCAGCCTCTTCGGGACGGAGGGCCACGACATCCACGTCCACGGCGGCGACACTTGGGTCCGCGAAGGGCCCATGCTCAGCTGCTGCGGGTGGGCTGTGTGCTGGGAACCTGCCAAGTGCAGAATCTCAGCCACCGCCTGTGGCAGCTCGTCCGGCCAGCGGACCGCAGAGACTCAGCTCCCGTGGACCCCAGCAGCCCCCACAGTTATGGCTGAGATGGGTCCTGGCCATTCCAGCTGGAATGGGGTGTCTTGATTCCCCTCCCCCTTTCCCCTGGTCCCTCAGAGCTCTGCAGGCCTCAGCAGATCTTGCAGCAACCTACATGGCTTTGGATATGCAAACCCATGAAGACATGTGGATCTGGCTGTGGCATCTGCACCACAAGGAGCCCATGCGCCCCAGAACTGTGTACACAGAGGGAACAGGTGCTGGGCAGGGGTGGAGGGGTGGCTGGCAGCATCAGATTCCAAAACGGGTTTGAGGGAAGGAGTGCGCCGAGGCAGTGAAGCAGAAACCAAGATTCTAAACACGGAAGCCCATCTCTGAGCAATCAAGAGAGAGGCAGAAGTGGTCTCTGCAGCCCTCTCCCCTAATTAAAGTCTTGGATATAGGCCAAAGCTGTGGCGCGTGTCCTGCACAGCGTGCCCTTTCACGTGTGTGTGCCTCACCAGGATCTATGTTCTGAGACAGAAAGAACAGCTGTCATGCTGTGGTCCCCAGCGTCAGGATTAAGGATCCCATTGCTGACCCTGTAACCCAGACCAAGGTGATGGGAAGAAATCTTCTCTGGATAACCTCCTAGGTAGTCGCACAAATGGATCACTTACTGGACCATTCTGAGGACAGAGGGCAGTAGAGGTACCCCTCAGGGAAGGGTAGGGGAGAGAGTGGTGTCCCGCAACCTCAAAAACTTTATTTTATAGGATCTACCCCTGAGCCATACACGGTGTCCTGCAAGAGGCTGAAGCAGGAAGATAGCATAATGCAGGCCAGCTATAGAGCGAGACCCTGTCTCAAAACCCAAACAGTTACCACAAAGAACAAAAAATTACCCCCAAATAAAAAGAAAAGGAAAAGAAAGGCCCCGCTTCATGTCAAGGAAGCTGGGAGCATCTCAATAAGGATGTTTTCATGTTGTCCCTGCACACCTGCGAGGGAACCTGGAGGACCAGGAAGCTCGCTGCTTCGTCCCGGTCACGATCAAGGGAAAGGACATCAAGAGGGAACCACACCAATCAGCACCACAAAAGTTTAGGACCAGCTTGGGCTATATAGATCCTGTCTTGAAATAAAGAAAAAGAAAAAGGGAAGGGAGGGAGGGAGGGAGGAGGGAGAAAGGGAGGGAGGGAAGGAGGGACGGAGGAAGGGAGGGAGGGAGGGAGGGAGAAAAGGAGGGAGAAAAGGAGGGAGGGAGGGAGGAAGGGAGAGAGAAAAGGAGGGAGAAAAGGAGGGAGGGAGGGAAGAAGGGAGGGAGGGAAGAAGGGAGGAAGGGAGGAAGGAAGGAAGGAAGGAAGCAACAAAGGAAGCAAGGAAGGTGACAGGAAAGGGAAAATCACAACCTGGAAACTAGAAACAGGCTCTTGGTACTGAGACTTTGCCTGTGTTATATCACTTGAACCTCACACTTGTCCTGTCAGAACACATGGTTCAGAAAGGGTGGCTTGTTTCTTAACAAGCACTCCCTGGACATTCACAAGTGCTTGCCAGCATAACCCCGCTGACCCCTGGTAGGGATACTTCACCCTCTGATCCTAGTAGGGATACTTCACCCTCACCCCCTCTGACCCCTGGTAGGGATACTTCACCCTCACCCCCTCTGATCCTAGTAGGGATACTTCACCCTCACCCCCTCTGATCCTAGTATGGATACTTCACCTTCACCCCCTTTGATCCTAGTAGGGATACTTCACCCTCACCTCCTCTGACTCCTGGTAGGGATACTTCACCCTCACCCCCTCTGATCCTAGTATGGATACTTCACCTTCACCCCCTTTGATCCTAGTAGGGATACTTCACCCTCACCCCCTCTGACCCCCGGTAGGGATACTTCACCCTTATGCCCTCTGACCCCCGGTAGGGATACTTCACCCTCACCCCCTCTGATCCTAGTAGGGATACTTCACCCTCACCCCCTCTGACCCCCGGTAGGGATACTTCACCCTCTGATCCTAGTAGGGATACTTCACCCTCACCCCCTCTGATCCTAGTATGGATACTTCACCTTCACCCCCTCTGACCCCCGGTAGGGATACTTCACCCTCTGATCCTAGTAGGGATACTTCACCCTCACCCCCTCTGACCCCAGTAGGGATAATTCACCCTCACCCCCTCTGACCCCAGTAGGGATAATTCACCCTCACCCCCTCTGACCCCAGTAGGGATAATTCACCCTCACCCCCTCTGACCCCCGGTAGGGATACTTCACCCTCTGATCCTAGTAGGGATACTTCACCCTCACCCCCTCTGACCCCAGTAGGGATAATTCACCCTCACCCCCTCTGACCCCAGTAGGGATAATTCACCCTCACCCCCTCTGACCCCAGTAGGGATAATTCACCCTCACCCCCTCTGACCCTCGGTAGGGATACTTCACCCTCTGATCCTAGTAGGGATACTTCACTCTCACCCCCTCTGACCCCCGGTAGGGATACTTCACCCTCACCCCCTCTGACCCCTGGTAGGGATACTTCACCCTCTGATCCTAGTAGTAGGGATACTTCACCCTCACCTCCTCTGACCCCCCGGTAGGGATACTTCACCCTCACCCTCTCTGATCCTCGGTAGGGATACTTCACCCTCACCCCCTCTGACCCCTGGTAGGGATACTTCATTCTTCTCCAAATCTACAGATGGCCACACCAAGGCAGAGATGTATTGAACCTGGTCACTGCAGTGCCCTCGCTCAGTGGCAGGCCCACCTCTTCTTGGGACCCCTGGTCCCAAGGCAAAAGAGCTGTCTGGCCTTCATCCCCTGCTTGCTCTTCCAGATCAGAGGTTCCTGGTTCTTACCTTGCCCTCTCACTAAGCCCTTGGGCTACAGTTCACACTGATCCTCCTATGCGGGCAGAGCAAAGGCCTCAGTGAACAGGGAGAGACACCAGAAACTAACAGGAGCCTGGCCAAGCAGAAAGGCAAGCTGCCTGAAGAAGCGAAGGTCCAGGATAGATCTAGGGTTGGCTGGGGCATCCCAGGGTCAGGACCTGGGGGCATCAAGTTCCTGTGCTCATGGGGGGGGGGTGTAGGCTGCAGCAGTCAGTCACACACCTGACAGAGGCATTGCAGGAAGACTCCGGAAGCCTTGCTTGTGAGCTCTGTGGCCACTGAAAGGCGTTGGTAATGGGCGGTGGCGGTGAGTACAAGCCATGGAGTCTGGGGAATGAAGGTAAGGAAGGTTAGGAAGAGCTGAGGAGATGCATGCTCGGTGTCCTGAGACTCAGCTGTACCAGGATCCCTAGCCCCCTGTGTGCTAAATGAGGTCCATTCTTGTGCTCCTCCTGGACCTGCGTGGTTTGTCCCTCTGCGCAAGACATCCTGTGTCTCAGGAGCACCTCCTGTCTCCTCCTCATCTCTTTTTACTGACATCCTGAATTTTTCCCCAGGCTGCGTGCAGATCCTCAGAATCACACAGGTGCCTCAGCGAAGATCCCTGAGCCTCAGGGGTGTCCTGGGAAGGGCAGGACTTACTACCCTCTCGGCATCCTGTGCAGTGTCAGGAGGTTGCTGGTCACAAGCCCAGCCTTGTGCTGGCGTGATGCCAACCCCATACTGTGGTTGGCCACACTTGGCTGCCTCCTGATGCTCCCATGCAGAGATCCACGGCAACACTGCCTTCCCCACTCCAAGGTCACTTCCCAACTGCTTTTACAGCCACATCTCGTTGTCCCCCCTCAAGAACATGTCTGGATGCCAGCGCTAACCACTGACTCCCTTGGGGCCACAGCTTTGGTGTCTCCTCAAAGCTTCTCTCCTCTCCTGCCCAGTGTACACCGAGCATGCGGCACAGAGGACACATTGGTCAAACCAGACTTGCCCTCCTGAGGCTGGTATTTCACTAGGAGGAGACACCTCAAAGGTGATCAGCAAAGGGAGGTTGCAATTTGCCTTTTAAATAGTGAGCAGATTGTTATGATCTCGGCGTAGTTGTGTAGGGGTCCATTGAACATTGATAAATCGACTCTACATGCTTCTTACCTGCAGCTCTTGCCCTCACAATCTCTACACTTCAGCTAATCTACACTCTTCTCATCCCTGCGAGTGTGCCACTGCCCAGCAGGTGTTTCTTTTTTATATATATATAAATTTATTATTATTATTATTATTTATTCAAGTGTGTGTGTGTGTGTGTGTGTGTGTGTGTGTGTGTGTGTGTGTGTAGAACCATGGGCAAATTCGGGAACCACCATGGACCACCTCCACCTCCTTCTTGTTTACTCTGCCCCGGGATTCACAGGCTCCGCCCTACCAGGACCAGAAGTTCAGGCCACCCCCACTTATGCCTGGCGTCTATACGTGGGATCTGGGATCCGAACTCAGGACCTTCCGCCTGCAAGGCAGAGGCTTAACCCCTGAGCCACCTCTCCAGCCCCCCCACAAGTGTTTCTGTTTGCTGCATCTAAGGACAGGAGGACCCACGTGGCAGCTAAAGTCCAGTGAGCCCCTCTCGCCTAGGGGTGTGGCACCCTGCCTGATCAGACTTCAGAAGGCTGCCCTTGAAGCCCCTCCTAACTCTCTCTGTCCTTGTAGGGTTAGCAAGAAAGTGAAACCAGGGCTAGGGATGTAGCTCATTGATTAGGTGAACGCTTGCCTGCCATGTGTTGAGCACTTGGTTTAAAATACTAAGTACTGGGGCTGGAGCGGTGGCTCAGGGGTTAAGCCTCTGCCTTGCAGGCGGAAGGTCCTGAGTTCGGATCCCAGACCCCACGTATAGATGCCAGGCGGAAGTGGGGGTGGCCTGAACTTCTGGTCCTGGTAGGGCGGAGCCTAGGAATCCCGGGGCAGAGTAAACAAGAAGGAGGTGGAGGTGTCCATGGTGGTTCCCGAATTTGCCCATGGTTCTACACACACACACACACACACACACACACACACACACACACACACACTTGAATAAATAATAATAATAATAATAATAATAATAATAAATTTATATATATATAAAAAAAGAAACACCTGCCGGGCAGTGGCACACTCGGAAGTGGGGGCGGCTTGCGCTTCTGGTCCTGGTAGGGCGGAGCCTGTGAATCCCTGGGCGGAGGAAGTGGAGGCGTCCATGGTGGTTTCCGAATTCGTCCGTGGTTCTATACGCACGACACACACGCGCGTGCACACATACATATGCGCACACACGCACAACTGAATGAATAAATTAAAAAAATATTTAAAATACTAAGTACTCATCAGTCTGTGAAGTAGCATCTCTCCCACCCTGATCTCTCATCACCTGCCTACCCCCAGAAAGAATCCAGTGAAACCACCTTAACAAGAACCCTCCTGTCCCTGATGTCTCCTCCCCTCTGCCTCCCCTGTGCCCACTGGCTGACAGTACCCACTGCCTTGGTTGTTCCCTCTATTGTGACAGTCTTGCATAAAGTCTTCCTTACCACCGTTTTAGCGAGAATGAAAACTCTCTGTCTCCTCCCCTCATTCGGGGTTGAACCTAGCCTTTGTACACACTAGGGAAGCGCTGGGGCACTGAGCTATGTCTCTGGACTACAATAATTTCTTTGAACTGCTTACAATCCGAAGGTGCCTTGTGACAGTTTTCTTGCTTCCTGAGCTAAGGTGTGGGGGGATCAGGGCGGCACACCTGTGAGAAGGAGCCAACTCCAGACAAGGTGGTGTTTCAACAGAGGGGGTCACCTGAAGAGTGGTCCCGAAGGTCGGCCTGCTCAGTAGCTGCACCGCAGGGGGCTGAGAGCAAGGGCTGGTGTGGGGTGGACTGGGGGGGCGACTGCTTCCATGCTGACACATTAACTTGGAGAGGCCAGGAGGAGGGTACGTGGTCACTCATTACCAAAGGCCAAGGCCAAGGGGCCAGGTAGTATCCGGTCACTTATGTAAGCTGTCAACATATATAGGGCGCCTGCCTTCGGGCTCCCACCCACTCTGGGCCTTGCTGCGGAGCACTGTCATCTATGATGAAGGTAGTTGTGGTGAGTGCCCCAGCCTTGCAGGAGCAGCTCCCTCAACGTCCTCCCTCAGGGGAAGACACCGGACCCCACCCTCTGCAGCGAGCCCCTGCCAGTTCTGCTCATCCAGGTCATAGGGTTCCCTTCTTCCTGTTGGGGGGACAAGAATCAGCAGCACCCCCGCCCACAGGCTCCCAGCTTGGCTTCCTCCTAAAAGTCCCTTCCACCTGCAAAGGTACCCAGCAGGGGGGCTGCTGGTTCTCACCCTGGAAGCAGACATTAGCCCCCAGTGGGGGCTGGGCTGATGGGACACACGGGACAAAGCTGTGCCTTAGGTTCTTGGTCTCCAGCTTTCTGAAGGACGTCCTCACTTTGTGTGGACCTAGCATGATAGAGAAATGGATCGAATTCCTCTTCCAACCAGGGGCCAGACCCTTCCTTAGTCTATCGACCTGATGTGGATCCAGAGTTGGCCAAAAGCAAGGGTGACTTCCGAAACTACACTGTGGGTGAACCTTGCCCTACTTTCTCTCCTTCCCTGGCTAATCCCCCAGCCCTTCCCTTCCCTACAACTCTAGGGGTACCTTTGGGAAGCTCCCTCACCACCTCTTCTCCTATGGGGGGGCTGGCTTGGGGGAGGGGAGACTGTGGCTCCCCGTGTGCAGGGCCAGTCTGGCAGCCTGGGATGATTATCTGGCTTGCAGTCAGGGCCTCTCCTGGACCGTGTCTTTGTCACCTACAAACTGATGCACACTCACCAGACAGTGGACTTCGTCAACAGGAAGGTATAGAGTTCCTGCCTCCATACAGATTCTGAAGGCGCCCCACCCCTTGCCCTTGTCCAACTCCTCTTCTGAGGAGACAGAGAGGATCTACGTAATGGCTCTGCTCTTCATTCTCTGCTGGGACCCAGGAAGGGGCTGACTTTTCCCTTCCAACCTAGCACATACAGTTTGGGGGCTTCTCCTACAAGAAAATGACGATCATGGAGGCCGTGGACATGCTGGATGACCTAGTGGATGAGTCAGACCCAGATGTAGACTTCCCCAACTCATTTCATGCCTTCCAGACAGCAGAGAGCATTCGGAAGGCCCACCCAGACAAGGGTGAGCCCTCCATCTGTGTGGGGGAGGTCCTACTCCTGTCCTTGAAGGGCCCTGGAGGGCATGGCCCTCTCCACAGGCCCGGTCCAGGGCAGCAGGCCCTGGGCTCCTGTAGTCTACGTTCACGCTGCAGCCTCCAGCACATATGCCTCTCTTCTGCAGACTGGTTCCATCTGGTTGGCCTTCTGCATGATCTGGGGAAGGTCCTGGCTCTATGGGGAGAACCCCAGGTGAGGCCCAGATGTGAGAAGTGGGGCAGCCTGGGCTCTGGGAATGGGGACTGCAGGGCGGGCAGGCCAGTGCATCCCTGGACCGCTGCCTGCCCTTTTCCAGTGGGCAGTTGTTGGAGACACTTTCCCTGTGGGCTGCCGTCCTCAGGCCTCCGTGGTGTTCAGCGACTCCACTTTCCAGGACAATCCTGACCTGCAGAACCCTCAGTACAGGTTCCTGGGGAAAGAGCCCCTTCCACACAGGACACGGCTCGTCCCGCCCCTTCCCACCCCTTCCCGCACCTCTCACGCTTGTCTCTTGGTTCCTGCAGCACAGAACTTGGCATGTACCAGCCCCACTGTGGGCTCCAGCATGTCCTCATGTCCTGGGGCCATGATGGTAAGAGCAGCTGAAGACCGGCGCTGGGACGGTGTAGGGGACCACGGGAGGGTCGCACCTTTGGGTGTCCTCAGGGGCGCTCCCTCTTCCTCTTCCTCAGAGTACCTGTACCAGATGATGAAGTTCAACAGGTTCTCCCTGCCTTCAGAGGTAGGTAGAGGGAGTGCCCAGCCGGGGGCCCCGCCTTGCCCTCCTGTCAGCTGGCCTGAGCACGCTGCGCTGGCCTCCACAGGCCTTCTACATCATCCGGTTTCACTCCTTCTACCCCTGGCACACGGGTGGTGACTACCGGCAGCTGTGCAACCAGCAAGACCTGGACATGCTGCCCTGGGTTCAAGAGTTCAAGTACGACCTCCACAAGGCGGGGGTGGTGAAGAGGACTGAGGGGATGAAAAAGTCTCTCTTTTGACACTCACTGCTCCCCCTCTCTGCAGCAAGTTTGACCTCTACACCAAGTGCCCCGACCTGCCTGATGTGGACAGCCTGAAGCCCTACTACCAAGGGCTGATTGACAAGTACTGCCCTGGCATCCTGAGTTGGTGACTGGCTTCCAACACTTGCCTCCCAGCTGCTGAGCGGGCACTTCAGCTAGTCATTCTCGGGGCACAATGACGGCCTAACTCTGGCTCTCTAGGGGCCACCCTACAGTTCCCGCCTCTGGTGGCCACTTGTGCTCAGACACGAATAAAGATTGAAAGGCCCTACGAGTTGACTCTTCATGGGACTCGGGCATGTTGTGGCAGTTGGGGATGGTTTGGCACAGCACTCTGTCACCATGGCCTGCTCCCGGGTCACAGTCACCCAGCTCACCCTGGACACTGTAGAAATAGTTGCTCAGTCTGGATTTAGCCACCTTCAACCACAGCAACAAAACGGGAAAGCCCAGAGTCCCACCTACTCTTTCTGCTGCTGGGAGACAGACTCAGACACAACTTAAGAGGGGAAAGGGGAGTTTATTTGGCTTATAGTTTCAGAGGGGTGACATAGTCCATTACGGTGGGAAAGGCCTGGCGGGTGGCAGAGGTGGTGCAGGTCACAACAGGCAGGAAAGCTGAGAAACCAAACAGCAGACTGAAGAGCAGAAGCAACCAAAGCAGGGCGGGGCTCTCCAGCCTCAAGATCCCATGCTATATGCCTTCCTGCAACCAGGCTCCACCTCCTAAAGGTGCCGTGACCTTCCCAACATCAACACTGACTAACGATCAGGCATTAAGTAACAGGGAGCTTAGGATGTCCTCCATCATCAATGCCAATTTTATTGTAGCATACATGAGTATTTATAGGAAAAAAAACAGCAAGGCCAAATTCTTTACAGGATTATGTTAAATGTATACATTCCAGTTAGCAAAGAAAAGGCAGGAGTGACATCTACTTGTTGTGTGGGGCCAGACAGGATCTCTCCAGATAGAGTTAAAAGCAGACATGATACTTGGTTGCTAAAAGGAAATGGACAAGTGTTATGGTTGCATTTGGTGTCAACTCGACAGTTGCAGACTGTTTGGAGCGCAGCTGTGGAGGGTTAATGGTTGGAATGGCCCCTGAACAAGTCTGCAGGTACTTGATTGATTGTTGTGGAGAACCCAGCCCATAGTGGGTGCTACTTTCCCAGATAATAGGAAATACAACGGGCTGGAGAGATGGCTCAGGGTTAAGACTCCACCTCGCAAGCAGAAGGTCCTGAGTTCTGGATCCAGGTCCCACGTAAAAATGACAGGCAGGAACAGCAGTAGTCTGCGTTTCCGGCCCTGGTGGGTGGAGCCTGGGAAATCCTAGAGGGAAGCAAGAAGGAAGTAGAAGCGATCCAGGATGATTCCCAAAGTCACCCTTGGACCTCCACAGGGACACACACACACACACACACACACAAACACACACATACACAGTAAATAAATAATAAATGAGACCATAAAGAAAAAACTAGGAAGTACAAGGAGGTGGGACTTGCTCTTCCCTTATCCTGTGTCAGCTTGTTGTGGAGTCTATTCCGCATCGAGTACTTTTAGAGCATCGTGGCCTTCTTTGGTGCTGCTGCTGCCGCCTCTATCCTTGGCTGACTCGGAGCTTCATCTTTTCCACCACGTTGTTGCTGTTCCTGCTGCCTTTAGAGCCTGGCCTCTAGGCCTTGCTGCTGTTTGCTGTTCATCGCTAACATTGGAGCCCAGATGTTCTTCACCATCGGAACCCAGCATCTTTGACCCTCTAGAGAAGTAAAGACCTGAGACCTTCTTGGGATCTTTTGACTTTGGGAAACATTCTGGTCAAGAACGAAGCAGCTATGAGTGACTACTTTGAAGGACATTATTTTTTATTGTGAGTTATTTTAATAAACTTGTTTATATATATTATATTCTACAGATTGTTTCTTCAGAGAACCCTGACTAATACAACAAGGAATGTCTCAAAGCAGAGTTACCCGTTACTGGGATATGTGCATAATCCTGTGATCCACGTATTAACATATCTAATGTCTCAGATGCACAGGGAAGAAACTGTTGGGAGAAGCTTCAGCCTTACCAGTTCTGAGAAGAACTAAAGCAATCTAAGAACAGATAGGAGGCAACTCAACTCCCAGAGGGAGGAATCCTGCCTAACAACTGTCTATTCCAGATGCTAATGCATCAGTTCTCTAAAGAGCAGGCTTAGGCCTTGACAACCTCCACAAGGAAGGAAAACAATACAGAGGTACTCAGAAATCTTACAAGTTCTTGACAGCTAGTCAGAGGTGGAAGTAGGAAGATTTTGAGTTTAAGGGGCTGAGGAGGGGTTAAAGTCTTTGCTTCACAGATAAAAGGACTTGAGTTTGAATCCCAGATCCCATGTAAAAATGTGGGGCAGAAATGGCAGCTGACTTCACTTCCAACCCTGGAAGGCAGGGCCTGGGAAACCCCAGAGCAAAGCATATGGAGATAGATCAGTCCAGGATGACTCTTTGTGTTATCCTTGGTCCATCCACAGGTATATACAGGCGTGTGGGGGTGGGGGGCAAAGGCCAAACCAAAATTGTAAATTCTGGCACTCTGGAGGCAGAGGCAGGAGAGTTTGGAGTTCAAGTTAACTCTCAGCCACATAGTAAGTTCAAGGCCAGCCTAGTCCTGTCTCAAACAAGCAAACAAGAAAAAAAAAAAAAATCTTGGGTAAAGTTCTTTGATGTAATGCTCACCCAGAATGTTCACGGCCTAGTATTTTATCCATGGGACTAAACAATAAACAACTAAATAAGGCAGAAATTTATTTTCTCCTGTTAGGAAGGCTGGAAGTCAAACATCAAGATGTGGGAAGTATTGTGGGAGTTCCTCTCACCTCTCCCAGCTCCTGAGAGATCCAAAGAGAGACAGAGAGAGAGAGAGAGAAAAGGCACTGTGTGTCCCTGTGGAGGACCAAGAGTGACTTTGGGAATCATCCTGGATTGCTGCTACCTCCTTCTTGCTTTGCTCTGGGGTTTCCAAGGTTCCGTACACCAGGGCCGGAAGTGCAGGCCACTGCCATTTCTGCCTGGCATTTTTACATGGGACCTAGGAATAGAACTTGGGACCTTCTGCTTGCAAGGCAGAATCTTAACTCCTGAGCCATTTCTTGAGCCCTCATCTGTTTTTTGTTCATTGTGTGCGTGTGTGTGTGCATGAGTCCACATCAGAGACCAGCATCTCAGATTGTCCACTTATGGGGAGCGCCAGCCCTCTGTGGCCCTCAGGGTCTCAGGTTGCAGGAGCAATAGTGGGTCTATAGAGAACAGGTGGAGTTTAGCCTTTCTCCTAACCCCAGTTCGGTCACTCTGTCACCATTGACCTCTCTGTTGGTTGTACACTGGCTTCTCTTCCAGCTCGTTTTATGGTCATGGTTTCTGATCACTTCCTCTCAGGGGCTACAAGCCCAAAGCTACTTTGATGGTGTGCTGAGATACCATCAGGCTGTCAATCACACTGACCAGGAAACGGACTGTGAATTAAGACAGTGGCAAAGAGGTGCTTTCAGAACTCGGGAGGCTTTGTCTCTGATGAAGCAATAATAGGCGTTGCTGCTAAATCTCCATCGTGAGTACGGGCGGTTAGCTTTCTGTGTGACGAAAGGAGAGACGAAGCAGATGAGATAGCACGTCTTTATCCAATGCTTGGGAGGCTGAGGGCAGAGGATTGCAGTGTTTGAAGCCAGCCAGCGTTACACAGAAAATCCTGTTGAAAGAAAGAGAGAGAGAGAGAGAGAGAAAGAGAGAGAGAGAGAGAGAGAGAGAGAGAGCACAGAAAATCCTGTTGAAAGAAAGAGAGAAAGAGAGAGAGAGAGAGAGAGGAAGGAAGGAAGAAGGAAAGAAAGAAACAAAGAAAGAAAAAGAGAGAGAGAGAAAGAAAGAAAGAGAGAGAGAGGAAGGAAGGAAGGAAGAAGGAAAGAAAGAAACAGAGAAACAAAGAAACAAAGAAAAAAGAAAGAGAGAGAGAGAAAGAAAGAAAGAGAGAGAGGAAGGAAGAAGGAAAGAAAGAAACAAAGAAACAAAGAAAGAAAAAGAAAGAGAGAGAGAGAAAGAAAGAAAGAAAAAAAGAAAGAAAGGAAGGAAGGAAGGAAGGAAGGAAGGAAGGAAGGAAGGAAGGAAGCAAGCAAGCAGGCAAGCAAGCTTGGCCTTGTGAATCACCCTGAAATCTCAGCATTCGGGAGGTGGAGGCTGGAAGATTAGAATTTCAAGGTCACTCTCAGCTGCATATCAAGTTTGAGCCTAACCTAGGCTCTATGAGATGCTGTCTCAAAACAATCAATCAAACAAGCAGGATGACATTCTGATTGCTAAAACATAGATGGATTTTGGAAGTATAGTATTAAATTAAGTCAATCCAGAAAGAAAAATATGTGATTCAACGTCTGTGAGTTGCCTGGAATTTAAGAAAAAATACAAAGATGAAGACTAGAGCAGAGAGTGCTGTTTAGTGGCGCAGGGTTTCTGCTGAGGGCAATGGAAAACTCCCAGAAACAGTGGCAATTGATGATGGCCCTACATTATTGTGACTGCAATTAATGCTCAAAATTATATTCTCAGAATGGCTAAGTGACTGGGGGATGACTCAGTGGATAAGGGCTTGCTGTGGAAGCCCTAGAGGTCAAACCCGCAGACCCCGCAACAGCCAGGCAGACGTTGGCACTGCTTGTAGCCCTAGCACCCAGGAGGCAGAAACAGGGACGCCCAGGACGAGCCAGTCAGTAAGTAAGAACGGCACATCAGGGAGCTCTGGGTTCAACTGAGAGACCCTGCCTCAGCAAACAAAGTAGCGAGCGATTGACAAAGACACCTGATGCCAGCTTCAGGCTTCTACAAGAACCACATGAACATATGCACCCCCACAAGGAAACATATTTACAGGCACACACCTTCTCCATAGACACATGGAAACAGAAGCATAGAAAATATGAATGTAAGATAGAATACAGATTTGTTGACCTATTTGGAGTTAGATTTAAGGAAGAAAATGAGGGCCAGCAACATGGCTCGGGGTTCAGCCTCTGCCCCCCAAGGAGTCCTGAGTTCGGATCCCAGGTCCCACATAAACACACCAGGTGGAAATGGTATCTGCCTGGAATTTTTGGTCCTGAAAAGTAGAGCCTGGAAAACTCCAGAGCCAAGTAAACAGGAGGTAGAATCAATCCAGGATGATCCTTCAAGTCACGCTTGGGCCTCCACAGGCACACACCCTGTCTGATACACACACACACACATACACACACACTAAAGGGTTGGAGAGATGGCTCAGGGGTTGAGACTGCTTGGCAAGCAAAGGTCCTGAGTTCAGGTCCCACATAAAAACACCAGGTGGAAATGGCAGTTGGCTTTACCCACCGAATCCTCGCTGTGCTCTGAGATCTTTGTGGCAGCAGTTTCCCCTGACCACACCCACCGTGTTCGCCCTGGCCAGTCCCTGTCACCAGCTCCCTGATGATGAGCTCGTCTGCGAGGCTCTTGAAGCTCGCACTAGATGACTTAGAAGCTATTTCTGACCTTAAACTGTAACATACTTAACTTTCAGAAGCCTGCTTTTGCATGCACTCACATGTGCATATTGGAGTTTTAAGTTTAGATTATGAATCTCTCCGGGGACAGTTTCTTTTTTTTTTTTTTTTAAAGTTTTTTTTTTTTAATTTTTTTATTATTATTATTATTTATTCAACTGTGTGCATATGTGTGTGTATGTGTGCGTGTGTGCGTGTGTGTGTGTGTGTGTGTGTCTGTGTATGTGTAGAACCACGGACGAATTCGCAAACCACCATGGACGCCTCCACCTCCTTCTGCCCCGGGATTCACAGGCTCCGCCCTACCAGGACCAAAAGCGCAGGCCGCCCCCGCTTCCGCCTGGTGTCTATACGTGGGATCTGAGATCTGAACTCAGGACCTTCCGCCTGCAAGGTGGAGGCCTAACCCCTGAGCCACCTCTCCAGCCCAAGGGACAGTTTCTTTTGATAATTCCTGCTGGCTGTGGAATGCGTCCATTTAAGGCAGCTAATAAGCCTTGAGTGATGACGGACAGCTGTTGTTCCAACACTCAGGAGCCTGAAGCAAGATGATGGAGCTCTATACAGTGGGCTATATATGGGCTATATAGCGAGACCTACAGGTGGCGAACACCTGTGATCTCAGTGCTTGCAAGGAGACTCGAGTTCAAGATGGTCTCCCAACCCGGGATCCGTGAAGATATACACAGAGGCTGTCAGAATGCTCAGAGCTCTGACCCAGCCTAGTGGATTGTAGGACTTTCTTGCCATCCTCCGGTCCCTCCCCTCTGAAACACAAAACAAACCATCATTCATCTACTTCTTCTTCAGGTTTACTGATCCTGGAAATTTCCTGAAAAGTCGATCACAGGCAGGCTGGAGGAGCACCTCAGTGCTTGGGCACCTGCCTCACACCTGTGAGGCTCTGGGTTTCACCTGAAGAACTGAAAAGAACGAACCAGTAGTTTTTGTCCTACTTCTTCTGCACAGTGTATTTCCAAATGCATCCAGATTCATCATCTAAACTTAAAACCCTAAGGAAAATGACAGGCTCCTGGGCCAGAGATGGCTTAGCAGTTAAGGCACTGGGCCAGACTTGATGACCCTGGAGTCCACACAGCAGGAGAAAACTGGTTCCTAAGTTGTCCTCTGGCCTCCACATGTATGCCCCAGTATGCACACGTGAGTGCATGCAAAAGCAGGCTTCTGAAAGTTAAGTGTGTTACAGTTTAAGGTCAGAAATAGCTTCTAAGTCATCTAGTGCGAGCTTCAAGAGCCTCGCAGACGAGCTCATCATCAGGGAGCTGGTGACAGGGACTGGCCAGGGCGAACACGGTGGGTGTGGTCAGGGGAAACTGCTGCCACAAAGATCTCAGAGCACAGCGAGGATTCGGTGGGTAAAGCCAACTGTGCTCAAACCTGCGCACTTGAGTTCAAGTCTTGCAGCCCACATGGCAGAAGAGCCGACTCTGAAGGTTACGCTGACCTCCACATGTAAGCTGCAGCACGTGTGTTCTCTCTTAGATATGAAAAAGATCTCAGAGACCTGACAGCCTGACCTGGAGACCCGGATGATGCACTGACTTTCGTTTCTTTGTCCTTTTCTCAGGACAGGCCAGGAGGTGGCTGGAAGCACCTCCACCTCCTTCCATAAACACCCGGCATCGTGGGTACTCTGCCATCTAGTATTCCTCTTCGCCCTTCTTTCACTTTGACCCTTCTGAAGACCAGGAGGTGGAATAAGAGAGAGCAGGTACATGGTTCTGGAGAGTTCTCTGGTCTTTGCGTGATTCTGGCAGTGCTTTCCTCCAATGGCTCCACCGTCCAGTGGGGCCATCATACCCAAGGCTCCTTGTAGCCCTTTTGTTCATCTTGCAGAACACCGAGGGGCAAGGAGGTGCCCGTTAAGATAGGTCAGTGATTAGTCTAGGCTGTGTCAACTGCCTTGGATTTCCCCAAAAGGAAGACAGCACAAGTAGAGGGCCTATATAAAAGGTACCTTTATTGGCGCAGTCTGAGGGACAGGCAGATGCTAGCCAAGTCGGCCTCGTTCCTTCCACTCTGGGGCTGAGTTGGGGTCCAGACTCAGACCCCTGGAGCCGAGGGTGGGGCCTTTCTCACCCAGATCCGTGCTACAGGAGGTCTTAGTCTGGGCCGTACGCCCATCTCTAGGCTGGGCATACAGCAGTGAGGGGTGACTAGAGAGGGTGAGGCTGGTATGGAGGGACTGACAGGCCCTCGATGTAGCACAGAGTCCACAGCAGGCAAGAGCCTGGCTGGCATCTACTAAGGCACAGTGGCTGGCCTGTGTCCTGCTGCAGGCTGGAGTTGTGGGGACCTGACCTCCCAGGGACACGGCTCACAGTACATATAGCTACTTTTTCCGGCGGGAGGTTCTGGAGCCATTGGAGGCTGGGGCAGCCTGTTCAGGGGCAGCTCTGGAGTCCTTTTTGGGAGCTGGCTTATGTTTTTCTCCTTTGGCCAGAGGCGAGGAGTGAAATGACCAGGTCAGCAGGGTCTGCACAACTCTGACGGCCACCACAGCCCCCAAGAGCCCCCATAGCAGGAAGGGAGGCTCCAGGGGCGACAGCTGCAAGCGCACCCAGTTGAGGATCTGGGTCAAGAAACTACTGGGGCTACGGGCCCGGGGTGGGTTCTTGTCCTGTGGGGGGAAGAAAAGGAAGAAGACCACAGGACTCAGCAAAGACTTGTCCTCAGCCCTCCCCAGCCCAGCTGATACTGTCTTACCTGAAGCCCAAACTGCCTGAGCAGGGTCTCCAGCACTGGGTCCCCTAGGGACACAGGTGGGAAGAATTCCTCTACCCACTGGCGGCGCCACCACTGGCTGCAATGGAACCGGACAGTCAGCACACCATCCTAACCCAAGCCCCAGGACCCCACCTGGCACCCGGGGCCTTACCTCTTCTCCCCAGGCTGTGAGAACCAGTACTTGTAGCGCTGGGCTCGGATGTAGGTCGGCGGCTGCTTGTGAAAAGGGTACCTGTCGACATGGTTCTGGACCAGGCGGATCACTGCGGCCAGGGATACAGGGATGTGCGGAGTGTGTTCATTTGGCCCCGCACCCCTCAAGCTTCACCTCCCGGTCCCTTCCCCGGCTGCTTCTCACCTGGCTCCTTGCCCTGCAGCAGGCGGAGCACCAGGCTGGTGAACCAGGGGCTGTGTGTATGAGGGCCAAGGGCTGCAAACCACATCTGCCAATCAAGGCGTGGTTGGTGGGGCACCAGGAGAGGGGGTCGTCGGCTCACATTCCCAGGTTTGTACATAAATTCAATCTCCTGAGATGAACATACAGTCAGCTATATTTTCCATCCATCTCTATGCTGGGCGTAGAGCCATGGGGCGGGGACAGGAGAGGGAGGAGGCTGCTATGGAGGGGCCTATGGGCTCACTGTCCAGTGCTGTCCGTCGTAGCTGCCTTCCAGCACCACCTCCGGCCGGCCGCCCACACCAGTCATCCGGCGAAAGAGACCATAGGAACTAGCCAAGTGCAGGTGCTCCACAGCACCAAACAGATGGTGAGCCTTGGTCCCGAGCAGCCCGTGGGTCCCAGGCTCCACGTAGGAATAGGGCACCTGCAGGCAGGCACACAAAGCATCGGTGCTGCTCCATCCCCACCCCAGGCTTACCCGCCCCCTGGGTTACCCACCAGGCTGATCAAGAACAAAGCCACTGTGGCAGTGCCCAAGATGGAGAGCTGGACCGCAGCAAAGAATTTCCGCAGCCACCCTTGCACTTGGAACCACCTGAGGACACAGAGCCCAGTGTAGTCAGTCAAGCCTGCCGTGAAAGCGGCCCCTCAGCCCTGAAACCCTCAAGTACATACCTCCACAGGGCAGTCAGAAGCTCCCAGGCCAGGGAGGCCACTCCTAGCCACACAGTGGGCAGAGTCACCCACTTCAGCCACTGGGAGAACTGATGGAAGGTGAAGGCTGCCAAAGAAGGAGGGGTGTGAGCCGGGCTGGTCTAGCTCCTGCCCTGGTGACCTTCCCAGCTGGCACTCACTGGTTCTGGAATGGATGATGTGATGTTGCCAGTCAACCTCCAGGCCAAAGCAGCGCACGGTGCCGTAGGCCAGCAGCCCGTAGACGGCCAGTTCTAGCGGCAGGGACAGCACGGACAGCAGGGCCTTGGGCCGGGCTGTGGGGCAGGACAGCCACAGGTTTGCTGAGCGTCTGCGGCTGGGGGCTCAGGTGGGCTGGCTGCCGTGCGAGGCTTGTACTCACAGGTGGGCTCAGCAGACAGGTGATGGTCATCCAGGAGGGCAGTGGTGAGCACCAGCGTGAGCATGTTGAAGAAGCTGTAGTTGCCAGTGACGATGATCAGGGTTTGCAACAGTGCCTGCAGGGAGGGGCTACACTCAGAACTAGGTAGCTGTCTTCCCGGGCCCCTTCTGATCTAGAGCGGGGGCTGCGGCCCTGATGACGGACCGTACGGTATATCTACGTACACCTGAGAACACATCCCTCCGCCTGCAGTTCTTTGCTGACAAGAGCCAACACTTAGTCCCAATGGCTACCTGTGCTCCAGGACTGCTCTGTCCCACACGAGACCCACTGACCATGGGTTAAGGCCGCACTCTGTCCTCCACCTACCTGAGAATAGAAGGCGGTCAACCGCAGGCGTCGAATGGGAGCGAAGAACAGAGGGGGCACTGCAATCTCGATCAGGAAAGTGGCCACTACGCTGAGCTTGTGCAGCCAGACTGGCAGGTGGTGCGCAAACCAGGCAGCCGGTGTGGGCAGACACTGCGTCTCATAGTGGTAGGTAAGGGCTGTAGGTAATAAGTGGGCGTCAGGGCTGGGCAGAGGCTCCAGACCACCCCGGGTTCAGGCCCAGACCCTCACCAGTGAGCCCCCACCAGGTGGGGCAGCGGCTGGTCAGCTTGACCACACCAGAGGCAAACATGAGGCGAAACAGCAGCCAGCGAACGAGCCAGAAGGGGAGACCTTCATGGGGCAAGGCCCCTGCCAGTCCACCCTGGGGGGCCTGCTTGGTGTTGGGGGGTTGTCTCAGTGGGGCCACCAACACAGCCAGGAAGCCTGTCTCCAGCAGCAGGGAATCCCTGTGGGGAGAAGAAATAGCACAGAGAGCCCTTCTCCATCAAGGCTCTTCCCCGCGCCCGGTCCCCGGAGAGGCAGGTACCCCGCCAGCCTCAGTCCTGGCCGAGGAGTCACTCACCACTGGAAGTAAAGGAACACCTGGCCCACCTGCAGGGAGAGGGGCTGTCAGCGAGCAGCGCGCGTCTGCGCCGGGGCGCGGCGGGTGGGCGGGCCCGAGGGGGCTGAACTCAGCGGGTCTCACTTGCCTGGCACGCCGACAGGTAGCAGGCCCAGAGCAGCAGGAAGACGAGGGGGTGGCGCAGGGAGGGCCGCAGCAGGGCCCCCAGCGCCAGCGCTGTGCCCACCAGGGTCAGCAGCTCCAGCCCCTGCGCGGTGTCCAGCCCCAGCCTCGGGGCCTCCCACAGCAGCGTGGGGGTCTCCCACAGCCGCTGCCAGCGCCCCTTGCCCTGGGGTCGCAGCGTCCTCCGCGCGGGCAGGAGGCCCTCGGGGCCATAGAGACCTGCGGGGAGCGACCCGGGCTCAGAGTCCGCGCTGCCCCGAAGGGTCGGGGCCCGCGGCGCCCCCACTTGCCGGCAGGACCTCGAATGCGCCCCGGGTCAGTGGGGCCGCTCGGCTAGAACCCGCGGACTACTGCAAGCCCGGGCTCAGAATCTTCCGGGCCGGCGCCTCCCCGGGCAGCACCGGCCTCCCGCGCAGCCCGGGGGAGTCTGCGCGACCCCCGATGGGACCGATTCCAGGGACGCGGCCCCTGTACGCCGCTCACCCCCCGCCCCGGGCGCACTTCCCGGGAACTGCACCTCCACCGCGGCTCCCGCGCGCAGGCCCGGACCCCACCCGGTCCAGGCTGCGAGTGTGCAGGAGCGCGGCTGAGCCCGCTCAGACCTCGCGCGAAGGCGGGGGGCTCCCGGCCTCAGCGCCCTCACCCGGGACCTGCATGTAGAGCGAAGCGAAGGCGAACATGAAGACGGCGGCCACGCCCTGGAGGAAAAGCTGCCGAGGGACGCGGGAGCCCGCCATGGCCGCGACGCGCCCCGCTGGAGCTGAGCCCACCGGCCTCCCGGCCCCGCCCCCGCCCCGCCCCGCCCCCCGCGCCGGCCCCGCCCCCCACGGTGCTCCTGCCCACTTGGCGCCGGCGTGACGTCAAAGGCGAGCGTGGGCCGGGCTCGCACTTCCGGGGCGGGAACACCAAAATGGCGCCAGAAACAGTGGCGGGCTGAGCCCGCCGGCCCCATCCGAAGCCGGCCGTCGATCTCCGGGCCGCCACCCCCTGGCGGACATGGAGGATGTGGAGGCGCGCTTCGCTCACCTCCTGCAGCCCATCCGCGACCTCACCAAGAACTGGGAGGTGGACGTGGCGGCTCAGCTGGGCGAGTATCTGGAGGAGGTGAGGGCGGCTGGGGCGCGGCGCCGGCCGGGCGCCCGGGGCTCTGGTCCGCGGGCCGTTTGGCTGCGTTGGCCTGTTGCGAGCGTTTCCCCGCGAGCTTCGACGTCCCTCGCGCGCCCAGCCTGCAGCCGCCGCGGCGCCCGTGTGCTCGTGAGCGAGCCGCGCAGTGGGTCTCCCGGGGTGGAGTCCACCCAGAAGCCGCGTCTTTCCTTCTTTTGCGGTTTGCTCGGGGTGCTGGGGGTGAAACCTCGGGCCTCGCGCTGGGCGCGCCCTGCGGCTGAGCCCGTGCCCAGCTCTGCTGCAGCGGGGCGTCGCGCGGGTGCCCGGCCCGGCTCGAGCTGCTCCGCAGCCAGCCGGGGCCGACGCCGGAGCCCCCCGAGCCCCCGCGGTGCGCGCGTGCCCGCCCGCTCCGCCCTGCTCCGCCCTGCGTGCCGCGTGCGCGCTCGTGGATGGAGAGATGCGACTCGACGGGACGGACTGCTGGCTGCACAGCGTCGGCCGCGCCCCCGTTGCCCGGGTGCCTGCTGGTGCGCGCCAGCCCTGCGCCCCCCACTGCCCCCCGCCTCCCCCGGTCCTGGAGAGCCTGCTCCCCGCGCGGCTCGCGTGTCCGCCCGTCTCGGCGCTCGAGCCGTCGGCGCGTGGATCGCGCGTCCGCGCTTTCATTTCCTAGCGGCACAGTGGGTTCCACGCAGCGTGCTTCACACGTGTCTGTCCTATCAAACCTAAAAGTTAATAGAAAACAATTCCCGACCACTTCCTTTTGAAGCAGCGCTGTTAGGATTTTCTTCCTATTTCATTACCTGCTTTTTCTCTTGTAAGTAATCCACTGAGTGAAGTCTTTTTTAAAAAACAAAACGAAAAAAAACACCTCATTTTCTTGGACCTGCAAGATGGCTCAGATATTCCGAGTCCCAAAGGCAGAACCCGGTGGGTTGAAGAAGGCCCTCAGCTAGGAATGCGCATGGGATGCTCTGGCAAATGGGTGAAGGGCAGAGGAAAACTTTTAGAAGTTGATTCTCTTTTCCACTACATGGGCTTCCAGGTAGCAAACTCGCCTGGTTTTTGAGGAGGCCCAGTGACCTGTTGAGCTATCTTGCCACTCAAGAGCAGTACTTTTTTTCTTCTAACATACTTGATGGCATCCTTAGATTCATTATTGTTAAGAACCTGTTGCATGCCATTAAAAAAAAAGTCAAGAAAGCAAACAATAATTTGAGTTTTGTTAGGATTTCTGCTAATCAAGAATGGATTTTTTATTTGACTTTTATTAATAGGTGCTTACAGTTTATTGACTTTTTTGAAAAAAATCGTAAACTTTTATTACAAATTAAAAATGAAGTTTTTAAAAATCTCAACTTGACCACATATGAAAAAAATTTAAAGACCTTTAAAGGTGTATTGAGAAAAAAGTCAGGCTTTAAAAACATTTTATCATTACCAAAAAGAGACATCTTTAGGTAGAAATAAAAACTCCATGCTGATAGACAATGCAGACAGTTGTGTGCATCTGGCCAGTGGGCAGAAGCAAGCACTAAGGTCTTCAGCTCCTATCTCTTGTTCACTTACTGCTGGTGGAATTTCATGTTCACTTCTTGTTGGACGACTCAGTGGGATGGTGGTAGAGGTGGTGAGCGGGCGCTTACTTGCTCAGCCTGGGGAGCCAGATGAGTTCTCCGCTGGTGGATGGGCTGCTTTTGTCTCTTGCCATCCGGTGGTTTGGGTTCTCTGGATGTGGGTAGTTGAAGTTGCTGTGATGCCGACATTGGATCTTTTCTTGATTTCCTTGTCTTCATTGCCGTCCTCTCTTTGGCGAGGAGGGCCCCTGCAGAATTGTGGTCTATAACCCCAATACATATTCTGCCTCCCTGGTCTCCCCTGCTGTCCTGTATCCTGGTTGTCAGCACCTCCTCCATCACTTCTTTTTTTTTAAAAAAAAATTTTATTATTTATTCAATTGTGCATGTATGCGTGTGTGTAGAACCACGGGTGAATTCTCGAACCACCATGGACGCCTCCACTTCCTCCTTGTTTATTCTGCCCCGGGATTCACAGGCTCCACCCTACCAGGACCAGAAGCGATACGTGGGATCTGGGATCTGAACTCAGGACCTTCCGCCTGCAAGGCAGAGGCTTAACCTGAGCCGCCTCTCCAGCCCCCTCCGTCACTTCTTGCAGAGTAGGGTTGGAATGCTGTGGTCCACATCCATTGGGTCTCTGCATGTGGTAACCTTCGCCTGCGGTGGGGCTGGCTTTCAGGCGCGCTCTCATATCCCTTACTCTTTTCCCCACTCTCACTCTTCTGGTTATTCTGTTGGTAATTTGTGTGAGGACCCCGAACGTCTAAAACGGTTCGGTCTGCTGTGTGTTTACTGCCTTGAACTGGAACTCCTCCAGGACCTGTAACATTTGTTGCCTCCGCACCCCTTTCCACCGCACCCCTTTTCACCGTCTCCCCAGGTACTCCTGGGGTTGTTCCTTACCGCAGGCTGGGGTACAGATGCCTCTGCCTTGGTGTCATTCCCATTGATGAAATCATATCTGTTCCTTGCATTGAACCATTTTACTGTTCCCAAAACCTTCCTCACAATGACTTTTTTGTCCCCACCAGCTGGCTGGCACCTCTGATGTGAGGCCGCCCTGCCGTAGCTCCCTGCTTGGATGCCCGTGGTGCCTGGCTTGTCCTGGCTGCGCTGGTGGGGTGGGCGGCTCTTGGGTCTAGGCCCTCGATGCTCATGGTTGTAGTGATAGTGATTGGGGTTGGCTGGGGCAGCTGTGGCTGCTCCCGGGATGTGATGGTAACTAGGCTGGCGGGGGCACCTAAAAGTTGGTAAATACGTTTGGTACTTACTTGGGCCAAGGATTATTTTGTTTTTTGTACACACAAATTTGTTTTTCACAACAAAAGCCTGTATAGGTGCTAGACAGATTGATGTTCCCATAGTCACAGCTGATAGTGGGCTGAACAGAGCTCTTCCCCCTAGTCCCTGTGTCTGTGTTGTCTTAAACTGATGATAGATTGGAAAGGTAAGATTCTGTGATGGGTTGGGGGGGTGCTAATTTTTTTCATAGTAAAAATAGCTGCCTTGTCTTGCGAGCTGAAGAGTTCTGTGTAGAGGGGAGATAGTGCTTGAAAGTTCTGATGAGGGAAGGCACTTGGCTCGCCTAAGTGGCTGCTGTGCACACAGGAGAGAGCTGGCACTGCAGAGGGAGACTGATAAGTATAGGCCTCCTGGATGCTGCGGGTAACCCCTCCTCCATACAGGGAAACATCGAGAGGCACAAAGAGCCGTGGTGCAGTAGTTAGGCTGGGCCAGGTGGTAGCCACTGGAGAGAAATTCGAGTGTGGTCCTGGATTAAATGGGCAGGTGAGAACGAAAGGCCTCAGGCAGTAGTTTCTGAGGGGCGAGTGGGGATGCCCAGATTCCAGTGTGGACTTGTTAGTTATGAGTCTTGGCTATGAAATCTGGGTGGTTGAAAAGGATGGTTGGACGTATGGGCCTGTGCTTAGATGGCAGCTCCAGCCTTGAATAAGGAGACTGTGGATGGAACCTGGTATCCAGAGGTAGATGAGCCGTCTGAACTGACAGTCATCGAGAGAAGGAGCCCTCCTGAACCAGCTTGCCGGGCTTCCTGATCTGCCTTCATTTGGGCCAGACTCTCCAGTCCTTACCATTGCGTAGACCTTATACCGACAAGCGCCCTTCCAGAATGAGTGGAAGGAATGTCCTTCCAGACCATTCCCCTCTTTTGCCACAATGTTGCCTAACATCGTTCTCTGTAGCATAGCCTATTTTAGGTAGTTACATCCTATCTGCTCTTTCTCAGAGGCACTTGCTCTTCCAAAAATACCTTCCTTTTACCTGCCAAGTAAGCTTCTATTCATTGGTTTAGCTCTGATGTCACCATTTCACTAGTTAATCAGATTCTTACTGGACACCAGCATCAGGCAGTAGATAAGTGTAATTACCCTGACACTTCACAGTCCACCAATGAAGAAGATATTCCAAACAGGACAACAGAATTTCACTGCTGTAGTGACAAGGGGTAGATGTAGCTGACCAACCCTAGAGAGACCCCAAAGAGTATGTACCAGAAATAATTAGGACAGGAATCCCAAGTGGGACTGAGAAGCAAAATCAAGCTCTGGGAAAGTTGAGATAGGAGAATTGTGAGTTCAAAGTCAGTCTGAGCTACAGAAAAGAAGGTAGGAAGGAAAGAAGAAGGGAGGGAGAGAGGGAGGAAGGGAGGGAAGGAAGGAGAAGCAAAACTTAACAAGTGTTCACTCAGTGGAGCACAAAAAAGGGGCCAGATTCTTGGGGGAAGAGGCTGTAGGAGTTTAGCATGCACAAGGCCTTGGGTTCAATCCCAACACCTTGAAGAGTAATTCTGGGGGTGTTTGAAGTCTTTGTTCCTTAGCAGGCAGCTATAAATGTAGCCCCAGAACCTCGGAGAAAGTTGAAAGTGGGTTTGTGGGTTATCGTGGGATCGACCAATGGACTTGAGGGTGTTTAATGGGTGTCACAGAAACTGAGGCTCAGGAAGGTCACGGAGGGCTACAGGGGAGAGAACTACTTGTGGCTCTAGTTTCCCAATTTTCTGATCAAAGGGTGGAGACCCTTGTCTCTCTCTTTCTTCTCTCAGGGTAAGGGTCTTTTGCTACAGTCTTCCAGTTAGCTCTGACTTGGGTGGGTGCGGTATGGAGAGCTGATAAGAGTTAGTAGGCAACTGTGACCTTTTTGGACAGCACTTGTAGGGACCTCCATCTTCCAAAACACTAGGTCTCATGATTCAGGAACTAGGAGGAATCATAGACCTGTCTGTTCCAGAAACACTCAGGGGCAATTGGTGACCTCAGCAGAACTAGAGCTGTTTATATGACTGGTCATCAGCTGCCCTTGAGACAATGAGCCAAGTTTATGTTCCCTGCACTGGCGTCCTGTCTTTTCTTTCAGACACAGTTTTGTGGGCTGGAGGAATGACTCAGGTTAAAGCTTTTGCCTCAGCAAAAACAAAAAAACAAAAAAACCCCAAAAACCTAAGTTTCAATTTCAAGATGGTAGAATGGCCCCAACCACTCCTTCCATTCCTGGACACAGAGCCCGGGAAATCAGAGCAAAGCAAAAAGAAGGTAGAGCAATGTAGGATAATTCCTGAAGTCATCATTGGACCCTCACAGGCACACACAGTGCCCTGTTCTACACACACACACACACACACACACACACACGATAGACAGCGTCTTGATTCCAGAGTCCTCAAGCTCACAATCTCACTTCAGCCTCCTGACTACTGGGCGCACAGGGATGCCCGCTGAGTATGGCTGACTAGTGTCCTTTCTTGCAGCTGGACCAGATCTGCATTTCTTTTGACGAAGGCAAAACCACGATGAACTTCATCGAAGCAGCACTTCTGATCCAGGGCTCAGCCTGTGTCTACAGTAAGAAGGTAGACCCCACAGACTGTTGGTCATGGTGCTTTCGTGCCGCGGGGGCTCGGTCAGCTGCTGTGCTGGGATAATGGCAGTTGTCATCTGTTTGTGACCTGCCTTGCCAGTACTGCAGGTCACCTTCATGGCTCTCAACGCCAGAAATAAACTCGGGTTTGTCGTTTGTTTGAGGACACATGCTCATGTATTCCAAGCTGAACTCAAACTCCACACATAGCTAAGGAAACCTTTTGAGTTTATGATCTTCCTGCCATACCTTCCCAGCCCTGGTGTTACAGGCGTGCACCACCATGCTCAGTTTATGCACTTTGGGGATTGGAACTCAGCGATTCACACATAATAGGCCGTACTTTATCAAGTGAGCTGCATCCCCAGCCAGTTTGCAGGGGGTTTTTGAGGCAGGGTTTATACAGCAGGCTGGCCTCAAACTCCAGATTCTCCTGCCTGTGCCCTCAAGTGTTTGTATCACAGGCATTCCGCCACCATGCCTGGTTAAATTTGGGTTTAAAATGACCTGGGCATGAACTGGGGAGATGATAAAGCTGGTAAAATGCCTGCTGCACAGACATGAAGAACTGCCAGCATAGACAGGAGATGCACAGGCGGGGAAGGCTCGGTGATAATGCTTGCTGCACAATCCAGAGCACACTGGCTGGCCAGATTAGCTGTATCAGTGAGCACTGGGTTTGTCTAGAGACCCTAAAAGAATGAGAAGGAAGAGTGATTTAAGATGATTCCTAAGTCAGTATCAAGTCTCCACATGCATGCATACACATGTACATATAGATGTGCATATACACACATGCATGCAGAAGTATGTACACACAGACATGCATGCGCACACATGTACATATAGATGTGCATATACACACATGCATGCAGAAGTATGTACACACAGACATGCATGCGTACACATGTACATATAGATGTGCATATACACACATGCATGCAGAAGTATGTACACACAGACATGCATGCGTACACACGTACATATAGATGTGCATATACACGCATGCAGAAGTATGTACACACAGACATGCATGCATACACACGTACATATAGATGTGCATGTACACACATGCATGCAGAAGTATGTGCACACAGACATGCATGCATACACACGTACATATACATGCGCATACAGACATGCATGCATACACGTACATATAGATGCGCATATACACACATACATGCAGAAATATGTACACGCAGACATGCATGCATACACATAGGTGTGTATACACAGACATGTATGGACATAAATATGCATACACATGTAGACATCGATGTGCACACAACCCATAGATCATGCACACTTGCACATATAGACATGTATTCACACACACAGATATGTATTTGCACACGTAAACATGCATGTACACCTACATACATATAAACGTGTATGTACATACATATAGACATGCATACACTCATACACAAAGACATACACAGACATGAATGCATACACATGCATACATACATATAGACATACACATATGCATAGACAGGTGCACATAGAGATAACATGCATACACACAGACATTCACACACAAATACATATAGACATGCACATACACATAAACATGCACACACAATACACAGACATGCACACACACACTTAGACTTGCATATACACATAGACATGTGTACACACCCTTTTTGTTTGTTTGTTTTATTTTCGTTTTATGATATGGGTCTCATACTGTCAGATTTTCCCAGAACTCATTACACATGTAGACCAGGCTGACTTCAAACTCATGTTGATCCTCCTGCGAGAGTTATAGGTATACACCATCACTTTGGCAGCGGGAATTATTTGTGATGATAAATTTGGTTGGGCTCATAACAGCATATAGTAAAAAAGGTGTCAGGGGAGATCCATGGACCATTTTTGTGGCCCTTCTCTCCTCATCCTCATTGACTACCTCTGGTTGCCAGGTGGAGTACCTCTATTCGCTGGTCTACCAGGCCCTTGATTTTATCTCCGGCAAGAGGTGAGTATTTGGGTTCAGACAGGAGGCAGAGCTTCCACCTCTGCAGCCGTGCCTGCTCCCGCAGCCGTGCCTGCTCCCGGCCTCCTAAGCACTCACGAGATGCCTCTCTCTCAGGCGAGCCAAGCAGCTCTCTTTAGCACAGGAGGATGGGACCAGTGGGGCTGCCAACTCAGGCCACCCTCAGGAAGCAGAGGATGAGGTGAGTGGAGTACGTGGCTTCTGTCTGGGTGCTGCCTGGGCTCTGCGCTCATGACACATGCCTGCTGTCTCCTCAGTTCCTGTCGCTGGACGACTTCCCTGACTCCCGGGCTAATGTGGATCTGAAGCATGATCAGGCACCCAGTGTAAGGCTCTTGGCCTTTTGGGTGGGGTGGCGGGCTTCTTGGTGCTGCTCTGTGGAGTGCAGCACATACCCTCCCCGCCCACAGGAACTGCTCATCATCCCCCTTCTGCCCATGGCCCTGGTGGCCCCTGACGAAGTGGAGAAGAGCAGCAGCCCCTTGTACAGGTAGAGTCTGGAGGCAGCGTGCAGGAGGGAGAGGTCTGTCTGGAGGGGCCTCTGCAGAAAGCATGTTTTTGCCAGCACAGCTGTCAGGGAGAGATCCTGGCCAGCCGGAAGGACTTTAGGATGAACACATGCACCCCCCACCCTCAAGGGGCCTTCATGTTGGAGCCAGTAGGCATGTGCCCTGTGGAGCATGTGGGTGTGGATCCCATGACAAGGAACCAGAAGGGTGAGGACTTGGATGTGGGGACTGGGTAGGGAGTTGTAGATCTTCTAGGGGGCTCCTGTCGGGTGCCTTGGTCTTGGGAGCTGCCTCACTGAAGGCCCTCATCCACTCTGTAATAGTTTGTTTGGCGCTTGTCTCTTTGGCCCTAGTTTTTCTGTGCCTTGATTGCCCGTATTTGACACTTGGTCCCCTCCTTAATCTCAGGCTTGGGGGTATGCAGGGTTCTGCCTTCTGCTGACAGTCCAGGGGGTCCTCACTGGACACCGTGGGGACCTTCTTTGGGCAGCGTTGACCATGTCCAATGTCTGTCTCTCCCAGATGGTGAGGGTGCGGATGAGCAGCCAATGGAAGTCTCTAGGTGTGGGAGTCTTGTTCCCACACTCGGCATCTCCCAAGAACCAGGTGAGAAGAAAGCTCCCAGGCGGGACCTAGAGGGAGAGACCTGGAGGGAGAGCTCTGAACTTTGATGCTCTCAGCTCCCCTACCCTGTCCTGCCTGTTCCTAGTCACTGACTTGTGGGAAGCAAGGTAGGAAATACAGCCTTAGGACTTGCTTCCCATTCTGAGGTTCCATCCTCACTGAAGTCTGTCCTCCTGGATTTCCTTGGGACAGATGTAAATAAGTAGTACATAAAACAGGGGCTGGAGAGGTGGCTCAGGTTAAGCCTCTGCCTTGCAGGTGGTCCTGAATTCGGATCCTAGACCCCACTTATAGATGCAGGGTGGAAGCGGGGGCGGCCTGTGTTTCTGGTCCTGGTAGGGTGGAGCCTGTGAGTCCCAGGACAGAGTAAACGAGGAGGAGGAGGAGGTGGAGGCGTCCATGGTGGTTTCCGAATTCGCCCATGGTTCTACATACACACACATACATGCAGACACACGCATACATGCACAATTGAATAAATAATAAAAAAAATTTTTTAAAGTAGTACATAAAACAAATAATACATGGACTGGGGCTATAGCTGGGCTGCACACAAGCCTCAGGATTTAGTCTTCAGCAGAGAGAGAGAGAGAGAGGTGTGAATATTTTCTAAGAAGTAAGATGAAGCAAACAAGCATGCCAATGTGAGGAAGATGTGAAGCCCGTTGAGTTCCCCACGTGCTGACATTTGAAGCCCAGATGAAAGTGTCCTGTCGGTTCCTCTGGGAGTTGACTGGGCAGTCCAGCTCTCCCCAGGGGCAGCTACTATCTGCCATCTGGCCTCCAGGCTCGTTGGGGTGATTGGTTTCTTGGTTCTGCCCACTGTTCCAGAAGGCCCAGTACTGAGCAGTGGAGATGAGGATGCGGAGGATGCAGCTGAGGTCCCGGATGCTGCTGTGGAGCAGGCGGAGCCCAGGACCCCACAGCAGGTAAGGCAGCTGTGAAGCTGCCGCGTTGAAGCTCTTCGCAGGGCAGTCCTGGTTCTGCAGCAGGGTCTCCCACTGCAGTGCAGCTCCCTGTCACATAGTCTCGCACAACATTCAGTGTGTGTGGGGGTCTCTGCCCAGACACTAGGCATCCTCCAGCCAGACCTTTTGATAGGATCTTCCACTTCCTTTTCCTCTCTGAGCAGAGAAGCAGCTGTTCCTCAGGAGTGGGTTGGTGTTCAGGGGTCTGAGCCTTGTGTAGCTCATGGTTCCTGGCATGCTGACGGGTCCTCAAGATCCACCTCTGGCAGGACACCACTGGTCTTGCTGGTAGGAGAGGATGAGCATGGAGTTCTTAGCTTGTGAGAAGCTTGGAATTCAGTCTCAACATTTTAAAAATTACTTTATTAGTGTGTGTGTGTGTGTGTGTGTATGGAACCATCACGGGCGAATTCGGGAACCACCATGGACGCCTCCACCTCCTCCTTGTTTACTCTGCCCCGGGATTCACAGGCTCCGCCCTACCAGGACCAGAAACGCAGGCTGCCCTGCTTCCGCCCGGCATCTATATATGGGGTCTAGGATCCGAACTCAGGACCTTCTGCCTGCAAGGCAGAGGCTTAACCTCTGAGCCACCTCTCCAGCCCCCAGCAATGTTGTTTTTAAAGAATGGCTGCACTGTAAAGTTTTATTTAGTTTTTTTATTTTCGTTTTAAAAATATTTAAGTGGAAAGGGGGAGAGAACACACGTGCATGCCGAAACACAAAAGTGGACGTCAAAGGAAAACTGGGAGTCAGTTTTCCCACCCAGTGGGCTGTGGGAATCAAACTCAGGCTTCAAGGTTTGCAAACAGGTACTTACTAATCTATCCTGTTGGCTCCCTTAGGGTTTTTTGTGTTTGTGTATTTATTTTTATGAGGGGGATGCATGTGGAGGCCAGAGGTCAACCTTGGGGTCGATTTTTGAGACTGTCATTTCCGTTAGGCTCAGCTGCTCAGCCAGTGAGTCTAGGTCTCTGCCTGTTTCTGCTTCAGCACTGGGTTACAAGTGGTAACCACTTAGTTCTTATGTGAGCTCTGGGGATCAAACTCAGGTCCTCGTACCTGTATAGCACTTCACTCTCTTCCTACATGCTGCTCCGTTGGCCTTTGTTTCACTATTTAATTCCTGAATTATTGGAACCTCTTGCCATAGAAGGGCCTTGCTGAGTTACTGATGTGTATGTCCAGGCGGAACTGCTGGGGTCCCGAGAACCTCGGGTGGGTGGGGACAGGACAGGAGGTCCTGTGGCTTGTTTCTTTTCAGAGTGCTACCTTGCCCAAGAGGTACATGCTACGAGATCGAGAGGGGGCCCCAGAGCCCATGTCCCGAATCAAGGTGAGAGATGCCAGGGCCCTAGTCCCCGGCTGAGGTGTATGCAGGGTCCTCACCTGTCCTGCCATTTTACTCCAACCTTTGGAACCTCAGTGCCCGAGTCCATTGTTTAGCCCTGTATTTCTGCATTTTTTCCAGGAGTCTTCCAGAAATGGAAGGCCCCTTCCATGCAGCTCTGTCTGTGATTCCGAGCTGTCACTGTACTTTATGTAGGCTCTGGGAGGGAAAGTATAGCCCCCTCCCTCTTCTCTTCAACTTCTTGTGCTTTGTGTTCAGGAGACCCCAGACCCTTGGCAGAGCCTAGACCCTTTCGACTCCTTGGACTCCAAGCCCTTCAAGAAAGGTAACTTAGTGAGGGTCTCTTCGCTTATGCTGTGCTGGCTAGGGTGGTTGTGGCTGCTCTTGAGACAAGGCGCTGTCTGCCCCTAGGCAAACCCTATTCTGTGCCCCCTTCTGTGGAGGAGGCTCCAGGACAGAAGCGCAAGAGGAAGAGTGCAGCCAAGCTGCAGGACTTCCACCAGTGGTACCTGGCTGCCTGTGAGTAGCTACGCGGGCCAAGGTGTTTCACCCTTTCACCCGAGTGTTGTGAACCCCTAACTGGAGGATCAGGGCTTTGGCTTGGTTCCTACTGCCTGTTCTCTCGCAGATACTGAGCATGCTGACAGCAGGAGGCCTCGCAGAAAGGGCCCGACCTTTGCAGGTGAGCTTAAGGTCCTGTGCCTCCTCCTCTAACCTTCTCCTCCATCAGAGTCACCTGAGGTATGAGCCTGGGCTAGTCCCTTATGGAATCTTTGTGTGCAGACATGGAAGTCCTGTACTGGAAGCATGTGAACGAGCAGCTGGAGACCCTTCGAAAGCTGCAGAGGCGTGAGGCAAGTGCCTGTGGTGCTGAGGTCTGGGTCCCCATAAGGCCTGGTAGACGACACGTCCTTACAGATGTTCTGTGGACAGATGGCTGAACGATGGTTGCCCAGCACCAGGGAGGGCCTGTGGCCTGCGGAGGAGGACCGCCTGGAGGATTCCTTGGAGGACCTGGAGGTGGCGGGTAGGTGTCCGTGGGGGAGTGGGTGTCAGCACCTGGCGTTGGCTGACGAGCTGTCTCGGGCTGTCTCTGCAGATGGCTTTCTGGAGCCTGAGGAGTACGTGGAGCCTGAGGACGCAAAGCCCGAGGAAGCCGCCGACCTGGGTAGGTCTGAACAGGTGCACTGCTGCCCAGCAGCTGCTGGCGCTGGGGGGGGGGAGGGGTAAGCTGCAGCTGTGGTGCCACAGCTGTCAGCCGCTCATGCTTGGTCCTCTGCAGATGCGGAGGCCATGCCAGAGTCCCTACGATACGAGGAGCTGGTCCGAAGGAATGTGGTAGGCTTGGGTCACAGGGCGGGAGCCATGGGCATCGGAGCTTGTGCCCACGGGAACCTACTGGTCCTCTCCTAGGAGCTCTTCATCGCCACCTCCCAGAAGTTTGTCCAGGAGACAGAGCTGAGCCAGCGCATCAGGGACTGGGAGGACACCGTCCAGCCCTTGCTCCAGGAGCAGGTGAGACAGCACACCTTGGGAACCCCCTGGTCCGGGCCTCCACCCTCCCTGCAGCCAACATCCCCCCCCCCCCGCAGGAGCAACACGTGCCCTTTGATATCCACATCTACGGGGACCAGTTGGTGTCACAGTTCACACAGCTCAACGAGTGGTGTCCTTTTGCTGAACTGGTGGCCGGGCAGCCTGCCTTCGAGGTGTGCCGCTCCATGCTGGCTTCCCTGCAGCTGGTGAGCAGCGGGGACGCTGGGGGGCAGGGGCGGAACGCAGCCTGGACCTGCTGACCCCTGGTCCCCACAGGCCAACGACTACACGGTGGAGATCACCCAGCAGCCGGGACTGGAAACGGCTGTGGACACCATGTCCCTCAGACTGCTCACCCACCAGCGAGCCCACACACGATTCCAGACCTATGCTGCCCCCTCCACGGCCCAGCCTTGAGGGGGGAGCACCTGAGGGTCCTGCACCCCTGACGTACGCTTACTCCACTGTCGCCTCCTGGCTAATAAAGTGTTGTTACCGTCTCATCTGTTGGTCCAAAGGCTGGCTTTGTACAGAGAAGAGCTGCTAAGCCCTGGCGCTCCAGGGCCTTGGACTTGCTAGTACAGATCACACACGCACACAGCGTCAGGTACAGGCATTTAATGGCAGCGTCAAGGCAGGATGCTGCGGAAGGCGGTCATGTGCTGCCGCACACTGTCGGCAACCTGCTGTGCCGTCCTGCTCCGACCGTAGTAGTCAGTGAAGAGGCCGTCAGGGTTGAGCAAGTAGATAGCGATGGAGTGGTCCACGATGTAGTCCTGGTCTTCGTCCTTGGGGCCAGCACTGTAGTACACTCGGTAACTGCGGCTTACCTGAGCCACCTGCTCTGTGGAACCAGTCAGACCCAGTAGTCTTGGGTGGAAGTCCTGCACATATCTTGCCATGGCCACCACATCATCCCGCTCAGGGTCCACAGTGATGAAGATGGGCTGCACCAGAGGCAGGTCAGGCTCCGCCTCCAGCAGCTGCACCACTTGTACTAGCTTCTCCAGCTCGTCTGGGCAGATATCAGGGCAGTGGGTGAAGCCAAAGTACATCAGTACCCACTGTCCCTGGAAATCGGCTTTACATCGGTGCCGGCCTCGGTGATCCACGAGGCTGAAATCACCCTGGCCCACAGCTGCTTGTCGTAAGGCCTCTGTTCTCTGTTGCTGCCTCCAGCGCTGCTTCTCAGCTCTGGCTGTCAGCCAGGCCCAACCCAAGCCAGCCCCAAACAGGGCAGTGACCAGCAGCCTGGTCCGGAGCCCAGGGCCTCGGGGCTGGCTGCGCCCTGACAAGCCCTTGACCTGCCGGGCCTCGTCCCCCAGGCTCCTTGGGAGGGCTGCGGGCCTGAGTCGAGAGAGCCTGGGCCACGCCTTGCGCCCTAGAGTCAGCAGCAGCATGGACCTGAAGTTCCTGGGGAAGAACAAAGGTGCAAGGAGTGAAGAGCCAAGAAGGTGTGTTGGTTCCCACGCTGGACAAACCTGCACCCCAAACGCAGGCTTGCCCGCTGTCGACCACCCCTGGGCTCAGAACCTCAGCCCTCAAGTTTCAGCTTAGACGGTACCAAACACATTGCTCACGTACGCCACGCCTACCTACCACACCTAGTCCCTTCACCCGGGCTTCCGGCTCACGCCACCTTGGACACTTGCAGCCTCGGCCTGGCTTTCCTTGGGTGGCCAGCCCCGGGCCTCGTCTGGCTCTTGCTCACACATCCATTTGCAATAAATCCATAATTTTTAAAGGAAAGAAGTGAACGCTGGCTTGCCACTCTCAAAAGAGTACCCACGAGCCTTTTCTGGTAACCTAAGGAGCCCCTCAGGACGGGATGTCACCGCCGCCGCAGGTGTCCCCGAGCCTGGCGCGGACACGGGCAGCTTCGCTCGCTTGCAGAGCCCGTCCTGCCCCTCGGCTGCTCCGCAGCCTGGCGCCCTTTCATTTTCTCCCCACTGGGCTGTGGATGTTTTGCAACAGGGGAGAAAAAACGAACACTGCAGAGCCGCCAGCCCCCAGCACCAAGGGCAACAACACTGCTGGGCATCCCACGCGGGTTTGCCCGGCTTTTCTCCAGAACGCCCGGTCAGGAGGCGGCGCGAGGGGCGCATGCGCAAGCTCACCATCGCCGACAACCTTCAGGTTCGGCCTCCTGGGACCACCAAGGTGGGATATTCGAGCAAATATTCCACCCTCCCCCCAGACACCGGCACTCGCACCTGGCTCCTGAGCACCGAACTTGCCGTCTCGCTTGGCACCACGGGATATGCGCGGATGGCACGGCGCCTGCGTATCAGGCTGGCGCGGCGGTCACGTGTTCACCGCCCCGCCCAGTTGGCCCTTTGGCGCGCTGGTCCCGCCCGCACTTCCACCCGGGTGGGTGGGATTTGGGGCTGGGATAGGACCAGCTCAGCACCGAGCGCGCGAGCGCTTCCTGAGGGCGCGGCGCTGCAGGGCTCCGACGCCGGGCAGTCCCCGTGGGCGCGACCCGAGTGGTTACGGAGACCTTAGGAGGAGACGGGAGGGTGGGATGGCCAGGGTGGGGTTCCGCACAGCTCTCACCACGGCGCAGCCACTGGCTCAAGCAGCTCTGTGCCCAACTCCTGGCCAGATGGGCTCCCCGCTCGGCTGCGCCGGGCCCGACCTTAGGTTGCCAATGGCAGCGCCAAACACGCTCCGCAGTGCCAGGGGGAGGAGCGGGGACGGGAGAGGAAAAGGGCCAGGAGGAGGAAAGGGAGTACGGCGGGGGAACCTCCTAGTCCTCCGGTGCCGCCTCCCGGTCCTCCGGTGCGGGCAGCTCTTGCTCCCTGGCGCGAGCAGCAGCTGGCGGCGCCGCGCAGGTTTCCAGAGCTTAGTGCTTGGGCCAGACCTGGGCTACGCGCCGCGAGCATCCGCAGGGAGCGGCGGGCGCACACCAGTCGTCCGAGCTGCGGCCACACGGGCTGCGTCCTTGTGGGCTCCGCCTGTTATGCTGAGCCAGAGCAGGTCGCCCTCCTGCTAAGGGGTAGGGCGTCACTCAAGAGCTGCAGGTGCCCAGCTAAACCAAGGTGTTCCTGGAAGGGGTATTTTTGTGGTGGGGCTCAACTCCATCCCTTTCCCTCTCTCCTCACCTAGCCTCACCAGGCCTCAGGTCTGGAGGCCCTGCACCATCCGGGCAAAGCACCACTTCTTCCACTTGCACTTCCACTGCCTACGCTGCAGCCCAGCAGGTTCCCACGGAGGTCAGAGCTGCAGTCACCCACAGGCCCAGGCCAGCCCCAGTGAGGCAGCCATGCTGGAACGGTCTTGAAGGTCTTGGAAGGTCATCCCCGCTGCTGGTGTTACTCTGAAGGAACTGATCGTAATCCTCCGCGGAGATGAAGTTGCCAACTTCCCTCAACCCTGGGATCATGAAGGGATGCGGAGATTAGCTCTCCATTAAAACTAAGCCCTACCATGAGGGGACCTCAATATATCAGCTGTGTTGGGCCCCACTATAAACTGATCTGTGACATGTAAGGGACTGAAAGTGAATAAATATACCCGACCCTGGCAAGCATCCTTGGCACCTGCCCCTCGTGGCACTACTCTGGAATCCTCTAATAGACTGCTTTAATTCTCAAAGCATTTTCGGTTTCAATTTTGGACTCCTGAACACAAGAACCTGGACACATAAAGACCCTCCAGGAGAGAAACTTCTGTAACTCCCACACCAACCTTCAGGGGCCAGGCTCAGTGTTCGTTGGTATTATAAACCCACCTCTGCTGCACCTGGGCGTCTTCTTCCCTAGGATGAAGCCAAGGAAGGCTGGGGGCCGGGAGCAGAAGACAGACTGCTGGACCTTAGCTGTACTGGGACAGGGTTCTGGGGGCGTGGTCAAGAGGATCTTGTCCTTGGTCTGGGATGGAGGGACACTGAAGCGTTTTCCCAGACCCAAGGTTAGATCCACTTTGAATAGGTATGGTAGCCCATGTTGGGGGAGGGGAGGATGATAAGGGAAGGACTTCCAGCTCAAGTCTAGTAAGACTGTTGAGTTGGCAGAGGGACTGGGTACGAGGGAGAGTGGCATTCACAAGAGGAGGTTCTCTCACAGAGAGGCCATGGAGTTCACAAGCGTCCTTGCCAGCTCTCAGGCCTCTTCTGGGCTGCGAAAACTGCAGTCCCCCGAAATTGAACACCTGCCATGAGTGAAAAGTCTTTCCACTTTCTTCTCACTGAGGATGGACACTGTAGAGAGCGGAGATGTCACGCAGAGGATGCTGACTGTGATCAGAAGGGCCGTCCCCGAGTCGGGGGGTGACCGTCTAGTGGGATGTGCACCAGTCAGACGATCCCCATGTCAGGTCATCTGCAGTGAGTGATGCACTGTCCACAGTCCCACCACATCTCAGGCAGAACCGAGGATTCTGTCAACAGGAACCAGTTTCACTTTGGCCCACAATACAGCAGCCTACTTGCTCCAGCAGCAACGTCTGCGCCCCCCATGCTCTCCCAGGGACCTCTGAGGAAAGGACGTTTTTTCACTAGCTGGAACCAATGGTGAGCTACCGAAGACTCGAAACATGGCCAGCAATGCCAGTGGCATGTGAGTAATGCTGGTGACTGATGGGTCAAGGATCCTGATGGGGATATGACACACGAATGATTAGCAGCCTATCAGGGATTTCAATCCATTTCCCAGTAATGATCCAGATCAAAGTTCTGTTGATGATTCTGACTTAAATCTACTGTCATTGTTGTTAAGATCTTATTAAGGACCCTGATAAATAACCCATTTGTGATCATCCATGATTCTGTTCAATGTTTCCATAGCCCGAAACAGTGATCAATTAGTGGCTCATTAGGTACCTGCCCTGGGATCCGGATGACACTGAACCCAGGAATACACTCCAACTTATCCAAGGTGCCCTGTGTGCCCCAGTCCACGTCCACTGGTGATTGGTGCTTGGGGGCAGGATGTCACTGCCCCTTGCACAGCCTCCCGAAGTCCCATGTCCCTCATTTTCCCCAGCTAGGATCCTTTGGCTTTTTTTTTTTTTTTAAGCAGTTGTAATATTAAAGTTTTTAACATTTTAGAAATGTTAATTTAAAGTGGGTAAAGTGGATGCCAGGTGTTCAAAAAGGAAAATAATCTTGGTGGGCGAGTGATTTGGTATTGAAGCAGGAGCTGGGACGTATGTCTGGGGTAAGGAGAGAAGGACCCAGCTCTTTCCCTGAGAGCCTTGCCAGGTATGAGGGGAGCCACTTTCTGCTAATGGGGCTTTTGTTTGGGGAGCTTTGGAGGGGTCTGTGGTTTGGAGAGGTGATGGTTGCCAACTCTGCAGCCACCTGCAACTAGGACAGGTAGCACCAGGCTGACCTTGGCACCCATATCCCTCGTGCAGTGTTTGTTCACAAGCTGCTGGAGTCAGGCTTTGGACCCCTCCAGCTGCTGTCCAGATTTGGCTAGGGTCTGGGTCAGGGCAGTTTCCTCCAAGTTCATGGCCTGCAGCCAGGTGGCCATCAGCATGGACCCTAATGTGGGCACATGTGGGATGTAATCACACAGCGTGGGTATCATAGTTACTGATGGTGGTAGGGTGCTGTGGTACTCCTGAGGACAGCTGTCTAGGCACAGATGGGGTCAAGGTCCCTGTCGGGGGTTCCTGTCCGGGGTGCCTATCCGGGGTGCCTGTCGGGGTCCCTGTCTGTCGGGGTGCCTGTCTGGGGTCCCTGTCGGGGGTCCCTGTCGGGGTCCCTGTCGGGGGTCCCTGTCGGGGGTCCCTGTCGGGGGTTCCTGTCGGGGTGCCTGTCGGGGGTCCCACACACGGATTTCTATGTCAAGTGCACTACCATCCACCACAGCCCCTGACGTCTGCCTCAGGTCAGGCTTCAGGTAGGAGGTGAGACGCACCTAGAATCCGCCCTCCTGTGTCCCTGAAGCTGTAGACACTTGTCCCAACCCTACCCTTAAGTGTCTCGGGTGCTCATCACTTACCCACTCCAGAGTTGCCCCCTCTAAATCCAGATTCCGTGTCTTGAACTCAAAACCTGATCCCTGGCCCACACCTATTCACCACCTCTCTGGTTCCCCGATCTCCTGTGTCCTCTGGTGGAGCCAGAAAGGCACCCAGCACACAGGCCGTGGGCAGGGGTTGCTTAAGGACAGTGAGCAAGTGGGACGGCCCGAGCAGGCAGCGCGTGCCAAGGTCAGGCCAATCACCGCCTACGGGGAGCCCTGCCTGCCACTTGGTGGCCAATTTGGCCAAGTGCCCCGAGAATGCTGGTCTTCCGGACCTGGAGACCAGGAGTTCACACTGCCGGGTTCCCCTGCAAACTGTGGAGACTCTGGATCTGTGGGTCCGAGAGTCCCTATGCGCCCCCTGCGACGGATCTCTAGCTCAGACACTGCTCCAGGTTTGGCCACCTCTAGGACGCTGCGCAGGCCCGGGTTGCACCTTGCCAAGTCGATAGCGCAGAGAAAGAGAGGCAGACACATGGCTGGCTCCGGAAGCTTTAAACAAACAGCTGTGGCCGGGTGCCCGCCCGCCCAGCCTGTTAGCTGTCCCTGTGTTTCACCATCGGAGCCAGGTAGTCCGAGTGCCGAATCCCGAAGCTCCAGCCTCGAGGCTTCCGGTGCTGCGGACCCAGGAGAGGCTGCTGACCTCGCTGAGCTTACTGTTTGGCTTTGCTCGGGGACCCCTGCTCCCCAGGGACCATGACCCAGATCGTGGACCTTAGACCCCCATCCCCTGCTCCTGACCCTTGGCCCTGGGCCCCAGACCACCTTGTCCACGTTGTAGGCTGCGGGTCCGGGCTTCGGGGAGCTGTTTTGGGGCGTCGAGGTCCGAGCCAGCATCGTGAACTGGGGGGCTCGGGCCTTGTAGACCCCAGGGTTCACCACGTGGTAGGCACAGGGGCCTGGAGTCTGTGGAAGGGCAGAAAGGATGCTGGGTCAGGTCTCTGTTCCTCATGGGCCACTGACCTGCGTTTTTGTTATTTTTACTTTGTTTGAGATTTTATTAGGGACCCCAGACTGGCTTTGAGCTCACAGTCCTGCTTCCACCAAGCGAGTGACGAGGAGTCAAGTGTGAGCTGCCCTCCGCCCCCAATCTCCACTGACCCTCTTGACTGCTCAGCACGCACAGTCGGTGGTCTCTTCGCCCACCTTACTGAGGTCCTCAAAGCAGCTCCCCACTGTGCTGCGGCCATAGATAGAGTAAGTAGGGGCGGAGATTTTGCCTATGACACGCGGGCCCAAGAGCGATGGCACAGTATAGGTCCCGGGACCTGGGGAGGAACCGAGGGTTAGCTGGGTCTCCCGGCCTTTGTGGACGACTCCCAGTCGGGGGTGGGAAGGACGAAGGGTCAAGCCTTCCTGGCCTCACCTGGGGTTTCCGGCTTCGAAAGGACGCCCCAGTTTCGAGGAGCCATACTATACCGAGGAGCGCTGGGGTATGTCGCGTTTCCCGCACGTTCTGGGAAGTACCTGCCTGAGGGCGGACCAAGAGTGTGGGCCAGAACTGGGGCCATGGGGAACCCAGGCTACGGTCTTGGTATCAGGGGAAAATTGGATGCGTGGTGGGGCGCGGCATGTTATAGGTGTTAGGGCTCCGGGTTCGGGTGGGAGGTTCCCTGGTGTGCCTCCCCCGCAGGCAGCTCGGCGTTGGAGAGACCCGGACCCCAGGGTGCTGACCCGGTCCCGGTGTGCGGAAGGGCGCCGAGTGCCGCAGGCGGCCGTAGATGGAGTAGGCTGGGGTGCCATCGCGGCCACGCACCGTCATGCGAGCCGGCACCAGGTGGCCAGGCCCCGGACCGCAGGACGTGTACTGTGTGGGGAGCCGGGAGCCGAAGGTGAAGGCGGGGGCGCGCGGCCGAGACGGGTCGTGGTGGATGTAGCCTGCGGGAGCGTCCGGCGTCACGCGGGTCCCTGCCCGCGCGAGGCTGCACCCGGAGAGCTCAGCGCTGAGCCGCTCGAGGTCTGGCCTCTCGGCTCTGGGCACACCTTCCCTGTCCTCCCCAGTGCAGGAGCGGGTTCGGATCCCCACGGCCCCGCTTCCCCGCCTCCTCCCGGGTGCCCGCCCCTGCTACCGGTGTTCGGCGGCAGTTTGTATTTAGGTCCCGGGCCTCGGTGGAGCGCCGCGATGGGGCCGCGCGGCCGGTGTGGCCGCCAGGTACCGACCCAGACATCCGAGCCCATGGTGCGGGCAGGGGCGCCTCCAGCCTGCAGCACCTGTGGGCAGAATTCGCAGAGGACGCACTTCCCTGCCCTGCCCTGCTCAAAACCAGCCGGCTAGTGTCGGGGCCCCAAGCACATCCCGTATCCCGGACGCCAGGAAAACAAACCGCGGTTTCCCAAGGGGGCGGTGCGCTGGGGCTGGGACGCTCTGCACGGGCCCCAGCATCCTTACCCCGGGCGCCTAAGCAGGGGATGTGAGCGCACGAGAGTATTTCCAGACATAGCGAGCTGCGGGGTGAGGGGCCTTGTAGCACCGGCTGCCCTAGGGGAAGGCCGGAGGAGCACTGACCTGCTTGGTGGTTCCCGGCTTGAGGAAGCAAAACCGGGTAGCTAGACCCGCCGCCCCCCAAACCTCCAGACCCCATTATGTCCCGCCTTGCTTCCTGGCAACCGGACTGACTGCTTGGCCCCACCCTCCCGGTCCTCAGCGGTATCACCGAGCTCCCTAGCTGGGATTCTGTGAGATGGCAGTAGGGTGGGTTGCAGCCAGCAAGCTGATGGAGCCCTCCGCCTCTCCTAAGTGCGTCCATTCCAGAATTAGACGAATTCACAAACAAGTACGGGAATAAAGGAATAATAATAATTCAGTTTAGTTATGTGAACACACAAAGGGAGCGCGCGCTTTGTTGTCTGTTTAAATCCTTGGAATATTTGCAAAATTCAATCATTGATTTGGTTTGCAAAATAGACATGCAAGTTGAATAGATAGTCTTAAGACATATTGAGGCAGTTTGAGAACAGCCGTGCTGGGATGGTCTTGGAAGGTCTTGGAAAACCGTCTTCCCCTGTCGAGATCACCTTGGAGGAACACTACCTGTTGACAGGAACTGACTCCGATCCTTCACTGAGATAAGGTGGTCACAGCTTGGCTGCATTCTGCAGTAGGGTAAGAAGACAGTCTACTTTTGCAGAGTCCTACATAGTTTGCAACTTCAGTCTTTTAAATCTGAAGTTTTTTTTAAAAAGAGGGGTTGTTAATTTCAAAATACTTATATTTGTTTCTTAATCTTGCTTATTTAGAATTTGTGTTAAACTATGAGCCAGTCACATTGTTGTGGAGAGTGGGGTCTTTTTATGTATCTAGGTACTTGTGTTGGGGAGTTAAACATATATACAGGATTAAGGCTGAGTTTATTAGAGGAAAGAGCAGAACTTGTGGACTCCAAAAGTGGAATACCATGAGGAATTTCAGGGCTGTGGTGGCTGTGGCAGCGGTGTGGTGGTGAAGGAGAGAGAGGAGAGAGAGGAGGGAGAGGTTAGCTTCAGTTTCTGTAAACCCGATTGGAGCTTTTGGTCCTCTACATCTCATTGGTCTCTTTATATTGGGACCCTGCCCAGTTGATCTTGTGCCTGACCTCAAGATAGGGCTTATCTACAGTGGAGAATTTGGATGAAGTTGAATTTGAAGATGGAGTGGTTTGTTGAGTGGAGGGGAGCTGTTAGTGTGGGCTTGGAGTTTCAGATAAGGAGCGAGCAGAAAACAGAGTAGTCTGAACAATCAGAGAAATTAAGATCGCTGGAGAAAAATCTAGTGCTTTGCCCTGAGGCAGTGGCAGAGATGCCCCGGGGGCAGAGCCCCACTCCTGGAGGCTCCATTTTGTGAAAAGCCAGACTCATTTAGTAGAAGGAAGCCCAAGCCGAAGCAGTTTCCTGCACCGAGCTCCTTCTAGAAGCACTTTTCCAGGACCAGCATGTGGAGGTGGATGCAGCGGTCGCCTGGGTATGCCCAGTTCCACTTCACACTAGGTGGCAGAACATGGAGCTTTACCAGATGGTGCTGGCCGTGGAGGGCACAAGATTAAGTGATCATGGAGCAACTAAGGTTGGTACCAGGTGGCAGGGTCTGAGTTTCTAGAATCACAGCGTGACCCTGGGGTATTGGAGACCTCAGGAGCATGGGACAGATGATGAGGGGGGCTGCAAGCTGCGCTGGCATCCAAAGAGGAGCTGTGGTTACAGGCAGCAGAGCTGGAGATACGACTTACACAACCTGTGGACATTATCCACAAGACATGTTTTTTGCCGTGCTCTGGACTTTGGTCCTAATTTTGATTTGATATTTTTCAATGTGTTCTGATGCTTCCATTTTAAAATAATAATTTTTAATGCTATTATATGGTGGAAGCATTTAGCTTGTTTTTTATTTTACAAGAATTTATAGTTAAAGAGGGCTGGAGAGGTGGCTCAGGGGTTAAGCCTCCGCCTTGCAGGCGGAAGGTCCTGAGTTCGGACCCAGATCCCACATATAGACGCCAGGCGGAAGCGGGGGCGGCCTGCGCTTCTGGTCCTGGTAGGGCGGAGCCTGTGAATCCCAGGGCAGAAGGAGGTGGAAGTGCCCATGGTGGTTCACGAATTCGTCCGTGGTTCTACACACACACAGACACACACACACAGATACAAGCATACACACGCATATGCACACAGTTGAATAAATAATTAAAAAAAAAGAATTTATAGTTAAAGAGAGAGTTTTAAATGTTGGAATGAGCTATTAATAACTATGGATATGGGCTGGAGAGGTGGCTCAGGGGTTAAGCCTCCGCCTTGCAGGCGGAAGGTCCTGAGTTCGGATCCCAGATCCCACGTATAAAGACACCAGGCGGAAGCGGGAGTGGCCTGCGCTTCTGGTCCTGGTAGGGCGGAGCCTGTGAATCCTGGGGCAGAAGGAGGTGGAGGCGTCCATGGAGGTTCGCGAATTCGTCCGTGGTTCTACACACACACGCACACACAGACACACACATGCACACACAGACACACATGTGCGTGCGCACATACACATGCATATGCACACAGTTGAATAAATAATAATAATAATAAAAAATTAAAAAAAATAACTATGGATATTTTAAAATGGGACTATGGGGACTTTTAATGTTGGACTATTGAGACTTTTAAAATCAGACTTGAAATACACATTCATTCATTCAGGTGTCCTCTTGTATACACACACACACACACACACACACACACACACACACACACGGACAACAAAACAAGGGAACTTTGATAAGGTTGTGGTTGAGTGCATAATTGCCTTTGGGTCTGGTCACTTCCCATCTCACATAAATATGGTTTTCCAGGTCAGCCAGATGACACCCATATGATCACTCAGTTCTGGCAAAAGAGCAATTTCAAGAGACCATGCGGGGTTGGAAACACAGCAGATAAAAAGCATACCATTTCTTTCTTTTTCTTCAGAAACCAAATGTTTTCTTTGATGAATGTTCATTCATCTGTTTGCCAGTGTTCTTTTCTCTCTGCTGCTTTGGGATCTTCTTCCACCCACCTGATTCATGTTCTTTAGCAGTTTCTGCCCTTACAGTTTCTGTTTGGTTACATTAGTCTGAAGGCCTACTGCTAGAAGGTCCACTTATAAGGAAGAATATGTGGCATTTGTCTCTTCATCTGGGATAGTTTATTCAGTATAATTTCTTCCAGCTTCATCCATTACTAGTAAATTTCATTAATTGATTTTTCTTGACAACTGAATAGTATTCCATTGTATATATGTGCCACATTTTCATTAACCATTCATCAACTGTGAGACGTCTAGGTTGGTTCCATTTCTTTGCTATTGTGAGTAGAGCTGCTATGAACATGGATGTGCATGTCTCAGTAGCAGGATGAAGTGCTCTTTGGGAATATTCCCAGAAATTGTACAGCTGAGTCTACGATACTTCAATTTTTAACTTTTTTAGAATCCTTCAAACTGATCTCCAAAGGGGTTGTATAAGTTTACATTTCTACCAGTAATGTATGAGGGTTCCTGTCTCCCCACATCCTTAACAGTATTTGTTGTTGTTTATGTTTTGGATCTTAGCCATTCTGACTGCAGTGAGATGACATGTCAGGGTGATCTTTTGCATCTTTAGAGAGGCGGAATCTTTTTTAAGATAATGCTTAAGATAATTATGTTTTAAGCTTTGTTAAACATTTTAATTTTGCCTTGTGAAAAGTTTGTTTTTAGTTCTAGGGCCCATTTTTCAATTGGGCTATCTACTTCCTTGGTATTTAATTTTTTGAGTTCTTTGTGTACTCTGGATATTAGTCCTCTATCAGATGTGTGGTTAAAGAAAATTCTCTCCCATTCCATAAGTTGCCTTTTTGCTCAATTAACAGATTCTTTTTCCTAAAAGAAGCTTTTTAATTTCATGTGATCCTACTTATTGAGTGTTGGTTTTATTTCTTGTGCATTTGGGGGCCTATTAAAGAAATTCTGGCCTAGGCCAATCAGTTCATGTGCATTCCCTATTCTTTCCTCTAGGAGTTTTATAGTCTCTGGCTTAATATTGAGATCTCAGATTCATTTGGAGTTTATTTTCATGCAGGAAGACAAATAAGGATCCAGTTTCATTCTTCTGCATGTGAATATTCAATTTTGCCAGCACCATTTGTTGAAGATGCTGTCCTTTTTCCAACTTTTTTTTGTACCTATGTTAAAAGTCAGTGACTGTAGGTATATGAGCTTATATTTGTGTCTTCAATTCTAAGCCATTAGTCTATATCTCTGTTTTGGAGCCAATACCATGTTTGTTTTTTTTTTTATTCAATTGTGCATGTGTGCATGTATGTGTACGTGTGTGTGTGTCTGTGTAGAACCACGGGCGAATTCGGGAACCACCGTGGACGCCTCCACCTCCTCCTTGTTTACTCTGCCTGAGGATTCACAGGACCAGAAATGCAGGCCGTGACGACTGCCCCCCCCCCTGCATCTATACGTGGGGTCTAGGATCCAAACTCAGGGCCTTCCACCTCCAAGGCAGATCCTAGACCCCACGGATAGACGCCGGGCGGAAGCGGGGCGGCCAGCGCTTCTGGTCCTGGTAGGGCGGAGCCTGTGAATCCCGGGGCAGAGTAAACAAGGAGGAGGTGGAGGCGTCCATGGTGGTCCCCGAATTCGCCCATGGTTCTACACAGACACAGACACACACACACACGTACACATACACACACACACACACAAGTATGTGCATAATTGAATAAATAATAAATAAAAAAAATTTAAAAAATACTTTAAAAGAACCTAAAGATAGTAAAGTTCACTGTTGGACAAACGTTCCATTCAAGGCAAGACTGCTGCATCCAGGAACTCACCTCTGCTAATGACTGACATCCGGATACCCCCATAGACTATCGGGGAAGTCAAGAGAAATAAAAATATACAGTGGAAACTTTGGGAACTAAAACTGGATGAATGAAGGCATATGCTCCTCAGTGGGGTGGCCTGAAGAGAGGCAACTTGCTACACGAGAGGCCTGAACCGCCATAAGAGTAGACAAGCCAGAGGGAAACCTCTGGCCCGTAGAAGCAGACAGGCAGGAAGGTGGAAGAGAGTGGGGTGGATTAATGTAGGGAAGGGAGGGTTGTGGAAGGGAAGGGGATGGAGGGAAACAGGGATGAGTACTTAATAAAAATCCTTAGGTGCTAAAATTATAAACTTCATTAATTACAGATTTTGAATATAACAAATTTTATATACTTTATTAGCAATTTCTTTTTTCTTAGACAGTGAAGTTCAGGCTGACAAACTGCTCATCCTTCTGCCTCTGCTTTCCAAATGCTGGGAACAAGGTTTGCTTTCAATGGCAGAACCTGGCATGTGCACATCTCTATCTAGATGGCAGACTGATCCAAGCAAGGGGGACAGAGGGAGCATTTCTCCTCATTTCTAAATCCGCACTGTTCTACTGACTGCCAGTTTTTCATTTGTGTTTTAAAATTACATGTGTGTGTGTGTATGTGTGTGTGCTGTATGAGTGTGTATGTGTGTGTATATGTGTGTATGTGCTGTATGAGTGTGTATATGTGTGTATGTATGCGTGTGTGCTGTATGAGTGTGTATATGCATGTGTATGTGTGCTGTATGAGTGTGTTTGTGTGTGCTGTATGAGTGTGTATATATGGGTATGTGTGTGCGTGCTGTATGAGTGTGTATATATGGGCATGTGTGTATGTATGAGTGTGCTATATGAGTGTATGTGTGTGTGTGTGTGTGTGCTGTGAGCGTGTATATATGAGCATGTGTATATGTGTGTTGTATGAGTGTGCATATATGGGCATGCGTGTATGTGTGTGCATGTGTATATGTGTGCGTGTGTGTGTGCGTGTGTGTGTGGATGTGTGCGTGTGTGCGTGTGTATGCATGTGTGTATGGATGTGTGTGTGTGTGCATGGGTGTGTGTGCATGTGTGTATGTGTGTGTGTGCGTGTGTGTGCATGACCACTCATGGAGGCCAGAAAAGGGCACTGGTGCCTTCTCCCATCATTCCTGTCTCTGCCTTGTCCTCTGAGGCAAGGTCTTTCCCTGAGCCTGGGGCTCACGTGGAGGCTAGACTGGAGGTCGGCAAGCCCTAGGCGGCTCCTCAGAGTCAGGGCTGCAGGCACTTGCTGAGACGCCTGTCCTGCTGTGTGATTTGAGCTGCGGTCCTGACGACTAACCGCTGAGCCAGGTCCTTTGCAGAGACAAGGTCTCGCTCGGTCATCCAGTTAGAGTTACTGTTCCTCCTCTGGTCTCACCTTCAGAGTGCAGAGATTGCCATCATATGCCATGATGTCTGACTTGGATTTTGGTTTGAGCCCAGTCAGTAGCTATGCCATGGGTTTTTTTTTTCAGTCTCTTTTATAATTTTAATGTTACATACACAAATATAGTGGATTTATAATATTTTCACACCTTAGTTCCAAGTCTCATTCCCCTTTTTCTCCTTACAACCCTTCCTCTCCCCTGCCAGACTACCTCCTATTTTCAAATTTTTTCACTTATGCAGTCCACTGTGCTTTATCTAGTCTTTGATGACATGTGCCTGACCAAATTTATGCTCCAGCAAGCATCCTAGATCAGTGGATGTACTTTTAAGGAAAACATTCTCCTTTACTTCCCCGCCAGCATTAGTCTTCATCAGTCTCTGAGAGGTGCGGCCTTGTTGAGATCTTTCTGCTTTCATGTGAAATGTTGACAGGACAGTCCCTGTGCGGTTCTTGCGTAAGTCACATGTCTGCTGTGAGATCTTGTACATCATGACTATGCCCAGGAGACAGCGCATGGCCTACCATTGATCTATCCTCAAACTCTTACAATATCACCACCTCCTCTTCTGAAATGTTCTCTGAGTGTTAGTTTGGGGATAGGTGAGGCTTATATGTCTTGTTTAGGGACAAGCAGAACAACATGCTTTTTAACTTGATCTTAGAGCACCCGTGACATCCACAGAGGAATAATGCTTTCTTTGTGGGATCGCTAAGTTTTTGAAATATTTCTGTAAGGACTCATAGTTGGAATTTATCTCACCCAGCAAACTCTCATTCTTCCAGGCCTTCTACTTCAGAATGAATACTCTTCCCGTAAGCGCCTTATGGTCATTAAAAGTAGTGTGTGGAGGCCAGCGAGACAGGTCAAAGGGTAAGGACCTGCTCGCAAACCTGGCGACCTGAGCTCGACTCTGGAGCCCGTGCAGAGAGCTGACTTCTGAAAGCTGTCCTTCCACTCCACACAGACGCGATGGCACTTATGTGCCTCTTCTCCCTCCTGTCCTCCTCTCACATACATAAATAACATTTTTAAAACTTAAAAAACTATGTGAAAGATTGCAAATAATATGTTCTTAGGCAGAATTTGACAATACAAATGTTTCGGCTTGGGCTGGAGAGGTGGCTCAGTGGTTAAGTCTCGGTCTTGGAAGCAGGAGGTCCTGAATTTGGATCTCAGATCCTACGTAAAAATGCCAGGTGGAAATAGTGGCAGCCTGCACCCCTGGCTTTGGAAGGTGGAGCCTGGGAAATCCCAGAGCAAAGCACAGACAAGGTAGAAGCAATCCAGGATGATTCTCAAAGTCAACCTAGGGCCTTCACAAGCACACGCAGTGCTCTGATGCACACATGCACACACACACACACACACACACACACACACACACAAAACCCACAAATGTTTCTGCTAGCCCATAAAATTCTCATTCATATTTGGATTCAACATCACATAAAATCCAGATTTCTGTCTTCTTTTAAAAACTGGATCCAGCATGGCAAGTTTTTAGAGTGGGTGTGGCCTTTACTGATTGTGGAATCAGGTGTGGTGGCTCTCAAGGGTGGGCTTCACACTCAGCCCACCTTGCTGACCACATCTGGAGTCCACTGGCCTTTTCAGGCATCTGGACCTGACTCTGAACTTGTGGTCCTTGGGTGTCAGAGATGAGGCCGAGGCAGGGCCTCTGGCTATGAGCCTGTGCAGGAAGCGGTGAGATCTGGTCCCTGCATTTCCTTGGGCATTTCCTTCTGGATTCTTTCCAGCCCTAGGGCTCCCATCTCATCTGTTGGGCTCTGTTCATGCTGTCTCCCCTCCCAAGGTTACCACTTCCATAAAGGGGTCTGAGGATAGGGTTAAATTCAAGATGTTTTTTTGGTAATGCCATTACCTCAGAACCTTCTCTTTTTGCTTTGATTTATGTTTTGTGTATCGGTAGCCAAGCCCATTTGTGTGTGTGTGTGTGTATGTGTGTGTGTGTGTGTTTTCTGCACAAGCAACCAACCTCATCTTGCAGTTAGCATTTGTTTAGTCTCTTTCTAGTCCCGTTTCTAGTGTGGTTGTGATCTGCAGTGGAAACCAATGAGTTGGGGTTAGAGATGCTCACCCAGGTGAGAATATGAGGGGAAAGAACAGCCTGGCCGTGTTTGTCTCAGCTCAGACAGAAAACAAGCCCTTTCCTGTCTTGAAGGCACAAGTGGATTTAGTTGGCGGGGCTGCGGGTGCAGGAACTTAGAGTGGCTGAGTAGGGCTTGGAGATTTGGCAGAAGCAGCACTCACACAGCATGAGGAGGTTATGCGCTATGCTGAGCTCCTGGCCACACCCTGCTTTTTATCAGCTGAGAGAGTGTGGGGTGTTTCCTAGGCCTGGCTTCCGGGTCTCCACGTCTCTGGGGTGATGTTATGACGTCAGCAGTGGGGTTCTTCCAGGTTTCAGGAAGATTCCATCTTCCCACTCAAGCTACTGTGAAGCATCACAATAATTACCTTGCTCTGTTGCCAAAAATGCCATTTGCAAAGAATCTCACTTGGGGCTGGCTACATCTAGTTTTCGGTATTCTTTCTTTTTCTGTCGCCAGGGACATACTCTTCATGTGCCAGGGACAGGTGATGTCCAGGGACTACAAGGCATGGACGGAGTCTGCTGTGTGTCGACCTGGCCAGCCCCACAGTTCTGCACACTTGTCTAGGGAAGGAGAGAATCATCGAAGTGGGAGGAAAACCAAGGGGGTAGACATGTGCGTGCTAGCCCACTGTTCACTATTACTGAGGAATGGAATCAGGCAAACTTCACAAAGCTGATGAAATGTTTGGAATTGCTGCTGAGGAAGACAGCCAGACTGCACAGACCTGGATCTCTGGAGCCCACAGGATGGAAGGGGAGAAGAAACATTAGACATATGCTCTCTCCAAACAAGTACAAATATATTTAAAATGAAATAAACGACAAGCTCGTTCAGTGGTGTGGCTCACTTACCTAGCATACACAAGACACTGGGCTTGATTTCCAGAATTGCAAGAACAAATAGATAAAAAAAAGTACCAAAAAATAGGTGCAGCGATGTACACAGGCCCTGAAGTGACAACCCCCAAACAACTTTCTGAATTGCCTTGTGACATGTTGAAGTAACGGCACACGGACTTCGAATGTCCGGCCCTGACCACAGGGGAGGATGGTTAGGTCTGAGCTCTGAACTAGTGGCTACATGACCCGATGCAGGGAATCTCCTGCAGGATCTGCCACCATGTAGGAGACAGGCCTCTAATCATCTGGGTTTGTTAGTCTCCCGGCAAGTCTGCGGAAGATTACTGTGGGGTGGGAAGCCCACCCACTGTGGATGATGCCACTTACACTGCATAAGAAGGGGGGGCTAGCTGAGCACTGCTCCGCACCTACCGTTCTACTTCCCGGCTGTGGGCGAGATGTGACCAGCTAGGCCTGGGCTGCACCTTGAACTGGAGCCAGAATAAACTCCCCTTCCCTTGTTTTTTTAATTTCTACTATGTTTTTCTTTCATATTTAGTGTGTGTGTATGTGTGTCCCTGTGGAGGGCCAAGGGTGACTTTGGGAATCATCCTGGTTGCTTCTATCTCCTTGCCTCGCTCTGGGGTTTCCCAGGCTCCGCCTACCATGACCGGCCTGCAGGGGCAGGTAGCAGCTGTTTCCACCTGGGTTTTTTTTTTTTTTTTTTGTGGAATGTGGGGTCCAAACTCATGACCTTCTGCTTGCCAGGCGGAGTCTTTACTCCCGAGCCATCTCTCCAACCCAACCTTTGGCTTGTTTTTCTGAGTATTTTATCACAGACAGGGACAGATACTCTTGGGGTGGACTGAGGGGCAGAAAGAACAGTGGAGATTACGCAGGAGAATACCACGTGGGGGCTAGTATCTGAGAGAAGAAGGGTGATGGTGGGAGATGGGCCGGAAGTCGATGCCAGAAGGCAGCTTGTCGCTGTTGCAGACACACGAGCCTGGTAGCAGAGACAAGAAAAGCCGGATCAGAGGCCATGCACCCTGGATGTGCAAACAAAGCACCAATTTGCTCACAGCAGGACAAAGCAGGCATCCGGCCCCTCCTGCCCCCCTGGGAACTGTCGGATGATGAGCAGGTGGCTGGGGAAAGTGGCAGTCCAGCAATCCTCTGGTTCAGGCAAAAAAATGCTGGTGGGATACACACAATTCAAGCACAGCACCAGGTACTCAGGAAAGCCCAGGTCACACTGTGTCAGGAATGCAAGACATTAGATACGAGTAACTGAGAGAAATGGCAGCTACGTGTTGTCGGCTGTGTCTTCTGATGGTCTGAATGGCTTGGCAGCTACAGGTCCATGAGCTTTGGCTCCGCTACTCTACAAATCAGAAAGTGAGGCGCCAGGAAGGCACATCCCACATGAGTGTACTAATGGAGGGTCTGCATCCTCCCGAGACTTGAAGTCATATTACACTGTGGCTTTGAACTCCCCACCCCTGGGCTTTTATAGAGCCTCACATCAAAATTCTTCCATTTTTTCTGTTTGGCGGCTGCTCCTCCCTTTCCTGCTTTCTCGAGTCGGATGCCACCCCTGCTTATAGACCAGATGAGCTCCGAGGATCCCACTTCTGAAATGCTTCTGCTCCCCTTGACTCTCTTTTTGCCCCATTTCACGAGTCAGATGCACAACCCTTCCCAGCTCCAAGTGCTCTTGCAAATTGGATCCCAAGCTCATTCCACATCGCGGTTTCTTTCCTCCCTCCATCTTGAGGTCCACTCTGGTTCCTTGCTGCTTTGTTACTAGGATCCCTTGATTTGTGCCATTTTGAAGGAAAGAATTCAGTCATGAGTCACAGTTTAAGCAGAAGTCTGTTTAGCCAAGCTAAGCAAAGCAAATACTCCAAAGAGAGACCGGGGTGGGCTACTCCCAGATGGAGCTGCCCAGTGAGTCCTGCACTGTGGATTTTAAAGAGTTTGGATGGATATGAAGCAGATGGTACATTCATGAGGTTAGGTGACCTTTTTTCCTCCCAAATAATGGCAGAAAAAAGAAAACATAGGAATGGCAAGACAGAACAAAACAAAAAGCTCCAACCCCTTAGCAGGGAAAAAGCCTCAGGGTCTGCAGCGCCCAGGGATAAAGGGAGCTTCTAACTTTCACAACTTTTCCAGAGTGTGGGATGAGGATTTCCATCATGGGACAGTTTGACGTGGCCGTGGGGCCTGGGGCCAGAAAGGTGCTGATAAAGGCTGTAGTTTGCCTGGTTCGCTCAGAAGAAGGAGGCTGAGCTTGCTGACAGCTGCTGCAGTGAGAGGCTGGAAAAGGCCAGAAGCAGGAAGAGAAGCCTCGGGTGGACCTGTCCCTGGGCCAGGTGGCCAGATGGTCTATGGTTTAATAGATCGAATCCCCAGCTCCACAAACAAACAAACATGCAATGGCACGTGCCCCTCACAGGACGACTTTACCTGCTGAGCCGACCTGCCAGCCCGGTGGTCTCACTTCCCGAGATTCTCAGAGGGATCCGCACCTATGCTTCAGTCATGTCTGATCTTTCTTCCCAACGCCTCTCCTGAGCCTCCTATTCAAGCATCGAATATCTCCACCAAGCTTTGCGCTGCCTCCTAAAGCTGGTCCTAGTAGAAGTCCTTACTGCTGAGAGGGGACTGGGGAACTGTACCTCCTGTGTCTGTCTCCCCAAATCCTTCACCCACAGCGGCCTCTGTCCTGTGTTTCTGACCAAACCCCGACTGTCCCACCCCAGCAACTGCCGTCTCCTTTCTGCACACTCACGTAACCCCTGGAACAGTAACTGTCCTAACTTCTCATTTTTAATGATTCAGCCATAGATTGTTGAAAATACGCTATCTTCCTCTTTTAACCATTTCTTTTGTTGGTGTTTCATACACTCCTACGTCTGCAGTAGATCCTTCTGGCCTGATCCTCTTTTGTGGATCCTGTCAGCTTCCTGTGTTGTTGGCCCTCAACTAACTACCTGTCCCTGGCTGGGGGGGGGTGCAGCTCAGTGGCAGGCCTGGGCTTGACACGTAGCCCTGCAAAAATACAACAAAACCAACAAAAACCTGAGGGAGACGCTTGTTCTGCAGGAAGGTCTCTGATCAGCTGGAAGGTTCTCAGCCTTTCCTGGACTGTTGCATGTGGCCTCTGGAGGCCTGTGAAGAGGACAGAGGACTGTCCCAGAAGACCAGCAGTCAGGACGACCCAGCCCACTCTGCTGCTCTTCCTGCCCTTCGCTGTTCCAAGCTTAAGCTCCCTAATATAGTGATCGGTAAGTCTGCCTGAATTTTGCTTTCTCAGGAACCCAGACTTAAATTTTCAGTCTTTAATCATAGGAACATTTGAAGCTATAGGAATGGTTTTTCTCTAAATTTAGTTTCAGGGGCTGGAGAGGTGGCTCAGGGGTTAAGCCTCTGCCTTGCAGGCGGAAGGTCCCGAGTTCGGATCCTAGACCTCACATATAGCCGCCAGGCGGAAGCAGGGGTGGCCTGCGTTTCTGGTTCTGGTAGGGCGGAGCCTGTGAATCCCGGGGCAGAGTAAACAAGGAGGAGGTGGAGGCGTCCATGGTGGTTCCCAAATTCACCTATGGTTCTACACACACACACACACACACACACACACACATACATACACACATGCACACACACGCACAATTGAATAAATAATAATAAAAAAATTTGGTTTCATTTGTTCAGTTTTGATATTTTTCTCCCCCTCTTTTGAGACAGATTCTTGCTGTCTTGAATTTGCAACGGTCTTCTTTCTTCAGGAGTGGGCACCACACCTACTTCATCTTAAGGCTTTGTCATTTTTTTAGAAATAGCTTTGCTGGGACTGGGACTGGAGAGATTGCTCAGGGGCTAAATCTCTGTCCCCCAAGCAGAGAAATAACACGTGAAATAGCAACAACAACGACAATGACAACAACAAGGAAGCAGCTTTGCTGCTAGGGACGAAGGCGGTGTGAATATTTTGTGCTCAGGGTCTGTTTTTCTTGTAAGTGCTCAGGTGCTGGCAGCCATTTCACCAGCCTTTTCTTTCTTTTTATGGATTGAGTGTGTGTGTGTGTGTGTGTGTGTGTGTGTGTGTGTGTGTGTGTGTGAAAGGGCACTGTGTGTCCTGTGGAGGGCTAAATGTTACTTTGGGAATCATCCTGGATTGCTTCTACCTCCTTTTTTGCTCCGCTCTGGGATTTCCCAGGCTCTGCCTTCCTGAGCCAGATGTACAGGCTGTCACAATTTGTAACTGACATTTTTTTTTAAAAACATGGGACTTGGGATCCAAACTCAGGCCCTTCTATTTGCAAGGCAGAGTCTTAACCCCTGAGCTATCTCTCTCCAAGCTGCTCACTAGCTTTCTCTAAGTGCAAGCAAATTCATTATCAGTTTGAAACAGAAATGCCAGCCAGTGAGGAGAAGTACTCTGCCGTGCCAAGAAGTTTCGAGTGTATCTGGAGTGTGTTCTTAGTGGAGAAAAGTTTGAGTCCATCTTTTAGACAGCCACTTGAAACTTTACAGCAGTCGACATACTACTTTGTGGGACTCTCAGAACCTCTGATCCAGGCCCTGGGGTAACCAACATGTAAGGTGCTACTGACATTGTTAGGGATTTGGGGTCATTCAGAGATTTACCACAGACCAAAAGTTAAAAATTAATAACTGAGAGACCTTATGAGAGAGAGAGAGAGAGAGAGACTGTACTAGGGCTGGTACCAAAGGCTGGGTGATGTATGCCCACAGTTTTTATAGACAAGGTACAAAGGCGGTTGCACAGCTCCCCCCACCCCCACCCCCAGATCCCCGGAGAACATGTTGGGAAGTGGGTGTTTTTTACTGCCTACCATCAATTTCTCAGGCTGAAGAATTATTTTTTAAGATTTTCCCTTTTGGGGCTGGAGAGGTGGCTCAGGGGTTAAGCCTCTGCTTTGCAGGCGGAAGGTCCTGAGTTCAGATCCTAGACCGAATGTATAGACGCCAGGCGGAAGCAAGGGTGAGGGTGGGAGTGTGGGAGTGTGGGATGGCGGGGTGTGGGGGGTGGCGTGCGATTGTGGTCCTGGTAGGGTGAAGCCTGTGAATCCCAGAGCAGAGTAAACAAGGAGGAGGTGGAGGCAGTCCATGGTGGTTTCCGAATTCGTCCGTGGCTCTACACATACATACATACATACACACACATATGTACACATGCATACACACACAATTGAATAAATAATAAAATTTTAAAAAAAGAGCTTTAAAAAAAAAAGATTTTCCCTTTTATATTTCCCACCTACAACATGCGACCTGAGTTTGATTCCCACATGGTGGAAGAATAGAGAACTGACTTTTGAAAGTTTTGTCCTGCATGTGTGTACCCTGAGACACCCTCTTCCTCACACCCTCTGCCCCTCCAATCTCTCCTTTTCCCCTCTGCCCCTCCACTCACAAAAACAAAACAAAACCCTTTTAAACTGCTCCTTTGGAGACAGTCGAAGCCGCACCACCACCAGAGGGCGGGCTGACACTGCTTGGGTGAGCCCTGCTCCTCCCGGGCTCCTCCCTCAGGCTCTTCAATTACAGTTCTAGAACTATCACCGGTGACAATTTGTTATATTGGCAAGAAGTGATCTGTGTTTCTTTGCGTTTGCTTTCCTGTTCTTCATAAATTTTAAAACGAATGTATGAAGTGCATGACTTTTTATGATTTGTGTATGTGTGTGCGTATATGTGTATGTGGCATAATTTTGGAGTTAGTTCTCTTCTCCCAATTTGTGGGTTCCAGGATTGAACTCTGATTTTTGGGTTTATGTGACCCTTACCCACCAAGCCAGCTCTCTGATGCTCCTTCTCTTGTCTCTTGCTATAGCTAGGATTTCAGCCGCTAAATGAGTAAAAGTGGAGAAAATGAACACGTTATTGCTCCTGATTTTAACCGAATACTTTGAGTTTTTCCTTTTAGTGTAATTGTTGGCTGCATCTTTTTAAAAAAATCTTTTAAATTAATATTTAGTCTCCCTAATTACAAACATAATGGGTGGGTGTCCCTGACCCCTCCTTCCCTTCCCCTCAACATATTTTTAAGTTAATTTTGTTTTATTTTTATTCTCCTATACTCTCATACATGTAGACAATGCATTTTGATCATAGGTACCACTACCTGTCTCCTGCTTTCCCTGGACATTTCCCTAGCACATCCACCTCCTGCCGGTATGTCCTAATTTTTTAAATTGGACAATATAAAATATTATGTAAGCCATAAAAGAAAACACATTGAGGATGTAGATAGTTATAACTGAGCTCCTAGTTACACATGGTTAAGAATAATTGATAAATGGGGCTGGAGAGGTGGCTCAGGGGTTAAGCCTCTGCCTTGCAGGCGGAAGGTCCTAAATTCAGATCCTAGACCCCACATATAGACGCCAGGTGGAAGCGGGTGGTGGTGGTGGTGGTGGTGGTGGTGGCTGGGTTTCTGGTCCTGGTAGGGCAGAGCCTGTGAATCCAGGGGCAGAGTAAACAAGGAGGAGGTGGAGGCGTCCATGGTGGGTCCTGAATTTGCCTGTGGTTCTACACACACACACACAGACACACACACAGACACACACACACACAAGCACACACACACACAATTACCATGATTAGATGCACTATTCCAAATGACAATTGAATAAATAATTAAAAATTAAAAAAAGAACACATGATAAAGCTGAGGAACAGCAGTTCTATCCACCTTCTGTAAGACTAAGCCCATGATGTGAGCACACAGAGCCCCAGCCCTCGGTCGGCCACCCTGGATGTGGGCACACCGAGACTAGCCCGCAGAAGGCTGTGCACGTTGTATGCACAGGGAGCCTACCCATGAGAGCCTTCATGCTGTGAGTACAGACAGGGAATTCAGGATTTTGGCAGGCGGTGTGGTTACTAATCAGCTGTCCACAGGTCAGAACACTGAATGTAGAATGGTCTCATCTGCTCTCTACCACTGTCTGCCACACGTGGAACATGGCAGCCATGCGTTCAGTGCCTTGGGGCCGTGTGGCCTCAGCTTTTTAACATACAGCTTTCATTATGTTGAGATGTTCCTGTTTTTGAAATGTTCCTTTGATTCTTAATTTCTTCAGGGATTTTTCTTTAAATTTATTGTGTGTGTGTGTGTGTGTGTGTGTGTGTGTGTGTGTGTGTGTGTATGAGTGTGTGCGTCAGAGGGCACTGTGTGTCCCTGTGGAGGATCGAGGGTGACTTTGGGAATCATCCTGGATTGCTTCTACCTCCTTCTTGCTTCGCGCTGGGATTTCCCAGCCTCTGCCCACAACAGCCAGAAGTGCAGGCTGCTATTATTTCTGCCTGGAGATTTTTACATGGGACCTGGGATCCAAACTCAGGACCTTCTGCTTGTGAGACAGAGTCTAAACTCCTCAGCTCTCCATCTCTCCAGCCCTCTTCAGGGTTTTTTATCATAAAATAATGTTGGACTTTGTCAAAGGTCTTTCTGGAATCTTTGGAAGTAATACGTGACCTCTGCCCCAAGCAGGTTTATGTGATACGATGCATTTCTGGCTTATGTGTATCAAACCCTCCTTGCATCTCTGGAATGAGGCCAACTGGGTCATGATGGGGGATTTTTCATGTGATTTTACATTTGGTTACAATTATTTTATGGAGAATGTCTGCACTGTGCTCATTAGGGAGATGGGCTTATCATTTTTTTATCATGTCTTTCTGTGGTTTTGGTTTCAGGCTAATACTGATTTCATAAAGAGTCTTCCCTTTCTATTTTCTCAATAGTTTGAGTGTTATTAGTATTAATTCTTTAAAGCTGAGATGGAATTCAGCACTGATTATATCTGGGCCTGGAATTTATTTAGTGGAAGGCTTTTCTTATTGTTACTTGAATTTTGTTGCTTTTCATAGGTTTGTGTAAATTGTTTTGTCTCATCTTGCTTTAATTTAGGTAGGCGATATGCATCTATAAATTTGTTCATTTCTTTTAGATTTCCCAATGTAGTAGATGGAGTATGTTTTCTAATTCTGTTGTAATGTCTCATTTTTCATCTCTAATGTTATCGAGTCCTCTCCTTTTTGGTTAATTTGGCTAAAGTTTGTTGATCTTTTTATCTTTTCAAAGAATCAATTTTTTGTTTGTTGACATTTTTATTCTTTTTCTTTTTCTTTCATTTATTTCTGTCTTAATTTTGACTATTTTTGCTCATCTACTGCTTTTTGGTCTGATATATCTTTTCCCCTAAACTCCTAAAGTGCATTATTATTTATATGAGCTCTGAGCTTTTATGTATGGGCACTTAGAGCTAGGATTGTTTTCATTGTGATCCATACGTTTTAGGATGTTGTCTGCTTGATTTCATCCAATGATAGGAATTTCTGTGTCTGTGTGGATGTGCTTGCACACTGGGGTGCATATGGAGGCAGAGATTGACAGAAAGATATCTTCCTTCATCACCTCTGTATGCATTTATCTTCCTTCATCACCTCTGTATGCATTTATTTATCTTCCTTAATCACCTATATATGCATTTACTTATTATTGTGTGTCTATGATGTGCATTGTGTGAGTGTGTATATGCATGTCGTGGCATGCATGCAAAGGTTAGGGAACAGAAATGGAGTCGGTTCTCTCTCTTCGCCTTTATATAGGTTCTGAGGGTCAAACTTAGATCATCAGGCTGCACAGCAACTCTTTTTACTCGGACTCTCTCATGTTCCAAAAACCTTATTTTTTTGAGATGGGGTCTCTTACTAAACCTGGAGCTTGCCGTGTCAACTCGAACAGCTGGCATCGGACCCATCTGCGTCCATCTTCTATGCTGGGGTTACGGACATGCACCACCATGCCCAGCTTTTACGTGGGTTTAGGGAATTCAACTCACATGCCCCACTCAGATCCTCATCCTTGAACAGCAAGCACGGTGCCCACTAAACCATGCATCCCCCAACTCAATTATTAGGAAATTTAACTCTTCTTAATTTCTTTGACAACCCTCACATTATTCAATATTATGTCATTCAATCTCCATGAGTTTGTATGTTTTGGTTTCTCTCCCCATCAAATTTACTTTTATTCGCCTTCAATTTAAAAAAAAAGCTTGCCTTGAGTCTGTGTTAGAGGAAGCTCCATGTACTGCTGGGAAGAGTACTGTGGAGGGCGGATGGGACCTTTTAGAGATCTCTGTAGGTCCGCTGGTCACGCTGTCATTGCCCTCTTTTCTCTCTCTCTCTCTCTGTTCTTTTTTCCTGGGGAGATGATTTGTCTACTGGTGTGGAGAGGTATTAAAATCTGCTGTTATTGTGTTGGGGCAAGACTGTCTTTCACCAAGGAGTATTTATTTTATGAAAACGGGAACATCTGTGCTCAATTGTTTAGACTTTTTTATTCTCTTCATGAATTGTTCCCTTAATTAACACAAAGTGAACTTCTTTGTTTCTTCTAATTTTGGTTTGAAGTTGTGTTAGATATAGGTGTCCACTTGACAATTGAAAGTCTGAGTTCTGGGAACATTTGTAAAGAATCAGTAGTTGACTTAAGCCTAAAGCAAATTGGAGGGAGACCCAGCCCATGGTGTGTGGGACTAGCCCCTGGGCAGATGCATAGATGGAGTGGGAATAAGGAAGTTGGCATTCTTTGGATATGCTTGGCCTGACATGTAGTCTGAGGAGTGGGGTTTGCCCCTCTTTCAGCAGTTCTGTGGATTTGGTATGGCTTATTCCCTTCTACCCTGGTATTGGTATGAATTCTCTGCCAAGTTGGACTAAAAACCATAACCAGACAATTGTAAGCCAAAATAAAGCCCCTTGTTCAACCTTATACCATTAGGTTGTGAATTTATTGGCTGCAGTACAGAGTAAATGTGATATAATTTGGGGCCAAAGAAGTGGGGTGTTGCTGATAAACTTGGCTATGTGGCTTTTTTTGATTTTTGAACTTTTTTTTTTGAGATGTTTGGAAATGTGTGAATATTTTGAGGCTGTGTGCTACAAAAGTTGTTGAGCTGTTTGGAAGATAGTGATGCTGAAAGATTCATGAATTGTTTGGGACCACATTGTGATGAAGGGAACAAGGACTTCGGTAATGAATTTAACGATGATGGGCAGGTTTGCTTGATAGAGGAGAGTTGCCTTGAAGTTTTGGATGAGGAAAGGGCAGACAGAAAAGCAGATGTGGCTATTGGCAAAATGAGCATTGTCGAAGAAAAAAACCAGTGCTTTGCATTGGGATAGTGGAAGAAATGAATACATCACATGGAGATTTAGTGTTTTGAAAACCGAGATTGCCGGAGGGGCCCCCAGCCTCATCTGAAGCAGGTTCTTGTCTTTCCAAAGTTCCTCCGGCTTCTACCTCTAACCATGCCACTTCCACCATGAAAGACTGTATCTCCCTTCTGGAAACGTAAGCTGAATAAATCTCCCTTTCCCCCTTAAAACAAAGTTTTGGCTGCCTAGAAAAGGGCCATTCAGAAGTTGGTACAGTTGTGTTTTAAATGGGCCAAGCTATGTTTCAGTCTTGTTGCAGAACTTGACAGCTTTGATGAAAGATTGAGAGGTGGAGAGTGAGTGAAGTTTGTTACCAAACGGTAGGTTTGGATTTCCGTGAAGGAGAGTGAAGTTTATAGCTGCAGAAAAGAATCCAGAATGTCAGAGATATCAGAACCATGAGTCATGTGCTGAGGATGGCTGAGAGTGTAGAGTAAACCTGGTGGAGAGAAAAGTTGGTTGTGCAACTTGGTGCTGTAAAGAGGGACTGGGAAAGCGGCCGGCCAGAAGGAAGAGCGATTCCTAAAGAGTCTCTAGTTGCGTTGAAGGCTGGGTGGCAGGAGGGAAGAGCACAGCTTCAGAGGTCTCTCCTCTCCCTCTGTGATCTGTCATGTGGCTTTTATATGGTCCATTACTGGGAGGATCCTATGAGGTCTTTGGAGGTTCTGATAGGATCTAGGGTGGGTATAATCCTTTCAGATGGTCTCAGTTGATCCTTCCATGTGTGGTCTCAGCCTATCTTAGTTAATACCAGGTATGTTAAGTTGACACCCAGGTTTAATGTTTATTTTTCATGTTTATTTTGTGCCAAAGTATTTAACATGTTTGATTTGATAGGATCTTGCAGTTAAGAGGTTTTGGACTTTTTTTTAAAAAAGAACTTTATTTTGTGTGTGTGTGTGTGTGTGTGTGTGTGTGTGTGTGTATCAGAGGGCACTGTGCGTCCTTGTGGAGGACTGAGGGTGACTTTGGGAATCATCGTGGATTGCTTCTACCTCCTTCTTGCTTTCCTCTGGGATTTCCCAGGCTCTGCCCATGAGGGCTGGAATTGCAGGCTGCGCCTTTCTGCCTGGTGTTGTTTATGTGGATCTGAGATCTGAACTCACGACTCTCTGCTTGTAGGGCAGAGTCTTAGCCCCTGAGTCCATCTCTCCAGTCCCACGTTTTGGAATTGAACTTTTTTTTTTTAGACATCCACTTTTTATTATCATTCACATGCTTTACAAAAAAGGGAACATAACCATAAAGAGAACGGTACGAAAAACAAATCCGGGTTGGGACCAGGCACTCAGTTTACACGTGGTCTGCAGGGCCGCCCTCAAATCAGGAGCGACAGTCACATTTGTCAGGTGCTCCTTTGCAGACACAGCTCTGGGCACATTTGGAGCAGCCTGGAGGGCAGCAGGAGCAGCAGCTCTTCTTGCATGAGGTGCACTTGCATTCTTTGCAGCTGCAGGAGTCCACGCAGGTGCAGGAGCCGCCAGTGGTGCAGGAGCAGTTGGGGTTCATTTCGAATAGGACGTAGTGGAGGCAGAGGAAGCTTCAAAGGCCTGTCAGGTTTCTGGAAGGCGGCTTGGGAATTGAACTTTTAATGACTAACATTTTAAAATTGAACTATGAGAACTTTTAATTTTGGACTTTGAGATTGATAAAATTGATTTTATATGATAATTGATTTTTATATGATATGATATTTTATATGATAAATTGAATGTATTGAAATCATAAGATAAAAGTAACACCTGCGGGACAAGGATTGAAAGGTAACAATTTAAAAGTGATGTGATTTGTGTCAAGTTGAAAGAGTTGGATCTTCACAGTTAGATATAGGCATCAACTTTGCAATTGAAGTTGAGGCTGGAGAGGTGGCTCAGGGGTTAAGCCTCTGCCTTGCAGGTGGAAGGTCCTGAGTTCGGATCCTAGACCCCATGTGTAGACACCAGGCAGAAGTGGGGGCGGCTTGCGTTTCTGGTCTTGGTAGGGGGAAGCCTGTGAATTCCGGGGCAGAGCAAACAGGGGGAGGTGGAGGCGGTCCATGGTGGTTCCCAAATTCACCTATGGTTCTACACACACACACACACACACACATACATAAACACATGCACACACACGCACAATTGAATAAATAATACAAAAATTAAAAAAACTTTGCAATTGAAGTTGTGAGCTCTGCGCACATTTGTAAAGAATTTGACTTAAACCCTGAGCAAGCCTGCAGGAGATTCTCTAATTGATGGGGAAGACCCAGCCCATGGTGGGTGGGACTACTCCCTTGACAGGTGGATAAGATGGAGGGAGCTGGTTAAGGAAGTTGGCATTCTTTAGATATGCTTGCCTAAACATGCTGTCTGGTAAGTGGGGTTTGCCTCACCCTTGGCAGTCCTGTGGATTTATTTATTTATTTATTTATTTATTTATTTATTTATTTATTTTTCTCTATTCTATGAATTTTATTGAATTGAAAGGTGGCATTTCTTCATAAGGAATAAAACAATGGAAGTCAAGTGGTACAAGCGTTGTGTCATGAGATGAACCAATGATGAAGCCAGCTCAACTACACGGGAGCAGACATGGGTTAGAGCAGAGCCCACACCAAGGGACTTTTATTCAATACAGACAGACATTATCAGTCGCAACGCAAAGGCCACAGAACAGACTGTAAGCACATGTGAACTTTGCACATGGCTAGGCCCTGACAAGGCTAGCAAGAAATTCTTTCCTTACCAGTCAGGTAAACAGATCTCATCTGCCAGTGCCAGGAATTTTTTAGCTCTTAATTCAGCTGCAAACGACTACAGTGAAGACCTTTGTTCAAATTAGCCAGCAGGTTTATTTTAATGTAACAGAAAGGGTCATCTGGCTGGCCACCTCGTGCACTAGGGACAGGGCAGCTTAATGAGTTTGGAGCTCAGATTGCTGGTTCTCCTGGCTGGTCTTGTCCACCACCTCTACACGTTGGTCCTGGGCACTCTGAGACTCAGTAGACTGGGGATAAAAGGGACCTACCAGCCAGTTGAGGGGCGTGTTGTTAACAAGATAATCCATCACGTCATCTAAGGATTCCTTCATTTTCTGCAGCTGCCCCTTGCTAGAAACAAGGATGCTGTCGGACACTTCCTTAAAAGAGGCAGCATTGCGGAACACGGAGTAGATGTCGCCCGCCATCACCCCCAAATGGTTGGCCTGCTCTTGAATGTTCTGAGGTAACCCCTGGACGTTGGACAGGAGGGTCTGGCACGTGGTCTGGAGCTGCTGAGTCAGGTTTCGGGCAATAGCCAGAGTCCGTGATTCGATGTGCTCAGCACAGTGGGATTCGTCAGTGTCATCGTGACCAATGCTTCTCTTCCACTCCACAAACGAGACATAGAGCTTATCTTGAGCATCCTGAATTTTCTGGTTGGCACTGTGCATGTTCTTCCTGGCAAGTTCAATCAGATTAACAGTGGAATGGAGCTGAGAAATAGTCTCTTGGCTTTTTTGCTTGGCGTCTTTGACCCTGCTAAGCGCCTGCTCAGAGGCTCGGGAGCGGAGCTTGGTAGACAGCGACCCCAGTCTGACATAACAACTTGGCTTCTGAACAGCATCAAATCCTTCCACTTTTTGGGCTTCGTTTTCTAGCTCTTCCTGCGTGAGAGGGAGGTACTGATCCACCAGCAGCTCTGACTTAGCAAGTGCATTTTCCACACTGCTGCTGACCAGCTGCACCATGCGGCTTCCCAAAACCGAGTTAATGCTGCCATTGACCACAGACTTGGTCTTCTCCACACTGCCGGTTACTGCGCCTTTGGTCCTGTCCATCACCCCTGTGATGGTGCTGGCCACAGAATCCTTGGCCCCCGTCACAGTGGTCGTCACTGCATCTTTTGCCCCAGTCACAGCATCTTTGGCATTAGCAACAATCTCGGCTGTTGGCTGATTCAGAATAGGCAGTCTCTCTTCAATCCTGTCCAGTCGCCTTACAGGCATAGGTATTGGCCACCGCAATCTGTGGCTCCAGCTTGTGGATGATTGGCAGAGCGCCTGTCACGGCCACTGAGGTCACAGTCTTCACGCCCTTCTCGGCCAGTCTCGCACACAGATTTCAAATAGGGATGATGATCCTTTGTACTGACATAGGCGGAGGACATGAGGTCATAGGTGGAGCTCACCAAGGGCAAGTTGGCCACCCGCGTCACCACACTCGGTTGCACTGCAACGGATGCCATGTTTCTTGGAGAAAAGAAAAATCAGCCGCGGCACAGAGACGAGCAAGCAGGTCAGGCAGGTTCCGAAACCACCACCAGTCCTGTGGATTTAGTATGGTCACGATCCTCAGCCCCTGATGTTGGTGTGGGCTCTACTGCCCAGCTGGACTGAGAACTGTGACCACTCAACAGCAATCAGAGTAACCGTGACAGAAACCTATTTTGTTAGTTCTTAGGATAGCAACTCCTGCTTGCCTTCTGCTTCTATTTGCTTCCAAAGCCTTTTTCTACCCTTTTATTATCTTTGATAGGAGAATGCATCTCTCTCTCTTTATAATTCAGTATTCTAGTTTGTGTTTTTTCGATTGGGAAATTTAGACCTTAAGAAGAACTCTTTGGTTTTGAGAAAAGGTCTTCCTCACTCTGGCTCAGGCTGTCCACAGACCTGCAGCCACTCTCCTGTCTTAGCCTCTGGAGTTTGAGGTAACGAGTTTGAGCTGGTCCCAGTTTTCCAGATGAGTTCTCGCTTTTCATTAAATCTTTTCTTTCCTTATGGGGGGGAGAGAGGGAGAGAGAGGGAGAGAGAGAGAGAGGGAGAGAGAGCCACGGTGTGCATGTGGATGTCAGAGAACAACTTTTAGAAGCTGTCCTTCCACCGTGTAGCTCTGGGGATGAAACCCAGGTTGCTAGGTTGGCATGCAGGCATCTTTACTCACCGAGCCATAGAGTGGCCTCCAGAAAAATTCTTTAACAGTTAATTGCTTGCATGCACAATTATTAGGTCTTAGACTAATATTTTCTAAGACTTAAAATTATTCTAGTTTTGGGCATATAAATGTGACAACATGACAATGTTCTTTATCATCATTTTGATAACACATTATTTCTTGTGTAAAAATTTCAGTAATAGAAAAACAACATATGGGGTTCAATATTCTTAGTATATTTCATGTGTTTCGGAGGTCCATTTGTGTTTAGTTTTCCATCTGGGATTATGTCTGCATCTTACCCTCTTTCCAGGACATATTTGAGAAAGGGCCACTGGTGATTGGGGCTTACTTCCTCCTGTGGCAAGTTCTTTTGGTAAATGTTGAGTAAATAGGCTGTTACAGGGCTCCCTTCCAGGGGCAATGATGGGACTATTCCTGTGTGCTGCGTGTCTCTGGGGAGTTCAGCTTCAAATGTGTCAGAAAACATCCCTTGCTGTTCCAATGAGGCTGCAGATAGGGGACCCTTGAGCAAACACTGGAGAGGGGGCCCTCAGGAGTGACTGACATTAGCCAGTCCTAATTTTGAGTCTTGTTGGTTTTTTTTGACAGTAGACTAGTCAGTTGTACGACCCACTGTCTGTGTAGATGCTCCAAAGCCCTGTCAGCTCAGCATGACTGTCTTTTAACTCTCTCTAGGAAGAGCAAAGCAAGAAGCTCTCCTTTGGGAAATAGCAGGTCCTCAGTCACCCTCCTCAAAGAGTCTTTCTATGAACTAATTACAGATGTGCAGATGGAGAAAGCCCCTTCCCAAGAAACCATAAACAATAAGGTTGGGTCTCTGTTTAACTCTGCAAAAGCAGGTGTTTCCTGTTGGACAGGACTGCGTAGGCTCTGCTCATCTGAATCTGCAGACCCCTCTTGACACTCAGTGCTTGTGAGTTTGTGTTAATTCCCCTCTGTGGCTTCCTTTACCCCCTGAAAACCCTACTTTACACTCTGACAGTGTCCTGCAATTCTGACTGCCTTGGGGCTTCGAAACTGTGTGGAGCTGGCGGGCTCCACTGCATGGCTGACAAGACTCAGGGCAATGTTAGCTGCGCTCCCTGGAGACCCTGGATGCCCAGGTTAAGAAAGAGATAGAGCCCGGGACTGGAGAGAGATTATTAAGGCAAGTTGAAGTCCACCTTAAGGCATGGGGCTCACTCCACCCTCTTGGTGTCACTTAATAGTCCTGGGGGAAGCTGGGAGGGGACCAAGCCAGACGAGACACTTGAGGCTCAGCAGAGATCAGGCGGGATGCCAGGGACACTCTTGGCACTCTCTAGATGCCCGAGTCAAGGAACCCTGAGCCCATTGTGCTCAGAAGAAGGAAAACCCACTTCTTGTTAGGGGACCTTTTTGTTCTGGGGTCTCCAGGCTCTGGGTGTGTGTGTGTGGCCCCTCTGTGCTGATCCTGAGGCTTACTCCTGATACAGACTTAAGGGATGCACAGATAGAGAAACCGTGTGCTTGTGCCCAGTGGGGGCACTCACTGAACTGGCAAGGTGGTAGAGTGTGGCTCAGTCATCGTGACTGAGAGGAGTTTGGCTGTAGTGCCCCTGGGTCAGAGGGTCTTCCAAAAGGTCCAGGAGCAGGCTGATGCAATGACCAGAGGGGAGGCCCCAGAGGCACATGGACTCACCTGGACAGTCCAGATGCCAGGCCAGGAGGCTCTAGGTTTAGCTTGTGGTTGGAATAAGCTTGGCCACAAAGAGGTAGTTGGGATTTTCCTCACTCTTTCACTTTTATTTTTTTCCTCTTGATTTAAAAATACTCCATCTCTAGTACCCTTGAGAAAAGGAAATTCTAGAAACTGATGGAGAAGGGAGGATAGAATCTGAGTTTCTCTGTACCCGATACAAACCTCCATTCGCACCTGTGTGACTCCTGTCCCAGGATCTTCATTTTTACTTTGAGAATCAACCCTGAGGTTTGTTCCTCACCTCCCCCCCCTGCCCCCAACCTCTCTCTGGCAACCATGGTGGAATTGGCCTCTCCAGTTTCTGGTAATTTCATCAGGGCTGCATCATGTTGCTAAGACTAGAGATAGCATCTCCCTGTAGGGTAACCCTTCCCTGACAGCGCTCCCTCAGGAGGCTCAGAACAGCCTCTAGGTTGTGTGGGTGCACTTGGACTGTGAGACTCTTTCACACAGAAGCCTGTGGGCTGGGATCCCAACAGAACGTACAGGAACAGTGCTCTGGGACTGGAAGCAAAAAAGAGGAGGGCAGGAGCTACGCTAAGACACAGCTCTGGAAGGCTGTTGTGGATTACAGCAGCTCCCGAGATCTCCAGCTGAGTTTATGGACAAATCTACAGGCCTGTGTATCTGTCACAAGGATCTGCAGAACCAGTCCACCTTAATGGGGCGGTCCTCGCCTGCTGTTTGCAATGTTATCTTCACAGGATGCAGCCCAGGCTGGGTGGGGGATGTACAGCTGTCAGACAAAGCTGTCAGAAAGCTGCTCACACAGGTCTGCAATCGGCAGCATGGTGCAAGGGGCCGTAGAGGCTGGTGGGCCCCTCTGGGGCTGGGAAGGGGACGGAGACGATGGCTTGGATGGGGCAGTGCTCACTCTCCTGGCCCTGGCCGTGGTTGCCACCATAGCATTGGCTTTGCAGTGGTTTGGTTCCAGCCAGGACCAGGAGGCAGCAGGATCGGCATCCACAGTCCCAGGAGTACAGGCAGGAGGAGCCAGGCTGCTCCTGAAGTCCGAGGTCAGTGGTGCCGGTGAGCCACAGGGACCAGAACAGGGGAAGTCAGATGCCCCTGAGCACGGCCAGAAGAGAGCTGCCACGGCTGGGGCCCAGAACCAGGAGACCACAGGAAGCAGGATTGTCTCCACTGCTGACCTTCCACGCACAACACCCGGCGAGGAGGCCAGAGGAGCCATCCCAGGATCCCCCAGAGGTAAAAGAAGGGAGCCGCCCAGGCCCCAACCTTCTCTTCCGGGCCTGAGCAAAGCCGGGACTGCATCCGGCTCCACTGCTGATCCACTTCACCCCTCGGAGCCCCGGCAGCAAAGTGAAGATGCTGGTGGCTGCAAGGGGGGCAGCTCGCCAGGGCCCCGTTCACAGCGAGCAACAGAATACCGGCGCCTGGCACCTGGGGGTAGGGCCTCCTAGCTCGCTGGGGAGAGGCCCGGGCAGCCTTCGACGGCGGCGGCCGGCTGCCGGCTCGGAAGACGGACCCTCCCGTCGCCCAAAGCCGGACCCACTCCTCCTGGGCACTGCGGTGAGTGTGTGGGACACTGTGGACGCATCCGCAGCTGCCCGGGATACCCCCTCCCTGAGTTCTCGCGCCTGTCTCCCATCGCCGCAGGGTTCAGGCCTGCCAGAGCCCGGCCGCGCCCTCACCGCGCCCACCCAGCCCGGGGCAGACCTGTCTGCAGGCTCCTTGTCTCAGGACGGGGACGAGGAGAAAGGGCCCACCGCTCGTAGGGGGACTCAGGGGGTCTTGGGTTCCGAGGAAGCCTGGCCCTGGGACTGGCGGGCAGCCATGGTCACCAGCAACTTCAGTCGTGCCCCGGGCGCACTGCCGGAAGACCCGCACCTCGAGGGCCGTCAGGTGGACCAGGTCTCTGGCCAGAGTTGGACGGAGGGCCACCGCACCCGAGAAGGGAGCGGGTCTCCGCCAGGCCAGGGTAGCGAGCCGGCAGCTAGCAGTGCAGCTGCTGACCCGAGGCCCGCCGCCGGCCGCAGCCGCGCGCCTTCCAGCGGTGGTCCCGCCTCTTCCATGGCCAGGGGCACCGAGTCTGGCCCAGTCTCCGAAGCTGCGGCTCCTGCCTGCTCCGGCCTCCTAACTGCAGCCCCAACTCCTGCTCCTGCAAACTCTTTGCCCCTGGGAGTTAGTCAGGGACCTGATGAAAAAAATCTCAAAGCAGCACTTGTTCCCTTTACAACCCCAATGTTAGCTTTAGCAGAAACCTCAACTTCAGTTCTAGCAGCTTCAGTCCTAGCCACATCCCCAGTATCACCAACTTCATCCCCAACCCAGCACACAGCCCTAACTCCAGTCTCAACATTAACCTCAACCCCAGCATCGCCCTCGGTCGCTGTCTCAGCCCCAACCCCAACATCACCCTCGGTCTCTGCCTCAGCCCCAACCCCAACATCGCCCTCGGTCTCTGTCTCAGCCCCAACCCCAACATCGCCCTCGGTCGCTGTCTCAGCCCCAACCCCAACATCACCCTCGGTCTCTGCCTCAGCCCCAACCCCAACATCGCCCTCGGTCTCTGTCTCAGCCCCAACCCCAACATCACCCTCGGTCTCTGCCTCAGCCCCAACCCCAACATCGCCCTCGGTCTCTGCCTCAGCCCCAACCCCAACATCGCCCTCGGTCGCTGTCTCAGCCCCAACCCCAACATCACCCTCGGTCTCTGCCTCAGCCCCAACCCCAGCATCGCCCTCGGTCGCTGTCTCAGCCCCAACCCCAACATCGCCCTCGGTCGCTGTCTCAGCCCCAACCCCAACATCGCCCTCGGTCGCTGTCTCAGCCCCAACCCCAACATCGCCCTCGGTCGCTGTCTCAGCCCCAACCCCAGCATCGCCCTCGGTCTCTGCCTCAGCCCCAACCCCAACATCGCCCTCGGTCGCTGTCTCAGCCCCAACCCCAACATCGCCCTCGGTCGCTGTCTCAGCCCCAACCCCAACATCGCCCTCGGTCGCTGTCTCAGCCCCAACCCCAACATCGCCCTCGGTCTCTGCCTCAGCCCCAACCCCAACATCGCCCTCGGTCTCTGCCTCAGCCCCAACCCCAACATCGCCCTCGGTCGCTGCCTCAGCCCCAACCCCAACATCGCCCTCGGTCTCTGTCTCAGCAGCAGCCCCAACATCGCCCTCGGTCTCTGTCTCAGCAGCAGCCCCAACATCGCCCTCGGTCGCTGCCTCAGCCCCAACCCCAACATCGCCCTCGGTCTCTGTCTCAGCCCCATCCCCAACATCGCCCTCGGTCGCTGTCTCAGCCCCAACATCGCCCTCGGTCCCTGACTCAGCCCCAACCCCAACATCGCCCTCGGTCGCTGTCTCAGCCCCAACCCCAACATCACCCTCGGTCTCTGCCTCAGCCCCAACCCCAACATCGCCCTCGGTCGCTGTCTCAGCCCCATCCCCAACATCGCCCTCGGTCTCTGCCTCAGCCCCAACCCCAACATCACCCTCGGTCCCTGTCTCAGCCCCATCCCCAACATCGCCCTCGGTCACTGCCTCAACCCCAACCCCAACATCACCCTTGGTCTCTGCCTCAGCCCCAACATCGCCCTCGGTCTCTGCCTCAGCCCCAACCCCAACATCACCCTCGGTCCCTGTCTCAGCCCCATCCCCAACATCACCCTCGGTCCCTGTCTCAGCCCCATCCCCAACATCGCCCTCGGTCTCTGCCTCAGCCCCAACCCCAACATCACCCTTGGTCTCTGCCTCAGCCCCAACATCGCCCTCGGTCTCTGCCTCAGCCCCAACCCCAACATCACCCTCGGTCGCTGCCTCAGCCCCAACCCCAACATCGCCCTCAGTCTCTGTCTCAGCAACAACCCCAACGCCCACAGTAGCTAGTGTGTCAAGGGACTCCAGTGTGGGCCTCTCTAAGAGTTCCCCGGAAGGGCAGATCTCAACTAGCTGGGGAAACCTTATCACCATGGTTCTTAGAAGCCATCCCTTCCCCAAACAAGACAGACCCCTAGGAAGTGCCCCCAAAATAGTTCCTGGAGGTCCTGCAGTGCCCAGCACATCCACACACTCTGAGCAGAGACACCCAGATTCCGGCTCTGGAAGGGCCATTTCCAGTGTCCCAGACGAGCATAGACCTTTGCCAGTCTCGGTGGTGCCAGCAGGCTCCGGGAACCTGCCTGAGGCTGGACGTCAACAACAACCAGTGAGCTTGGAGACCAATGGAACTGTCATCAGTGACCCAACCACAGACCCAAGAAGAGATGGAATCAAGGAGAACCATCTAGATTTGCTGTCCCTGGCTACAATGCCAGTGGCTACCCCGCAGCCTCCAGTGCAGACACAGCCTGGTTTCACGAGGTCCACTGCTGTGAGGCAGGACTCTCTGCCCAGCCCCCAACCCCAGAAGCACAGTGTGTGTGGAGCAAGGAAGAACTCTGAGCAGGTCATAACCCAGCAGCTCCAGGGGCTCCAGGGACAGCTATCAGGGGAAGATGCCAGCCCCATGGGCAGCAGGGCAATCCTCACAGAGAAGCAGAAAGAGGCCCAAAAACTCATGGTTTTTCTGCAGAGGCCTGGGAGCTGGGGGGTGGTGGAGGGGCCTCAAAAGTCCTGCTCACAGGTTTTGCAATCTGCCACAGGAGTGGCGCTGTGGTCCCAAAGGCTAGACCTAGGCAGCTGTCTGGAGGCTCTGGCCTTCGCCCACCAGCATGGGGACCCAGGACTGGCCCAGAAGACTTATACCTTAATGAGCAACAACTTGCTGCATGTCCTGGGTGACCCTCACCTCTACAGACAACTGAGCGGAGCTGACAGAGAACGGATCCTGGACCTGCGAACCTGTCAGGGCCAGGCAGTACTGGGAGTCCTAGTGCTGCCCAACCTTTACCAAGTGAGTCGCTCAGGGCTCACAAGGGGTCATCACGGCAAGGAAGCTCCTGCAACTGCACCCGAGTCCTTGCCGCCTCGCACCCAGCTCCACTTGTTCAACCCTCAGGAGAATGTGTGGCGGCCCCTGACTCAGGTACCAGAGGAAGTCCCACTTCGGGGCTGTGGTCTCTGCACTATGCACAACTACCTGTTTCTGGCAGGTGGCATCCGGGGCTCCGGTGCCAAGGCCGTCTGCTCCAACGAGGTGTTCTGCTACAACCCTCTGACCAACATTTGGAGCAAGATTCGACCCATGCAGCAGGCCCGGGCCCAGCTCAAGCTGGTGGCCCTGGATGGGCTGCTCTATGCCATCGGCGGTGAGTGTCTATACAGCATGGAGTGCTACGACCCACGCACAGACACGTGGACTTCAAGGGCGTCCCTCCCTGAAGGTACCTTTCCTGTGGCCCACGAGGCTGTGGCTTGCCGTGGTGACATCTACGTCACAGGGGGTCACCTCTTTTACCGCCTGCTCAGATACAGCCCTGTGAGAGACTCGTGGGACGAGTGCCCCTACAGTGCCAGCCACAGACGCTCCAGTGACATAGTGGCACTCGGGGGCTTCTTGTACCGCTTTGACCTGCTGCGGGGTGTTGGTGCTGCAGTGATGCGCTACAACACGGTGACAGGGTCTTGGAGTCGAGCTGCCTCCCTGCCACTGCCCGACCCCGCCCCGCTCCGCTGCTCAGTGTTGGGCAACACTATATATTGTCTCAACCACCAGGTCACAGCATCCTTCACGGTTTCTGAGGGCACTGCCCAGTTCCAGGCCAAGGAACTACAGCCCTTTCCTCTGGGGGGTAAGGGGATCCTCTGTCCATTCACCCTGACCCTGCCCCCCAAAGCCTGGCAACAGACCGTGCTCTGATTGCTGGCAGAAGCCCAGGGCTGTGTGGCTGCCCTCTAGGGAGACCCTTTTGCTAGGTGGGTCTGAGTGGACCTGGAGTGTGGAGGTCGCATAGAGTCAAAACTCTGCATTAGTGTCCATGATCCTTTCCTTTCTGCTTTGTCCACTGAGTGAAGTTGGCTTCTAGAGTGAGAGTTCTTCTACCTCCCCCCCCTTGGAGCCTTGGGCACATGTTCCTTCTTGCCTTTCCCTACACCCTGCTGTTGATGGCCCCAGGTCCTATCGTCTCAGGATGCCTCTGCTCTGTCACAACAACCCTGCTTTGGGATTCTCTGTACTATCTAGAAGTCCACCTGAGCTTCCTGTGCCTGTTCAGACGGCAGGGAAGCAAAGCGCTCCTTCCAGGAGTGCTCCTCCCGGAAGTGCTCCCACTGTGAGACTTGTATTGGGTCTGATTGTTACTGCCTGTGAAGCTGCCTGGTTCCATCCCAGACCTGGCTAGGACCACTTGGAACCTTAAAGGGCCGCTCACGTTCTGTAGGTTCTCATGCCATTCTTGCCAATTTTCTTCTAAATGAGCCCAGTTTTACTCTAGTTATACCATTTATTAGCTGTGTGGATGGACAGGACTTTTAGCCCTCTGTTGGACACCTGTTACTGAGGAAAGCCGAGGCACATGACATGAGAAATAGCGTGTTTTTTTTCTTTCACCTGTGTGAAATCTACTTTAGGCAGGTAGATTTCTCTGAGTACCATTGACTGTCCAGGTCTGTAACCTGTTTTGTCCCAAATAGGCCATCTTTCCTCTTTATTCTATGTTTAGCACTCTGAGACCAAATGCACCTCATATTCATGCTTCACAAAGTTTGATATGAGGTTGAATTTGTCATAATGCAAGACAAAGGGTTCTTGGGTTGGCTTGAAAATAAGTTTATTGAGAAACAAGTGCTGTGCATACAGCTACATATCTGGGCGACTGGCTCCATTCCTCTGGCACACAAGCTGGCGGTAGGTGATACTTCACTGCTTGTGCTTGGTCTCAGTGAGCAGCTCTTGCCAGTGCTTCTCCATCTCCTCCTTGCAGTTAAGGAAGGCATCTTCCAGCCGGCGCATGGACTCCGCCAGCGTGGGGTTGGTTCGCATGACCACCATATCGTAGGCCATCCAGGTTGCCTGCACTGCAATGATCAGAAGGCTGCGTCAGGCAACAGGTACTGCAGCGTTGGGGCCCCTTCTGTGCTCAGATTTCTAGGAGCCAGACCCTGGGAAGCACCAATTACTTCAAGGACAGAAAGCTGGTGTGATGTTATAAATACCTTATAAAACTTCTCTCTACGCACAGCAATGATGACACCTTTACTCTCCCAAAGCCTTCTCAGTATGTAAGCCCATAGCGACAAAAGGCTGGAGACGGGTCTGGTATGAAAGGGGGGAACTGAAAGCAAACCACAGGCTCTTACCTACAAGTAAGTAGCTCATAGGTAGTGGCTGCAGGGCAACTCCCAAGAAGTCATATAACATTTACCAAACTCACTTGTTCAGATTTTCAAGGCCCAAATTACACATTTCACCATGCTCGGGGCCCTAGGACACTATTGTCTGCCTGCACCTGGATGTCTCTGTGCAGTAAGGCTCTGGCTAGGGATTCCCCTTCTTGGGAAGGTTTCACTGCCTCCTCCTGAAGCATCCTTGAACATTCACCACTGTATGGACAGGTTTTTTTTTTTTTTTTTTTTTTTTTTGCCTTTTCTCCCCAAAGAGCAGCTTGAGGGCAGCATTCTCTGGGTGCCTAGATAAACATGCTTTTTGTGTAGACTTAGAAGTATGTACAGAACACACTCTGTGGCATCCACTCTGTTGTACAGAAGATGGTTGTCCCTCTCTATGTGACAACTGAACACAACAGATACGTCTCTACTTCTACTGGAATAAAATACATATTAAGTTTGGGAAACTATGTCTTCAAGGAAATTAACCAATAAGGAAGAAAATCATTAGTGATCATTACATATATACACCTTTACATAAGCAATGTCATCTCATCAAGACTTTGAAGTCTGAGACAGCAATATATGCTTAGTTACAGAACCATTGCCTGTAATTAAATTTTAGTATCTCAATAGAGTCCTTATGACTCTATCATTACTACAGGGATTTAATTTGGGAAGTGAGTGGCAATAGAACACTTCTTACAGTGTAGACCACTGAGCCACCCCACAGTGTAGTGCTCTTGTCTAGAAGGTTTCACATGCTTCCCATGAACCCACTTCTTAGAAGGCCCACAAATCATTGCAGTACAGGGGTCTGCAGACCATTCTTTTCAGACTCCTGGACAACATAAGACATGCAGATGTGGGCATCAGAACATTTTCTTCTCATCTCTGTATTTGTCTCAATGTGACCTTGGACAAGGGTTTGAATTTGCTAACACAATCTTCCCATCTACAAAGAAGACACTATGTACCATGTAACCAGAAGAGGGAAGCAGGTGACATATGAACAGTTTACACAGCACACACTGTAGTTGAATGTGGTTGGCATTATTCCCATACGCATGCTAAAATCTGGTTCCAGGTTGATGGTATTAGGTGGTGGGTCTCTGGAAGATGTGTAGTAACAACGGTAACAAGAACCTTCGTGATTATGAGATGTCTTTATACAAGAGACAGATCTTGCAGTTAGCATATGAGGACACAACAAAAAGGCAAATGTCTACAGCTTTGGAAAAGATTTCTCACCAGACATTTAATCCAGTGGCACTTGATTTCTGAGTTCTAATCTCTAGGAGTAGGAGAAATAAATGCTTGTTTTTTCAAAACTACCTATTTATGACAATTTTTATACCACCCCAAATGATTAAGACAGAAACTGATATCAACAGGAAAAGCATTGGTATAACAAACAGTTGAAAGTGTAGAAGCAACTTTGCCATTGGGTGTTGGGTAAAGGCTGTTGGGGTTTTGAAGTGCATAGTACATCTTTGTCATGAATGGTGCTTTAAAAGTAATTCTGGTACTTTTCGCTCAGAAGGAAAAGAGGAATCGAGAGATAAATCTGCTATCTTCATAGATTATGTATATTCATATTTATATATGTATATATAAGATATATATTCTGGAATAGAATATTTGTGGACATATAGATATATATGTGGACATATAGACATATAGTAACACTATTCTGATGGATTTCAGATGGAAACAAGGAATAACTACCAGAAACTAAAGAAAAGATGATCTTTGTCATAAAGGGTCAGGGTCAAAGAAATTACTGAATTGTTTGTGGAATGTAGAATTTTTGAGCAATGAAACCGAGAAGTGATTAATAAAATAGAAATTCTTTTCTGTTGTTTTGTGTATGTGTGTGTGCGCGTATGTGTGTGTGTATGTGTGTATGTGTATGTGTGTGTGTATGTGTGTGTGTATGTGTATGTGTGTGTGTGTGTGTGTGTGTGTGTGTGTGTGTGTGTGTGTGTGTGAGAGAGAGAGAGAGAGAGAGAGAGGACACTGTGTGTTCCTGTAGAGGACCAAGGGTGACTTTGGTAATCATCCTGGATTGCTTCTACCTTCTTTTTACTTTGTCCCTGGAATTTACTTTGTCCTTGCCCACTAGACACTGAAGTTCAGGCCGCCACTACCGTTTCTATCTGGGATCAAAACTCAGGTACTTCTGCTTGCCAGGTAGAATTTTAACCCTTGAGTCAACCTCTCCAGCTCAGAAACTCTTACAAAATTAACAATTGTCAGGGGATTGAAAAAAGTTCACAGATATTAATTTCAAGTGCTCCACAGCAGCTGGTATTCTAACTTCTCTGAGTTTTGTAGAAAAGAATAGAAGGAAATATTTCCAATTTTATGATGCAGTTTTCATAAAGGAAACAAAAATGGGCTGGAGAAATGCTCATGGGTTAAGCCTGCGCTTCAAAGGCAGAGGGTCCTAAGTTTAGGTCCCAGATCCCCCATAAAAACTCTGGGATCGAAACGGTGCAGCCTGCACTTCTGACCCTGGAAGGTAGAGCCTAGTGGACTTCAGAACAAAGCAAAAGAAGTAGCAGCTCAATATAGGGGTGATTCCTGAAATCACCCTTGGGCCTCCACAGGCACATACAGTGCCCTCTGATTCATGCAGACACAGACATAGACACACGAGACACATACACACACACACACACACACACACACACACACACACGCAAATATAAAAAGAAAAAAAAACACAAACACTGCTTAAAAGTGCTGTCCTGGAGCAAAGTGGTGAAGCACTGCCTTGCAGCGTACGGCCTTGGGTTTGATCCCACACACAGAAGCCCCTTTCTTTTGATAAAAAGCCCAATGACAGGAATGAACAAACAACTCAAATAATACAAAAATAGATGTTTTCCTCAGTGTCTACCTTCCATTGCATGATTCATGCTGTAGTAAGTGCTCAGGCATATGTCATCGAAGGCAACCCAAATTAAACCCAGTGTCAGATATTCTTCTCTGTTGCTGTGAGACACCACTCAAAATCAAGCAACTTAAGGGGAGAAAAGGGAAATTTATTCAGCTCATGGTTTCAGAGGGGAGATACAGTCTTTCATGTTGGAAAAGGAATGGCTGGCTACAGAAGCTAGATGCAGTCTAAGTTACATCCCTCATGGAGGCTGAAAGCTGCAAAACTGCCAACTTCTCTCAGAAGTAGGATGGGAGTAACCAACCTTAAGACCCACTCTCTGTAACTACATTCCTCCAGCAAGGTTCTACCTCCTAAAAGTGCCATGACCTTCCCAAACAACTAAAGATTCAAACATGTAAGCTTGTGGGAGACAACTCACATTTCACACCATGACAGCCGCTTATGCAAAACTAAGCAAAAAAAAAAAATCGGAGGGAGACTGGCAGGGAAGAAGGATTGTAGAGGGAAGATGATGGACTAGTAGGAAGAAGGATTTTAGAGAGAAGATGATGGACTGGCAGGAAGAAGGATTTTAGAGAGAAGATGATGGACTGGCAGGAAGGATTGTAGAGGGAAGATGGATGGACTGGCAGGAAGAAGGAATGTAGAGAGAAGATGCTGGACGGCAGGAAGAAGGATGTAGAGTGAAGATGATGGACTGGCGGAAGAAGGGGTAGAGGGAAGAGATGGACGGCAGGAAGAAGGGGTTTGTAGATGAAGATGATTGGATGTTCATGCAGAAGGCTTGTAGAGTGAAGATGCTGGACTGCCAGAGACGGTGCAGAGTCGGCTGCTGACTGGCAGGCAGGATTGTAGATGGAGATGATGACTGGTCAGGAAGAAGGATTGTAGCGGGACGATGATGGACTGTCCGGAAGAAGGCTTTGTAAGAGTGAAGATGCTGGATGGCAGGAAGAAGAGGTGTAGAGGGAAGATGATGACTGGCAGGAAGAAGGATTGTAGAGGGAGAGGATGGGCCTGGCAGGAAGAAGGATGATAGAGGGAAAGACGATGCTGCAGGAAGAGGATTGTAGAGGAAGACCATGGACTGGCAGGAAGAAGGATTGTAGAGGGAAGATGGATGGACTGGCAGGAAGAAGGATTGTAGAGGGAAGATGGATGGACTGGCAGGAAGAAGGATTGTAGAGGGAAGATGGATGGACTGGCAGGAAGAAGGATTGTAGAGGGAAGATGGATGGACTGGCAGGAAGAAGGATTGTAGAGGGAAGATGATGGACTGGCAGGAAGAAGGGTTGTAGAGGGAAGATGGATGGACTGGCAGGAAGAAGGATTGTAGAGAGAAGATGATGGACTGGCAGGAAGAAGGATTGTAGAGGGAAGATGATGGACTGGCAGGAAGAAGTGTAGAGGGAAGATGGATGGACTGGCAGGAAGAAGTGTAGAGGGAAGATGGATGGACTGGCAGGAAGAAGGATTGTAGAGAGAAGATGATGGACTGGCAGGAAGAAGGATTGTAGAAGGAAGATGGATGGATTGGCAGGAAGAAGGGTTGCAGAGGGAGGACGGACAGGGAATATCTGTAGTTGGGAGTCACTAGTGAAGTAAAGGCTGAGTGGCAAAACAGACAAAGCACCGTTAGGAAAGGCTGTTCAAGATGCAGTACTTGTTATCTGATCCAAGGAAAGTATTTTGGAATTCATAAAATAGGAAGGGCTCACTAGAGAGTCCTCCAGAAATAGGTCCTTCCTTCCTTCCTTCCTTCCTTCCTTCCTTCCTTCCTTCCTTCCTCTTCCTTCCTTCCTTCCTTCCTCCCTTCCTCCCTTCCTCCCTTCCTCCCGTCCTCCCCCCTTCCCCCTCCCTCCCTCCTCTCTTCCCTCCCTCCCTCCTTCCCTCCTCCCTCCCTCCCTTCCTCTTCCCCCTCCTTCCCTCCCTCCCTTCTCTCCTCCCTCCTTTCCCTCCTCCCTCCTCTCCCTCCCCTCTCTTCCTCCCTCCCTCCCCTCCCTCCTCCTCCCTCCCTCCCCTCTCTCCCATCCCTCCCTCCCTCCTCCTCCCTCCCCCTTTTCTTCTCCTCCCTCCCTCCCCTCTTCTTCCCTCCCTCCTTCCCTCTCCCTCCCTCCCTCCTCCTTCCCTCCTCCCTCCTTTCCTTCCCTCCTCCCTCCCCCTCTCTCCTCCCTCTCTCCCTCCCTCCTCCTTCCCTCTTCCCTCTTTTCCTTCCCTCCCTTCCTCCCCCTCATCTTCCCTCCCTTCCTCCCCTCTCATCTACCCTCCCTTCCTCCCCTCTCATCTTCCCTCCCTCCCTCCCTCCTCTCCCTCCCTCCCTCCCTCCCTCCCTCTCTTTCTTTTTTTGACATAGGATTTTGTGTACCCCAGGTTACTTTCAAGTTTACTATGTCGCTGAGGGTGACCTTGACCTACTGACTGTCCCGCTTTTAACTCCCAAGTGTTGGGATTGCAGGCATGCTATACCAGACCTAATTTCAGAAAAATTTGCCTCTCCTAGTATTCATTCATTCTTTGATTTACCATTATGTTCACTATTGTTTACTGAATGCCACTTCGTGGTGCTGTGATGTGCTAAGGCAGTTGCTGCTGCAGCAGCATACAAGGTGGACAAGCCTATGTTCCCATAGCTACATGACAGCTGAAGCGGAAGGAGAGAGAATCAACATAGTTACAGATTGCAAAAGACGCTGTGAAGGAAATAAGTGGATATATTGTGACAAGAGAAATGGCAGGCAAAGCTATCATGAGAGACTTAGAAAAGTCTACTATCAAGGCTGTAGCTCAGTGGTAGAGGATTTGCACCACCACCAAAAGAAAGAAAAAAATGAGAGAAAGATGAAAAGAGAAACGAAGCCTCCTGTCCACAGCTGCTTGCACTTGGGGTAGATCTTCCAGCCCCGTCAGGTTCCAGACAGAAGCCACGACTGTATCCTGATTGCAGTCTATATGAGAGACATGGCAGAGCCACTGTGTCCAGATTCACGACCTTCCAAAACTGTGTCGTAATCAGTATTTTCAGATTTCAGCTTCTTGGATGGGTTAGTTTGTTATGCAGCAACAACAGCAGCTACTGATCTGAACGCAGGCAACATGATGCTTCCACAGCAAACCCTGACTTGAGTGGAAAAGCTGTGATGATACTGAAGAGAACATTAGCAACGTTTATACTGCCCGAATACAGAGTTCACAGAATTTTGAACTTTAAGTTGGCCGTCAATAAAGACTTAAAGAGAGATGAGGAAACTTTATTAGAAGCTGAAGGGGTAACGAGTCTTGGTAAGTAAAGGCGAAGAGTAAATTGCATTGTCTCAGGATCATTTATTGTTTTGAAATTGGACAATGAAAAAGAAATGAATGAATTCCTATGCACATGCAAGCTACCAAAGTTAAATAAATAAGTATTTAATGATTCAAATAGACCCATAACAAGTATTGAAATTAAAACAATCACCCAAAAAGCCCTACCAAAAAGAGTCCATGACCAGATGGATTCAGGACAAAATTCTACCAGACATTCAAGGAAGAATTAACAGCACTACTCCTTAAGTTATTTCACCAAATACAAAAGGAAGGAACACTTCCAAACTCTTTCTATGCAGCCAGGGTTTATCCTAGTCCCAAATAAATAAATAAATAAATAAAGACATAACAATAAAAGAAAAACTATAGGCTAATCTCACTTATGAACACAGATACGAGAATCCTCAAAAAGTACTTGCAAACTAAGTACAAAAAATATTAAATTATTTTAATTTTATATATAATATTCCTATCACAGGTGACATGTAAATGTTATATCAGACACAGAGGACAAACAAATATATATATATTTGCAGGGATGGAAGGAACCTATACAACACAATAAAGCTATATGTGACAAACCTATAGTAAAAGGTGAAAAAGTAAAAGTGAAAAACTTGAAGCATTTCCACTCAGATCAGGAACTAAATAGACAGGCTGCTCATTCTCACCACTCCTGTTCACTATTTAGCTAGAGTAATAAGACAAGACAGGGACATTAAAAGCATACAAATAGGAAAAGAAGAAGCCTCTATTTGCAGACGACATGATTCTATAACTAACAGACCCTAAAGGGTCCTCTAAAAAACTAGTAGAACTAAAAAGTTCAGTAGAGTAGTAGGTTACAAAATTAATACCCCCAAATCAGTGGCCTTCCTATACACCAGGAATGAACAAAGCAAGAAATAAATCAGAGAAACAATTCCATCTGCCATAGCCCCCCCCCAAAAAAAAGAGAAAAAAGAAGTACCTTGAAGTAAATCTAACCAAGAATGTGAAAGACCTGTACAATGAAAACTTGAAAACATGAAAAAAGAAATTCAAGAAGATACCAGAAGGTGGAAAGACCTCCTATGTTCAAGGATTAGAACACTGTGAAAATGACTCTACTGCCAGAGGCAATATGCAGATTAAATGCAATTCCGATCAAAATTCCAATATAATTCTTCACATAAATTGAAAAAAAAATCTTAAAATTCATATGGTGGCATAAAAGGCCCTGGAGAGCCAAAACCACCCTGAGCAATAAAAATACTGGAGGGACTAGAGAGATGCTCAGAATTAAAGCCTTTGCCTTACAAGTCAAAGGACCCTGAGCTCTGATTTCAGATCCCACATAAAAATAGTTGGAAAGAAATGGTGGCAGCCTGTACTTTCAGACTTGAAAGGAGGAACCTGGGAAATCCCAGAGCAAAGCAATAAGGAAGTAGAATAATTTAGGATGATTCCTGATGTCACCCTTGGGCTTCCACAGGCACACACAATGCCCTCTTCTACACACAGCCACAACTCCCACCCCTCAGACACACATAAGTACACACCTACACACAAAAAAAGAAAGAAAAATACTGGTAGAGGCATAACTATACCTGATTTCCAACTATACTACAGAGTTCCAGTAATAAAATAGTCATAGTACTGGCACAAAAAGAAACACACAGATTAACAGAATAGAATTGAGGACCCAGTTATATATTCATGCACCTACAGTTGTCTGATATTTGACAGTGGTGCCAGAATGTACCCAACAGAGAAAGGAAAGCATCTTCATCAAGTGGTGCTGGGAAAATTAGATCTCTCCATGTAGGAGAATGAAGCTGGACCCATAGTTCTCACTCTGCACAAAAATTAACTCCAAATGGATCAAAGACCTCAATGTTAAACCAGAAGTCTTTCCTAGAAGAAAGAATATGAAGTACACTAGAACTAATTGGCTTAGGCAACAGTTTTCTGAATAGAACTCTACTGGCACAGGAAATAAGACTAACAATCAACAAATGGGATCTCATAAAGCTAAAAAGCTAATGTTCTTTAAGAGAAATTAATGATGCAAAAAGGCAGCCACAGAATGGGGGAAAATATTTACAAGCCACATATCTGATAGAGCGCTTGTATCCAAAGTATGCAAAGAACTCAAAAAACTAACCACCAAGACAACCAACAATGTAATTATATGGGCCTTAGAACTAACAAGAAACTTTTCACAAGACAAAATTCAAATGTTTAGCAAATACCTTTAAAAATTGCTCAACCTTCCTAGCCATCAGGGAATGCAAATTAAAATCACTCTGAAATATCATCTTACCCAGTCAGAATGGCTAAAATTAAAAACACAAGTAACAACAAATGCTAGTGAGGATTGTGGAGATGGAATCTCTTATTCATTATTGGTAGGAGTGCAAACTTGTTTCGTTTTGTTTTAATGTGGGACCTGGGATCCGAACTCAGAACCTTCTGCTTGTGAGACAGAGTCACAACCCCTGAGCCATCTCTCCAGGCCCAGGAGTGCAAACTTGTACAATCTCTTTGGAAATCAGTATGACAGTTTCTCAAAAAAGTTAAAAAAAATGACTTACTCTATGACCCAGCACCACTGCTGGGAATGGGATTTCCAAAAGAATCTACACCATATTATAGAGATACAGGTAACAATCATGTTCATTTGAAGCTCTATTCACAATAACAAATAAATGGAGTCAGCCTAGAAGTCCAACGCTGTGAATGGATAATGAAACACACAACGGAATACTACTCAGTAGCCAGGAAAAATGACATTATGAAATGTGCTGGTAAATGGATGGAACTGGAAGATATATTGAATGAAGTACCCCAGACACAGAAAGAGAAATGCCGCATGTGCTCCCTTATAAGTGAACCTAACACTGAACCTTCAGAATGATGTTCTTAAAATGAAACCTGTGTAATAGCTGCAATTTAGAAAGAAACATAAGATAGGAAATGGGGGGTGGGGTCAACCTAAAATGAGGGAGACAATAGAACCAGGAAGCAATAGGGTGCTTAAACACACAAACAACCAATTGCTGTCTGATGGGCCTTAAAGACTTCTTCAAGGTAGAAAACACAAGCCAAATCAAATACCCAAAGGAGGGAAAACGGTGGGTCCTAGGTGGGAACCAGCTTCTTAGTGAAAATTAATAAAGCCACCATCTAAACACTTATCTTCATATCCTTAAATCAAAGAAACACCAACATTCAACCAAGAAATAGCCTTCGGCAATGGAGGAAATGTGATGCAGGGAACCCCAAGAGGCCAAAGAACAAAATGACAGTGACTGCGAGAAGCATGTCCTGAAAGAGGTCATCGAGAGACTGCCTTCGTTCCTAAGCAGACCTTTCCCACAGCTGCTGCGATGCATGGACATCACTTACAAACAGATGCATCATGTTTTGTCAAATTCATTTTGCATCATTGTTTTCTCTGCCAAAATTTTAGGCTCACAAATTATAAGAAGCATACATATTTTGAATCAGGAAAGAAAGATATTATAATTGATTTTTTTGCTACTACTGTTGAACTGAAACATGCTAAATAAAAGAAAGTAGCATTTCTTCCCAGGAATGGGTAACTGCAGACCCTATGCATCTTTCCTCACTGCACAGTTTCCATTTCCACCTGACACTATCTTATCACCACCACTCAGAACCTTTATATTTAAATGATTTGCAAAGAGAACTTTCCAGTTCTGTTCACAGGTGTCACGCTTACCTGCATTTGCCATAAGTGTGTGAACTAGTTAGTATGTGATGCTGTGCCAATTGCATGTCTCTATTTCTGCCTTCAAGAAAATAATTGTCCATTGTTAGAAATTAGATGTAAACGCATGAAAGAAAATGACAGAGTCATCCAAAGTCATTCAGTGTAAGTCTCCAGTTTTATGGCATGGTGGGTACATGCTGTAGAACTTGATAGGAGGTCAGGGAAATTCTTATTAGAGAAGGTACTTGCAAATTCCTAAGTCTAAAGAATATTGGCACCATGGGAAAGAAGGAGAAGTGTCCTGTCTGGGAAAACATCCTACCTGAGATTTTTTCCATCTCTTCCAGCAGCTTTTCCAGGTCCTTGTTCAGGTCAGACAGCATTTTCAGCATGTTGTCATAGCTTTTTTCCCCAGGGTCAGAGTCAGCCATCTGGGCAGTGAATGACAGAAGCTTCCTGAGACAGACTGGCATTCCAGTTCCAGCTTGCAACTTAGGTGAGCAAGCCTTAAACAAATGTTTCCCTACCTCTCTGATTTATGCCCCTCGCCCCACGACCACTGTGAAGGTTCCACAGACTTTGGTGCATGTAATTGTCTTTCTCCTAAGTGCCCTTAGAGCACTGCTATGCAAATACTTCTGCGAACAACGCCTAGAGCTGGATGGTTACAGCAGAAAACATTTTTGCTGGCCACAGGGGAAAAGTCTTTGCCATGACGTTGACGTCACCAAAGTGAATTTATTTTTGCAAAAATGTATTAAGAACCCACCAAAATGTATGCTTTGTGCTAATGTGTTATGAAAACACAGTCCCTGGACCATCACTTCAGTGTGATGTGGGAGTAAGTCATAAACCATATGACAAACTAGAATGTGACAGACGGCTGAGTAGATACACAGAGTATTAACATAATATGGATATAAAGCTGTGGAGCCTGACGTAGGGCTACATTTTAAAATATGAAATTATTCAGAAATTTTCATATTAAAATTATTATCAACATTTTTGTTGTTTTTCAGAAGAGCTGTGCTGGACATTGGAGGCTGTATGCTGTAAAGACCAAGTCATAATTCTAGATTTCAACTTTTTGTGTTCAAATCTTCATACTCCCATATATTAATTGTGTTATTAAGACAACTGACTTGCAACAATATGATTTTGTAACCCATAAAAAGAAATTTGGATATGATAGTTATGCAGTATAAGTTTTTTTAATGAGGATTAAATAGAATATACTAGCCAGTATAGAAACTAACGTAATAAACATTTAATAAATCATACTTATTAGAATACTGAACTATAGTGAAATCACTCCAAATCTTTAGTATATATTAATTCATTTGAGTATATTTCATTTTTACCATTTCGTTTATGGGAACCCAGGCTAGTTGAAGTGATAGAAAGATAGCTTAGTAAGGATATAGTCAGGAAATCTGCAACCTTATGAAAATGAAAGAATGATCCAGAAGACAATAAAGCAGGGGAGGTTATACATGCACATGTGCGACGTATATGTACATGTGTTGAGGAGGCTTCTTGCCCTGGCACAGAGCCACAGCCCCTCCCTCCTCTGTGTTTCCCCAGCAGTAACACCTCTCAGTTGGTGTTTGCTTACTGCTCAACGGACTCTGAGGTACTGAAGAGCAGGAGCTGCCTTTCCATGGAGCTATTTCTTATACTTAGCTCAGGAATAGGGAAAAGACATGCTTAATGCAATTAACAAAGGAAGTGAGGAATGACTGTTGCATATCTCTTATTCTAAGAGAAGATTCTGGGGCTCTTGTCTCCTACCATCCTCCTTATTAAGGGGAAGAGTCTTCTTTTTCTCTCACATATCCCAACAGGCTGGCTTCACATTTATTGTGTAGGTGGGGACAGCTGTATCTACCTTGCCAGTGTTGGGATTTCAAGTGTAGATCACACACCTGCCTAAGGTTGAGTCTGAGGAGTGAGGGTTCTCTAACAGGTCTAAGGACCTGAGGTGCTGTGGGCAAGGTGCAGTCTTTGGGGTCTAGAAATGTACCAATCTGTGAGTACACCACTCTTCCTGCTGGTCTCTCTGTTTTTAATAAATAGGGCTGGTTTTCCAAGAGTAAGCATGGGCAAGACAGAGGCTTGAGAGCGGATGATGGAAGAGATGTCTAGAACACCTTCCTTGATGCTTTTCCCAGCCATACCTCGTGCACCGACCTACAGCACCCTCCTTCTTTGCCCACCTGTCATCTGGTATCTTTCTCTACCTTTATCTGGAACTGGTCTCACCAAAGTCACATGGCACACTGTGTTTAGCCTCTCTAGCCAATTCACCATTTTCTCCTGCTCAAAATTCCTCTTCTTGGTATTTTAACTTTGACCACTCCTAGACTCCAGGCTTTGAAGGGCTTCTTTACTCCCAGCCCTTTCTGCACCACATGAACAAGTGATGAGGCTCGCATTGCCCACTGCTTCATTTCCTGCTTTGTGGAGAGTTGAAGCCGTGTTTCTAAACCTCAAGTCTGTCTACTACACTTCTCCCTGGGATGTTCTCTAAGCATTTCAGACTCACCAATTTTAGCTAATTTGTTTTCCCTTACCTCAATCTGCTCTTCTTCCATTTTACAACCCAATGGATGACACCAATCCATTCACTAGTCCAAGTCAGCAATAAGTCATATGTAAGCCTGATCATTCTTATCTTCCTGATGCAAGGAGTCACTAAAAATCACTAATTTTATCTGTTCATGAAATAAATATTTTTGACTCATGAAGGTCCAGTGCTTGAGAGGCACTGACAGATTAAGCCTTGACCTTGTGAAGCGAATAGCCTGAACTGGCAATGAGGTCAATGATCACACATAGAAGGGTCCGGCATATATTCTGAGAGATGAGAATTCTCTAATGAAACCAGGGCAAGGATTTGATAAGGCTATGTTTGTAAGAGCAAGTGATAAGAAACAACAATTTATCATTTTCCTGAGAGAAACCTGATGGTTAGTGGTTTTGTACCTGAAATGGGGAGAGTGGGGAGCAGAATAGATTAGAAAGAGAACCCAGAAACCTGTTTTGAGCATGTTACTATGGGATATCTGCTAAGTAGACCTTCAGCTGAGATTCAAATGGACAGCTGAAGGTAGAGTTTGGAAATAATGGTACAGGCTCTGTTCATCTTTCACCTGTGAATTTCAACAGCCCTTAGTCAACTTTCCTCCACTAGTTTTGTCTTATTTTTCCATTCCTGTTCCAGGGCAATCTCTTCTGACAGTGCAAATCTTACTACATCACTGAAATTCCCCAATAGCTTATTTCAGGATAAGTATAATCTTCTAGGACAGGGGCTATAGCTGAAAGGCAGAACACTTGCCTAAGTGCATTAGGCCTTGTGTGAAAGTCTCAGGACTGCACACACTCAAAGCATATAATCTTCTCGGTATAGTTTGAAGGATTTTGTTCTAGTTTCTGATGTCTCCTGATCCCATCAATTGTGAACTGTGACTAAGTAACTGAACAAATCCTTGAGAGTCACTACTAATTAGATAATATTTAAATTCCATGAGAAATGATGAAAAGAGATTCATGAAAAGAACACAAGACTAAGTTAAAAAGTCTTTACAGTTGTCTTTTAAAGGCTAAATAGAATAATTATATCATGTAGATGGTTACAAAAATTGGTGTGAAAGTAGAATGGTATTGTATGATATATTTGTTTGCTAAGTTAGGAAGTTTTGGATCTATTCCTTTGAAAATTATATTTTTGGGTCACTGAGATTGCTCAGCAGGTAAGGTGCCTGTGTGCAAACCTGGTGACCCAAGTTTGATCCCGGGAGTCCACATGGTGGAAGAAAACTAACTTCCTAAACCTGTCCTCTGACTTCTACAAATGCTCTGTTTCTCGGTTTCTCTTTCTTCTGCTCCCTACCTCTCAAATAAGTGAATAAAATATAAATTTTTTGAATGTGTAAATGTGGTGTACGTGTCTATGTATAAGCATGTTCACATGTGTTTGGATGCATGTGTGTCCATGTGCACGTGTAGGCCCAAAGTTGACACTGTGTGTCTTTCTCAGTTGCTCTCCAGTTTACTTATTGAGATATGGTCTCTTATTAAATTTAAAATTGGCTGATTCTGTAGAACATACCAACAACTTGACCTGGGAATCCTGTGTTTCCTAAATACTGGGATTGCAGATGGTTGCCTGCATGGCCAACCCTTTATGTGAGTTCTGGGGATCTGAACTGTGGTCTTCTCGTTTGTGTGGCAAGCATATTATACACTGAGACATTACCCAGCCACCGATTTTATTTTTAATTATCAATCAGGGATATATCCAGATTGGCTTGCAACTCAGCATATTGGCAAGGCTGGGTTTGTCATGATCTTCCTGCCTCAGACTCAAGAAGTGCTGTGATTAAAAACAGGTGTGCATCATCACATCTGGCTTCAGTGTTATTCTCTTATTTGTGTGTGTGTCAGAGTGCACTACATATGGATATGAAGGACAAAGGATGACGACTTTGGAAATCGTCTTGGAGTGTTCTACTTTCTTATTGTTTTGTTCTGGGGTCCTGAGGTTCCGTCTCCCAGGGTGTGAAGTGTAGGCTGCACCATTTCTATCTGGAATTTTTACATGGAATCCAGGATCTGGTGTACATGGATCTGGGTTCTTCTACTTGAGAGGCAGAGGTTTTAACCCTCAAGTCATGTCTCCAACCCATAATTCATACATTTGATACATAATAATAATTTTTTTCAAAGCAGTCTCACTCTGTATCTAGGTTTGACCTGGAACTATGTAGCCCAGGCTGCCCTTAGCCTCATGGCAATCCTTCTTCCTCAGTCTCCCAAATGCTAGGATTATAAACATTAACCACCATAGACGGCTGTAGAATCGATTTTTTTTTTCAACACAGAGGCTTTTACCCTGGGTCTTATGTATTCTATGCAAGTATCTTACCACTAGTTATATTCTGATACATCATTATTAAGCACTATTTTACATTCGGTGGATATAGCAGTGAACAAACAAGTTAAAATATTTTTTTCCACGCTGCAGAGATGGCTCAAAGGTTAAAACTGCCTCGAAAGCAGAAGATCCTGAGTTTTGGATCCCAGGTTCTATGTAAAAATGACAGGTGGAAATGGGAGAGGCCTGCACTTCTGGCTTTGGTGGACAGAGTCTGGAAAATTATAGGTTGAAGCAAAAAGGAGATAGAAGCAATCCAGGGTGATTCCTGAAGTCACCCTTGGTCTTCCACAGGGACACACAGTGCCTTCTGACACACTGACACACACACACACACACACACAATTTTAAAAACTGACAAAATCTTTTTTTCCTTTCATGTATTGTGTATGGGTTGTGTGCATGTGTAATTTGCATGTGCAGGTGTATGTACATGGGTGAAAGGGTGTACCTTTGAAGTTGGAATGTAACCCCAGTGTTTCAAATCACTAAGCACTGACTAACCACTCCATGATGACAGTAATTATGACAATGAAAGTAGCAATCATCCTTCTATAAAAAAGAATTAATGGATCTTTAGACAGATTTAGATAAGAGAGAAAAACCAGGCATAACTAGAAGTGATACAAGTAAGCATTTTCAAAAAGTCTTCATATTTCTAGGCTATGTGGAAAAAGTTGGATGAACACAAATGTTAAAGAATCCAAATGTGAGTGTTTGATTGTGCAGTAGCTGGTCACAGGAAGAAAAAGGGTCACATGCTTATGAAAGTAGGGCAGGTAAGTGAGACAGGATGAGGAAAGACAAGAGGGTAAAACATGTATGTGGAGCCAGAGAGATGGCTCAGGGTTGTTAAGCCTCTCTGCCTTGCAAACAAAAGGATCTGAGTTCAGATCCCAGAACCAACCTAAGAAGTCTAGAAAGAAATGGTGGCAGCCTACACTTCCAGTCTGGAAGGTGGAACCTGGGAAATCCCAGAGCAAAGCAAAAAGGAGGTAGAGCAATCCAGGATTCCCAAAGTCACCCTTTGTCCTTCACATCCACACACAGTGCCTCTGGTTCACACACACACACACGCACACACACACACACAAAGGTAGGAGATGTGTTGTGCAGATGTTCTGAGGGTGCAGGAAGGAGACGGGGTAAATATGATCAAAATGCATTGTATACATATGATTGTGAAAAAAAACGTGGTGGATGAATAAGGCTAGAACGTTGAGGACACGAGCAAAAACACCAATTTAGAGGCTGACAAGATAGCTCCGTAAGTCACTGCTTGGGAACCTGGACATCTGACTTTGATGCTGCGAGCGCCACCCGGCAGCGGAGCTTCCGGAGTTGTGCTGCGCCCTCGGCCGCTCAGCGCGCACGCTTCGCGCCCTCCTCCCGGTCGGCAGTGCTGCGGCGGGCCTGTCCTCAGGCACCGAGGCGGCCGCACTCTTCAGAGGCGCAGGCCGAGGCCCGAGGCTGTGGGGCTCCCTCGAGGCTCCAGCTCTGGCAGCTGGGGGGACGCAGGTCTGGGGGGGAGCGGAGACCCCAGGGAGTGGACTGGAATTCTTGGGGTTGGTGAGGGAAGGTGGCGGCGAGCTGAGGATCTAGGGTGCAGCGTGGGGACCGCGGGGACAGGTGTGCGGTGTGGGGGAGCAGCTGAGGAGGGCGTGTGAGGGAGAGGAGGAGGATTAAGGCGAAGGCTCGGCGAGACGCGGAACGAGGCTGCGAGCGAGCGGCTTGGGGAGCCCTGACCAGACCGGAAGTGAGGGAAGGGCTGGGGTCCGCGTGAGGCTGGGGGCGCCACGGCCGGCCGGGGACGCGGGCTGCGGAGGTCTGTGGTGCGTGGGGGGTCTGAAGGCCGCATGGGGGTGCGTGGGCTGCAGGCATCTGTGGTGGGGGCAGGAGCCGCCGCTGGGGCGGAGGGGGGCGGCGGAGGAGGGGCGGTGAGGGGGGAGCACGGGCGAGGGGCGGTGACGGGGGAGCACGGGCGAGGGGCGGTGAGGGGGGCGGGGGTGGTGGTGAGGGGGGGGCGGTGAGGGAGGCGGGGGGGGGCGGGTGAGGGGGGCGGGGGTGGTGGTGAGGGGGGGCGGGGGGGCGGTGAGGGGGGCGGGGGGCGTTGAGGGGGGCGTTGAGGGGGGCGGTGAGGGGGCCGGGGGGGGGCGGTGAGGGGGCCGGGGGGGGCGGTGAGGGGGGCGGGGAGGGGCGGGGGGCGGGGACGGGGGGGGGGGGGGGGGGGGGGGGGGGGGGGGGGGGCGGGGGGGGGGGGGCGGGGGCGGGGGGGGGGGGGGGGGGGGGGGGGGGGCGGGGGGGGGGTGGTGGGGGGGTGGGCGGGGGGGGGTGGGGGGTGGGGGGCGGGGGGGGGGGAGGGGGGAACGGGGAGGGCGGGGATGGGGGGGAGGGGGGAGGGGCGGTGAGGGGGGTGGGGGGTCCGGGGGGGGGAGGGGGGGCGGGGGGGGGGGTGAGGGGGCCGGGGGGGGGGGGGGGGGGCGGGGGGGGGGGGTGAGGGGGGCGGGGGGGGGGGGGGGGGGGGGCGAGGGGGACGGGGGGAGGCGGGGGGGGGCGGTGGGGGGGGGAGGGGAGGGGGGGGCGGTGAGGGGGGCGGGGGGGGGGAGGGGGCGGGGGGGCGGGGGGGGGTGAGGGGGCGGGGGCGGTGAGGGGGCGGGGGGGCGGGGTGAGGGGGGGGGGGGGCGGTGAGGGGGGGGGGGGGCGGTGAGGGGGGAGGGGGGGTGGAGGGGGGGGGGGCGGTGAGGGGGGACGGGGGGGCGGTGAGGGGGGCGGGGGGGGCGGGTGAGGGGGGCGGGGGGGGCGGTGAGGAGGGCGGGGGGGGGGGGGCGGGTGACGGGACGGGGCGGGGGAGGGCGGGGGGGGCCGGGGGCGCGGGGGGGGCGGTGAGGGGGGCCGTGGGGGGGCGGTGAGGGGGCCGAGGGGGCGGTGAGGGAGGGGGGCAGGGCGTTGACGGGGCCGGGGGGCGAGGGGAGGGAAGGGCGGGGGGGGCGGGGGGCGGGGGAGGGCGGGGGGGCGGGGGCGGGGGAGGGCGTGGGCGCGGGGGGGGGGCGGGGGGGGTGCGGGTGAGGGGGGAGCACGGGCGAGGGGCGGTGAGGGGGGAGCACGGGCGAGGGGCGGTGAGGGGGGCGGTGAGGGGGGTCGGGGGGGGCGGGGGCCGGGGGGGGGGGGGGGCCGGGGGGGGCGGGGACCGGTGCAGGAGGTTCCGGCGCGGGCGCCGTCGGGCCCGCCGCAGAGCCGCTCGGCCCGGGTGAAGCGGCGACGCCTGGCGACCCTCCGCGCCCAGGGCCCGGGTGAAGCGGCGACGCCTGGCGACCCTCCGCGCCCAGGGCCCGGGCCGGGCGCCTGGAGGGAGCCGGGGTCGCCGCCTCGCTCACCTCGGGCTGGGCCCGCGCTCGGTCGGCTCGACGTCCGCGCGGCGGAGGAAGGGCGGCTCTTGGCAACGACGCCCCGCCCCTTCTGTTGCCAGCCCCGCCCCCTGCAGGCCTCGCGTTCTCACTGGCTCGTCTTCCGGCCAAGGGGCGGGGCCTCGGCCGGAGGGGCGGGGCCTCGGCCGGAGGGGCGGGGCCTCGGCCGGAGGGGCGGGGCCAGCCAGGGGCCCTGGCTTTGCCGGGAGGCTGAGCGTCGCCGGAGCTAAGTCAGGCAGGCGGCAGGGAGCTGCCACGGGCGGAGCCCCCCTCCGCCGCGCCCCCGCCCTCCGCGGCTCGCGGGCAGCACCTGGCACTGAGTGTCCTCGTGAGCAGCACCTGTCAGCGAGAGCCGAGGCCCAGCGGGGTGAGGCAGGTTCATCCCCGGAGCCCTGACCACAAATCAATCAACGATAAGCTACAGTCATCCAGCAGCCCAAGGCCAAAAACATGCCGCTCTGACCGGGGAAGGGACTAAGCAGAAGGCTAGGCGGAACCAGCATTTGTTGAGAGGTAGGGGCGCTTTGCCGGGTGGGAGTGTAACCAGAGGGGTGAACTGGTTCAAGTGACCTTTTAGCTGCTGGAAGTTATGGAAATGGCACAGGTTGCTGCTTAGGTAATGACGGACGGACATTATGGTGACAGAGGAGGGAAGCACGTACCTAAAACCCTTGTAGGGGGATGGGAAGTTGACTCGGTGAATAAGAGGGCTTGCTACGCAAGAACGAGGACTTGACTTTGAATCCCTGGCCCCCACATAAAAGAGGTGCATGGTCACATGTGCTTGTAACCTTATCATTGGCACAGAGACACAGGAGGTCTCAGGACTGGCTGGCCACCTTCACAGCTGAAACGAAAAAGTGAGCTTCTGGCTTAGTAAGAGAGCCTGTCTCCAGGGAATAGGAGGACACCCGACGTCTTCCTCTGGCTTCTTCATGGATGCACATGAGTGTATGAACCTGCACACGCATGTGCATACTACACACAGTAAAATAAATGCAAACATACAAAAAGTCATGTAGACTTAACATGGCCTAATAATGTGAGGGGCATGGGAGAAACGGTTTAATTACTAATTGGAGGTGTTGACACCACAGGCTGGGATGAGGAAAATAGGAGCGAGGTCAGACTGGAACTAACAGGCTACACTGTTTAGGTATACAGACAAACCTAGGACCTAAAAAAACTTTCTCTGAGGAATTCTGATCCTTAGTAGACTGTAGGTAGTTGAGGACCCATAGTGGACTTTTATTCCTCTGTTGAGACAGTTGTTTGGGACATGCTTTCTCCGTATACTGTCAGGTCCCTGTCTTTTCTGAACTTGATGAGCTGCTCTTTACATTCCCACCCATTTTTTTCATTTGCTTAAATAGTCCAGCACTGACTGATGTTAAAACACTCTGGAAAGACATGAGTCAGGATTAACTCTGATTGTTAATGCAAGTCAGCACTGAGGAAAAGAAAGGGACAAGTCTTCCAGGCAGGATGCCACAAGAGGAAAAGAAAGGTGCGGATAGGCCTGTTTCTTTGCAGGTGTGTGTGAAGAAGAAACTCAAGAGAAAAAATCAGTTGAGCTGGAATGAGTGGCCCTGAACCCTGCCTAGAAAATGGAGGAGTGCTGTCTGAAATGACCTGTGAGAAGTGAGGTCATGGAGGTCTGGGTTCGCATAAGCCCAGAGGATGGAACCCCATGCTCTTGCAATTCTGTCACCTGATGATTCCATTGTATCATGGCACACAGTCAAGCTATGTTTCTTGGAATTCCTTAGGATGTGAGTCCTGGTCAGTGGCAGATAGGTGGAATGTTACTCTTTCCCACTTCCAGTCTGTCAAAGCCTCCACAAGTGACCTTTTCATTTTCTTTCCCTAGATATCTATTCAATGTTAATACTGTTGGCAGGGCTTCTGTCAAATGATGGTATGGGCCAGAGCCCCTCAGCTAATGGGATCTGATCTGGGCAAGAATTAGGCTTCTGTTAAGTCACTGGGACTTCAGGACTTGTCTGTTAAAGCAGCCAGTCTTAACTAGTACATTTTCAAGCCCACAGGACTTAAACGTTTAGTTTATTTGTCAGAGGCTTATCACTCATCCTAGCTCTCCAGATCCCATCCTCACGGAGTGAGGCGGTAGGGAGCCGCCACGCGCGGAGCCCTCCTCCACGGCACCTCCTTCCACGGGGGCTAAGCTGATACAAGAGCATTAATCACTAACTTTCAACATTGAAGTCAGCTTATTGGAAAGCTTATTTTCTGCACCAAGTAGGTTATATCATCAAAACCCTGCTGAAACACTTACATAGGCCTCATGAGAGTTAGAAATCTGAAAATATTTTGGAAACCCATGCTTTTTTTGCATGTGTATTTGAGTGTCCACCTGTGTTTGCATGTGGGTACGTGTGCAAGTGTGCATGCACACATGGAAGCCCACAATAGATGTCAGGTTTCCTTCTTTGATTCCTCCCCCCTCCCCATTTTAAGTGCCTGTGTACCAAAAGGCACTTGACTATGTGTACCTGTGGAGGCTCAAGGGTGACTTTAGGAATTAACCTGGATTGCTCTACCTCTATTGCTTTGCTCTGGGATTTCCCAGGCTCTGCTTTCTAGAGCCAGAAGTGTAAGGTGCTGCTGTTTCCACCAACAATTCAATGTAGAATTTGGGGTTGTGAACTCAGGTCCTTTTGCTTGTAAAGTCTTTAATCCCTGAGCCATCTCTCTAGCTCTTTCCATCTCTTTATTGATACAGGATCTCTCACTGATTCTGGAGCTCAGCTCTAGCTAGCTAACTTGCTCTGGGGAAATCTCTTGCGTGTATTTCCCAAGTGCTAGGATTACAGTTGCTGCCATTCCTACCCAGCTTTTTCATGGGTTCTGGGATACAATATAGCAAATGCTTACACACTGAACAATGTCCCTGGAGTATATTCATGTTTATATTCATATGTAAGCTCAGGAAGACTCAAAAGATGTTAGGAGCTTCTGCTCTGTATAGCTCTCATGGTCTCTCAAAGTTGTAATGACCTTCATACTATTTAAAGTATCTGAGATCTTTCTTTACCCTTTATATTTTAAGAGCCCATGAGACATTGTCACAGGTATCTCTTTTTTAATTAAAAAAAAACTTTATTTATTTTGTGTGTGTGTGTGTGTGTGTGTGTGTGTGTGTGTGTGTGTGTGTGTGCGCGCACTGCGTGTCCCTTTGGAGGACCAAGGGTAACTTCAGGAATCATCCTGGATAGCTTCTACTTCATTTTGCTTCACTCTGGGATTTTCAAGGCTCTACCTTTCCACCTCCCCCCAAAGAGCTGGGAGTGCAGATTGCTGCGCTGCCATTTTCACCTGCCGTTTTTACTTGGGACCTGGGATCTGAACTCAGGACTTTCTGCTTTTGAGGCAGAGTCTTAACCCCTGAGCCATCTCTCCAGCCCGGTTACAGGTATTTCTTAAAGGCATTAAATTTAATGTTTAAATTTCTCATTTAATCACCCGACCACCCAGAATAAGAAAACGTGAATTGTCTCCGATGCCTCCTTGCTAGTCCTACCTTTGACAGAAGCAGCTCCCCGATCCTCCAGTAACTTGTGTGCCACTCCCCTGAAGAGGCCTCCTGCTCCTTTCTTGATTATGCCCCATTTCATGCTTCTATGATCAGCCAGATAACTCCCCTTAAGATTAGGAGAGCTTACACCTCCCTCTGCTCAGTACCCCACATCTTCCCCCACCATGTGGAGAGTGAGAATCTGGTCTTTAAGCTGTTTTTACTTGCTCCTTTTGTTCTTCTGACTCACAGCAGCCACAGGCTGTCACATGCTGGTCCTTGGTCACAACAAATGCTTTTCTCTTCACGCCTTTGGCCTGTGCTGTCCCTCCGTGCAGGAAAGTTCTTCCTTCAAGTTTGAGACACACGAGGGACATGAACAACATGACTTTCTCCTTCCTCTCCTTTTGGGTCTTGAGTGGCTCAGAAAAGGGCTGCCTTCAACACCTTCTGAAACACACACACTGCTGCATTTGCTTGTCTCTCACTTCACCTGACCACTCACTCCTACCTGACTGACTGTGAGATTACACCTTTTTCTTAGCTGGTGTCTGAGTCCCCAAGGGACTGCTTCTCAGTTCTGTTTGCTGCTATATTGCACGACTTGCACACTGAGGTCACCCAGTAAATAAACAGGCCGTTTAAGAACTTCCTGGTGTCCATCAATGGTCCGTCCTTACCTAGTACCACACAGGCAGTCAGTACCCTGTTCACAGGTATGCCCATGCCCATGCCCAACCAACGTGGTTCCTAAATGAAAGCGCAGGACCAAAACATCTAGACAGTGCTGAATCTGAATTGTTTCAAAGATGCAGTCATAATAGCTGAATGCCTACTTATGATTTCTCTAAAATGTTATTTTGGAGGCTGAGGAGATGGTTCAGTAGTTAAAGAATTTACGGTGAATGAGAGGACTCAAGTTTGGATTCCTACAACCCACTGAATGCCATGTGGCCATAGTGTATAACATCTAATTCTGGCCTGTGAAGGCATTGACAGAGGATCCCCAGAGTAAGCTGGCTAGTGACAGTTAACCACACCAGGGAGCTCTGGGCTTGACTAAGAGACCATGCCTTAGAAGAATAAGGTGAAAGAGCAATCAAGGAAGATTCCCAACATCAGCTTTTGGCTGTGAACATATATATATATATATGTGTGTGTGTGTATATACACACACACACACACATGCACACACATCAACACATGAAAATGGAAAAAATATTTGCTTACCCCTCTCTGCAGTCAGGATCTCACTCTGCAGTCCAGGCTTACCTTGAACTCACTGTATAGTTCAGGTTGGTCCTGGACTCTTGGGAATCTTCCCGCCAAGTCTTTCTAGTGCTGAAAGCACATGGGAGGCACCACACCCAGCGTGGCTGATGTTAGCCCAACAGAAAAGCCCCCTCCCCCCGGACTGAAGGCGCATGCTGCACCAGGGTATTCTGTGTGTCCCCACACAGGGTCACCCGGTATCCTGGTGTTGGGCCTGGAAGGATGCCAAGTTTCTCCAGGGTTGTGCTCCAGCCCAAGGAGATACAGAAGGCATGCCAACAAATACAGGAAACAGGTAGGCTCTGCTACCTGCCAGATAAAGAAAAGTGGTCCCATGGAACTGATAAAGGTTCTAAAGCAAGAGTTTATTTCAAGTGCACATCAGAGTGTGAACAGCAATCTCAGAAGCCTGCATTTTGACTCAGGAAAGACACACATTTCAAAGCAGGTTACAAGCCTTCATGAACATTCTCCTAGCTTTAGCCCTTCATTTGCCACCTTTCTGGCCTAAGCAGAAGCAGGAAGAGGACCTTCTAGTTCCCAAACAAAATTTAGGCATCTAAGGGCTGAGAGGGAATTATACAGCCTTATTTTTATTACTATCTACCAAGAAAAAAAATCAAATTCCCTCCCTGCTCCAATCGTTCCTCCACCTGGGTCCTAAAGGAGCAGTACCTGCCTGGGGAGCACCTGCTGCCAGAGCTGTCCTTGGAACTGGACACCTATGCAAGGCTACCCCTTGTGTCTGTGAGCTGGCCACAGGCCCTTTCCTCCACAGCACGGGGACAGAAGGGCAGCTGACGTTCCTCCAATCTTCAGCTGTCCGTCTTGGGAACTTTGAAAAGATCAGCGATGTCCAGCAAGGCTTGGTGGATGTGGTTCCCAAAGCGCTGGGCATTCTGTGGTAACCAAGAACTCAGATACATTTCCAGGCAGTTCCTACCCTTGTGTACCCATGAACAGGCCTCTTCCCCACCAGAGATAGTATACTCCTGGGCGCCCCATGTAGCACCCCTTCTTGAGCCCACTTAAGTGGGAATAGGGGAGACTCACCGTCTCTGAACTTGAGAACTTGCTAGAAACATGGAAGAAGATAGTGTTTTCACCTGCGATCATGTAGGATACACCATAGCCATCGTCTGCTACCTGAGTCAAGAGGCAAAGGAGACCCAAAGGTTAGGCTGACTTATTTGTCCTTCCCACAAGACGTACATCAGAGGTCCTACCTCTGAACCCTGGGTGTAAGGTCAGGACTGCATATCCTGCTTCCTGCCCAGGAAACTGTGTGCCCGCCAAATGATGCTACCTCTGTGGTTTGGGGCTCATACTCTAAACCACGTGGGTCTCTGTGGCAGTCTTTAGTAGCCTACGTGACTGTTTCATTGAGAAAGAGCTAGTCTCCTCAGGTGAAACACTTCTACAGGACCCAATGTATTCCCCTCTCCTTTGGAGACCAGCCCTGAGCTAGTCATGTTGCAAAGGGGAGGCATATAGAATGGATAGTTCCTAGTACTTGTCTGCCTGGGTCAACAGGTACCATTCTACATTCATGCATATTTTCTCTTAACAAGGCGCCCCTGCCCTTTTCACTTGGTTGAGACCTGGCATCCCTTAACTAAAATCCCCAGGCCCCAATACATCCCACCATCACACCCTTCAGGGGCACTCACAGGGCCGAAGCCGCCTCCAGCACCCAGGTGATTGGGGTATTGGTTTGGATCAAACATGCGGATCTGGGACTGCGGGATCTGGCTGGTGGAGAGGCTCCAGGGTTCTGAGAGCACCTGCAACAGATTTAGGCATTCAGTGTGTGCCCATCCAACTCATGGTGCCAGAGACCTGCTTTAAGACGGGCACTATCAGTTGGGCATGCTGTCATAAGGCCAGCAGTTCAGTAGGCAAACAAGGAGGATCTTGGGCAGCCTGGTCTACATAGTGAATCCCAGGCTAACCAAAGTTACACACGAGACTATTGCAAACAAAAAAAAAAAAACAAGGCCATATCCTGCTGAGGGTGCAGGAGTGGATATACGTTGGGACAGGAGTTCCCTGAGCTCTGCTGCCCCTCAGTCCACAACAGCCCTTCTGAAACAACTCAGGATCTGCATAAACTCTCCCCTGGATGCTTGTGCCCCATCTGAACTTTAGCTCATTCCATTCTTCTTACAAGCATCTACTACCTAATCTAGCACACGTTTGCGTAGCTCCCTCTAAAAGAACACTGATTCCATAAGAAGGACTATGTCGGGAACAGTCCTCAGTCCAGTACTACTGATTGAGTGGGATGTAATACAGTATACTGTTCCCTGTCCTCCTGGGCAACTTCGCATGAGCTGGCCACACAGTGCCTTATCTCAAGAAGATCCGAGCCCTGGGTCTCTAGGCAGGAGATGAAGACCATGCCCAGCAACAACACTGACCTCAGCCAGGAAAGGGGAGCTGACCCCTAGGTACTTGGAGACCACATAAAGGCAGAAGAGGTGCCGGTCGATCCCTGCCCCCGTCATAGCCAGACGGTACATGTTCTGGTGCTTCTCCGAAGCTTTCCGGAAGAGCTCTTGGAGGTCTTCTTTCTGGAGTGCCAAAGCAGAGGAGTGAAGCATGGCTCTGACTCTCGAGATAAGCAGGGCTGATGGCACAGGGAAGAGGTAGTGGGGGCTCACCATGCAGTTCCCCTTCATCATGGCCCGCACAAAGGCTGTGGACTCACTGGTGCAGGATCGCACAGTCTCAGTGCGTCCCTCTCGGAACATTCTGGTCATCGAGGCTTCATAGGTCAGGCAGAATTTGCCCTTGTCCTGGGGTGTACAGAGAGGCGAGTCACGCAGATGGAACCTGAAGACGCCCTGAGCACTCATTCGTCATCTGGAGCTCCTACCCGGAAGTGGGCCAGCTGCAGGGCCATCTGCACGAAGGCATCAGGGCTGGTCCTGCACTTCTTGATGAGGCCTTTGCCAAAGGGCAAAAACTGGAAGCAGTATAACTCCACATCATCTGCCAACGCCTTGGCCACTCGGTAGGAACTCTCGATGATCTCCTGACACTGTCAAGACACAGGAAGAGTCGATTGTGGGCAAAGCCTTCCAAGGAGACCTTCAGTAGTTAAGGCAATAAACAAAGGGCAGAGTCAGTCTGACGACTCCAGAAGGAGACCCAAGAGACCACCTGAGGGGATTCAGCATGAGAACAAGCTGAGCCTGGGGGAGGGGAATGCCAGGTGCTCTATGATATGAGCCACACATTTCCGTCTTTTTGTTTTTTAGCCACAGTCTCTGGGTCTCTGCTTTCTTTGTGGCTCACATGGTATCCTGAGAAGCTCCTGCCCTTTCATCTTGAGGATGGGGTAAGGGTTGAGAGGAGGCTGAGAAATTCAGGGGCTCCTTACACACACCTAACCCACCCTGTCCTGGCCTGCACACCTGCTCAGGAATGTCCCACTGCAGCCGCTGAGGAGGGGCCAGCCTAGTGTTTGGCTCACCCACACAGTGCCCAGTCTCTGTGTAGCCCAGGTGAAAGGTATCAGTGCCCAGGACAAACTGTAGGAAGAAATCCAAGCTGAGAAACAAGCCTCATTGCCAGTGCCTGTCCTGTGGGTCCCCTCCACAGATTCATTACCTCCCAGAGGTGCCCAATGATGGGTGCATCTGCCCACGCATGTTCTGTGTTGAGGCCCAATAGGCCATTTTTGAAGGAGATAAGAGTGAAAGACTTGTCAAACCACCTACAAGAGGAGTAAAGCAGAGATGACCCCAAGCTAGAAATGTACCCAGACATATCCACAGCCCTAAGCAAGTAACACTAACTCTTCAATTCTACCTACTATCACTATCCCAAAACTTAGTTCTAACTCCTATTTCTAACTTTAAACCTTGACTGTAACCAGTCATCCCATCTTTAAATTACTACCTAGCCACTATCCACGATCTTAACTTCTTAGCACTAGTTCTCACCTATAACCCTAACCTCTAATCCTAACCCTAATACCTCTGGCCTCTGACCCCTAGGCTGGAGCACACACCTGTTGTAGCAGTTGCCATGCAGCAAGGCCTTGCCATAGAGGCTGAGGTTGGTTTTGTCATTGGGATTGCAGCAGTGAGATTCCTCATCCAGAGCCACAAAGAAAGCAGCACGTTCGATGGTCTCTAGAGCAACCTTGTTCTTGCCAGCACTGAAGAAGGCCTGGCGTGCTTGTGCCCATTCCACCCTGGAGGCGCAAAGGCAGGTAAGCAGGTAGCTAACATGTACTGTGTTTCAGGGTACCTCCAAGGACCTGGCTATACCTGGAGATGAGGTGTGGTGGGGCAGCTGTTATTCCCATTACCCTTATGACCAGTATTATGACCAGTATGTAAGTATGACCTTATGTGGGTATTGGGCTGAATCTCTAGATCCACAGTTTTATGGTGGCAGAAAGGGTCAAACTTTTCTTTTCATGGAGCCTTGAACCTGGGGCCAGGACAAAGCCCTCCCCACAGGTCCAAGTACCTTCCCCCTGCGGTGAGGGCTGCTAGCCTCTCCTCCCCAGGCTGAGGCAGGGAGGGGTCATCCAGGATCCTCTGAAACTGCATCTCCAGGTCTCGAGGCTTGAGCAGGCGGGAGCCCTCATAGAGCCACAACTTGAAGAAGCGGCCCTTGTGGTAGACAGCCACATGCCTGCTGTCCGAGAGGTGCTGCAGCACATCTGGGGCAGAGGCCAACAAGCAGCTGAGGAAGGACCTCAAGCTGCACATGGCTCCCCACCAGAGTCTAGAAAGGGCCCACCTCCCAAATCCTAGGTGACCCTTACCTACCAATTGCTTCACCTCAAATGTGTTCTGGCCCTTCCTGTTTCCAGAGGTAGATCTCTGTGCTAAACCAGTCCCTAGCTGGATCCACTCACTACTGCTTACAATAGTCACATCCCACAAAGAGGAATCCTCCGAATTGTATCCCACAAAGAGAAAGGAATCCAGTGTGGTAAGAAATGATGCAAACTGCAGGAGATGGCAACATGAGTGACAGGAAAGGCTGCTGACTGCTAAATCCCAAGCAAGTGACTGCTGACTCCTCTGTAGTCTCTATGAGGTATGTCTACCTTCTGAGTTCTACCACCCCAGTAGTGCTCCTCTGACCGTTCTTGATTCACATGACTACCATCTTAAGGCACTGGGAGGCCCCTGAAGATAGAGGCTGCGTTCTGGGCTCCTTGACGGTCCAGCGCTAGCACCAGCACACTGCTTCTAAATAGCAGTCATGTAGTATTTGTAACAGACTGCTTTTCACAGGCTCATAACCCCACGACACTGGGGTACTTGAGGAAAAGCAGGTAACAGGGCACCTAGCTGGAAAAGCAGGGCTTCCTGTGATGGGTGCCTGGGTGTGGTCCAGTACCTGTCTCCTTTCCTGGGATGCGTGTGGTATTGAACATCCTCTCCATCTGGTAGGAGCACATGGGCACAATGCCTAGTGCCATCACCTGGGAAGAAGGCCCAGCACAACTCAGACTCAGGCCTCCCCTTCCCTTCCCACTCTCAACCCTAACAGAACTCACGGGCTTGATCTCTTCTCGGTCCAGTTTGCGGCGATACATGATCATGGCATGGACAGCGTTTCCCAGGCGGGCTGCCTGCACATCTGTGTTCTTGACAAGTACAAAGTCCTACAGACAGAGCAGAGCCTGCAGGGTGGGCACCTCTGGCTGGGTGTTACCTGGGTCTGGTCAGCCTGACGATCAACTCATTTAGGGTCTTGAGAGTCTGCACCTTCTCTTTCTATTCCATCTTACATGCTGGAGTAAACTTTCAGAAATGTGGTCTGTTCCAGCTGGGACTAAAGTTGTTTTGTCATACCTATTTTGTTTACAGCTTTTGCTTAAAAAAGGGTTTTTCCTCTACGACTTGAATGCTTAAATTTCTGGCTTGGACAAGTTGTGTTTAAAGTGCTAGAAAAAGTTTGCAGAGGAGGGGAATTCCAGGAGGCCAGCTGAGTGTGGTTTGGACAGCAGGCGACTGCACATTGGGCAGCAGGGACCTTGATTTGTCGGGAACATCGGTGATATGGAGTGAGGCAGACAATGACTTTCTCCGTGCTCTGAGAAGCCTGGCACCCATCCTATGGGTCTGGCTCCACAGAGGGACAGAAAAGCAGGGCACATTTCAGGAAGCTCCCTAGAAATGTTGTCAAGGCAGCTGGGAAGCGGTGCCTCAGTCAGTGGGGGGTTGAAAAGTTCAGAGGCAGTCTCAGAATTCTCTTTCTCAGGATCCCCACCACCCTAAGGTGCTTCTGGATTGCTCCTCCAGCATCCCCCTGCCTTTCTTTCCGAGGCCTCACTCCATAAACCACTCACCCATGGAAAGTGCTGCAAGGGCTCTGACTGTCCTCTACATCCTCGTTCCAGAGCTGGGGACAGAGCTGGGCACACAGGCACCCTAGGAGGCTCTGGTTCTTACCATGGCATAATAGTTGCTGTTCACCATAATGGGGCTTCTGCCTCGGAGGTAGATGTACTCTTCCCACCAGTCACTCACCTGTGGGTGGGTGGGTGGAAGATCAGAGCCGAGGAGAGGGCACCTAAATCGTGTGGTGAGAACAAGTCTAGGAATGGAAACTCACATAGTTAGTTGCCCACCATGACTTGAGTACCAAGTATTTCTGCAGCCTAGGGGCAGTCTTGTCCTGGAATTCTTTGGCCAATGTCTCCATGCGGTAATATTCTTCATCATCCAACAAGGGCCGCACAGACTCTAGGTACTGTCCAGCCAAATTATTATTACCATGGGATGGCTATTCCAACTTAACCCTCTTGTCCTGTCTCTTCAACCAAATCCATTACTCTCAAGCCGACTATTTACAGAAAACACTCTTTCTAGTCTCAGAATCTGGGCTCCCAAATCCATCAGTACCCAGCCCTCACCCGCTGAATTGTGGCTGGCACACTGGGTACAGGAAGCTTGGGCAGAGATGTCTGGAAGCTGTAGAGCATGGGCCGCCGGCTGGACAGAAGACGAATACAGATCTAGAGACATACAGCACAGTGTTGTGGTAGGAGTCAGCAGGAAGGACGGACATAAGCTAGACATGATCAAGACCTTCAGAACCAAACCACATCCTTTTAGGACAAACCCATGCACTGGGCATCAGGGCCCAGCCTGCCGCTCCCCTCTCGCTCAGATCCTAAACGAGACTGCCAGGGTCTCAAGCCAGACGTGTGCACCCTCCAGTGTGCTCACAGCCCAGATCTTGGTGATGCGGCTGGTCTTGCTGTGCATCTCAAACATCCACCCATGGTAGGAAAGCAGCAACTTCAAGGTTTGTCGGAACAGGAAGATGCTTGTCACCCAGATTCCCGTGGAGAAGATAGCCATGCTGAGAAGTGCCCGGGTCTGTGGAGTCTGGCAAGGGACGCACCTATTGGAGAAGTGGAGAGGGCTGCAGAGAATCCCTTTGAGGCACCTCTGGGAAAATTCTGACAGCAGTTGATGGCTGTGAACTACCTTAAGGGAGACAATAAGGGCAAAGATCTCTCTGGGCACACTCAGATGGGAATGCATCAAATGCACACTGCCTTGGGACTGAAAGGGTTTTCCGTGTGACCACCAATGGCTTGCTTTTCTGTCTCCCCAGCACAAGAACTCTGACCATGGAACCACTTTTACCCTCCTTCCTGACACCTGTGCTTTCCAGGCACCTTACCTCTCAGGGAGGCATCTCTGGATACAATGGACCAGTCCCAAGGAGATATCCACCTTGCAGTAGGAGGAACCCACTGTTGCCATGACAACAACCAGCCAGCTGGAAGGGCTGCCAGGGTATACGCCCCTAAGGATGCCATTCTGTGGGGGCAGAAACAGGCAGTCTTGTAGAGTAAGGAGAGGCGACCAGGCAATTTAAAGTCCTGAGAATGGGCTGCCGGTCTTCACCTCATTCCACCTGCTGTGTTCTTAGTTCTCCTCCGCACACATTTATAGCACCCTCTTACTCGCTATGCCCCGCAACACCTTTGATATCCTTCCACCTAGCAGCACTGCTGGACAAAGCAGAGGCCCTGACCAGGAGACAGCAGCTGACAGGGGGCCTTTGCTGGGCACCTGCTGAGAAAGAGGCCGAAGAAAACACCTGTGCCCACCTTGATGCGAATCAGGCGTTTCTTCCAGGAGTTGAATCCGGACTGGTAGATGTGTTTCAAGGCCTCCCGACTGAGCCGGAAGTCGACCCCGTCAGGAGTCACGGTGAACTGGAAAGCCACAGCCTGGTGTGCTTCCGCCATCCTGGGGGTTGGTTGGCACCTGCGAGTCAGGGCCGCAAGGTGCGCCCGTGCTCAGGCCAGCCCCGCCTGCGCTCGCCCACTCCCAGCTGACGCTCCGCCCTGGACCCCCGCCCCCGTCTCCCTCCCCTATTGGCCACCCCCCACCCCGCCCACGCCCCAACGCTGCGCGCCCCTGCCAGGCCCTCCCACGCCTGGCCAACTGCCGCCGAACCCTCCGCGATCCCTCGTGGGGTTCTGGACCTTCCTCGGCCGCAGGAGTACAGGGGTTGGAAAGGAGTCGGGATCTTCGACGCTCCAGAAGGCCCAAGGACACCGAAGGGCGGTGAGAGGCGCAGAGAAAAGCAGTCGGCCTGGGCAGGGGCGGCTCTGGCGGGGACCCCTGACTTGACCTCAGCTTGGCCCTTGTTCAAAAGCCGGGATGGGAACAGGCCGAGCCGCCGTGGGGGTGGGCGGCTGTGGGTCGCGCTTGTTCTCTGGAGGTCTCGGTAGCTCAGGTGCACTTGTGTCTCTGCGCGGCTGCTCTGCCACACGTCCCCATGTCCTTCAGGCCCGGCCACCCTAGGCCCGCCCCGCCCCGCCCTGCCCTGCCCTCACTGGCAATTTGACACCCACTACCAAATTGGGGTGGAGAAAACAGATGTGAGGGTGGAAACCAGAGCCCCCTCTTCTCTGCAGTCCCAGGTGGGCAGGGCTTCCAAAGCAAGCTAAAGGTTGCTGGAAGGTCTGGGAGCCAGGAGGAGTGAGGGGAGGGTCTCACGTGAGCGCAGTGGCAGTAGCGCTAAAAATAGTCGAATGTAGGGAAAAGTTCACTGGGAGTCAGCTCGGCGTCCCATTCTGTGATGCCAGCTGTCAGGGCTGGCACTCACACCCCAGCCCCCCCCTCGCGTCATGTCTGTGCAGCCCTCCCCACCACAAGCGCCCTTAGCATTTGTGTTCTAACCTGGAGCAAGGGAAGGTTAAGGAGTAAGAAACCCATATGGGTGAAAGGGATGGTCACTGCTCACAAGCCAGAACGCTGAAGAGAGTGATTGCTTCAGTCTGCACCTTGCCGACAGACGTTTCTTTATTCAGGTACAGCCCAGAGGTTCCCTCCCTCAGCAAACTGGCGGACAGAGATCAGTCTTGCTTAGGGGTACAGCCCAATGTCTGAGGCACCCTGCTCTTTGACCCTCCCTCCAAGGTCCTGCCCTGGAAGCTGTGGGAGAAATCTGTGGAGTAGAGCTGGACAGTCAGGACGATGGGTGAGCGCCGGCCAGTTGCCCCTTTTGCTGGAAGTAGAACTGGAACCGAGAGTGCGCATACTCCTAGGGAAGGAAAGCCACAGTGCCTAGCATAGGAGTTGGAAGCAGAACCGTACTGCTCACATTTCCTAGAGGGCATCCCCAGCCCCCATCTGACATGCCCACCCTGTGAGTTCCTTACCAAGTAACCAAACTCTATAGTAGACATGGATGCCTGAAGGATGGACCACAGACCCCAGAAGAAATGAGATGCCAGAGCATACCTAGGGGTGGGGAAGGAAAAGGAAGGGCAATTAAGAGCACGTCTGGCACCACCTGGTACCTCCCCTGCAAGGCAAGTCAGTCCTTAAGGCGTGAGCTTCAACCCTAACTTCCTCATTCCTGCCCTACTGTGAGTCTTCCTGCCAGGCTCATCATTTTTGCACACTCTACACTGGCACCTTACTGCAACCCTCCCCCCCTTTTCTTCTAAGCCCTCCCTTACCTCTCTCCTTGTCCCTTCCTTTCTCACCGATTGGCCTCCACCAGCAAATCCTCTTCGAGTTTCTTCTGTTCCTCTGGAGAGAGACTCTCACCTTTTTTCACCTCCGCCAGGTAATGGCGAATAAAATGGAGCTGAGGGGAGTGGACAAGAGTCAGGAACTGGGAGACTAGACTATTTCCCTCTCTCTCTCTCTTCCCTTCACAGGATGGGTCTTTCTTTCCAATCTGTGGTCTACATGCCTGCTGTCCCGGAGAGGGGTAGTCTGTGGGTCTTGCTTTGTAGAAAGGCCATTCTTCATGAGTGTAATCATAAACCCACTCACAAAAATGGTTACCAATGTCGAAGCCCCTGGGGGAACAGGGGCACATTCAGTTCTCAGAGACCTTAAGCAGGTAAGATGCAGAGAGGAGAAATTGGTCTGTTTTGCCAGGGACCTTTGGGAACCGGTCACAGAGGTTGGCCTCCCACCCTCACCTGTAGTTATAACTGCTGTACTCGAAATCAACCAGCATGAGGCTGTCAGCATTTTGTGGCTCTGAGAGCAGTAAGATGTTCCCTGGGGAGCAGGGTGGGGTTTTGGTCACTTTGGGGCCCTCTTCTCTCCACTTTGGGATGGAAGATTCAAATGCTTTTTCCTACCTTCCTGAATATCATTGTGGCAGAAGACCACTGGTGATGGGGTAGCATCTAGCAATTTCCTACAGAAGTAGAGGGGCATTGGTTCAGGACAAGGATTAAAACCATCATCACAGGGCGGGCCCTGATTCTAGCCCTCAGCCAGTCCTGAGGAGCATAATGCTAGGTACCGGGTGCCACCCAGCTATCCCTGCCTGCTTTCACTCACCTCAGGCTGTCCATTTCATCCTTCAGGCTGTACACCTCCAGCAAGTTCATCTGAGGGAGGTCAGTGGAAGGCAGGTCCTGGATCTGCTTTAGGTATCTGTTAGTCCCCAGAATTGAGACACTGAGTTGCGGTGATGGCTCAGCAGTTAAAGCATTTGTCATGCAAGCAAAAAACTGAAGTTTCGATCTCCAGATCTCATGTAAAATGCCCCTTGTCTCCAATTCTGGCCCCAGAAGGCACAGTCTGGGATAACTAGAGCAAGAGGGCTAGCCAAATTAGCTCCATGGGTGAGCTCTGGGTTTAATTAGCGACCCAAGGAAGAATGATCGAGGATGAGTCCCAATATCGACCTCAAGCCTGCTCATGTCTGCACACACACTGTAAACGTGCATGCACACATACACATGAAAATGGAAAAAGGCACACAGTGACTGCTATCTTTTCCCATCCCCTCTCTTACCAACTCTCAGGCCAGATTTTCTGGCATCTGTGACTTGGATGGGAAACATGGTCCATGACAGACTCTGCGACACCTAATCTCAACTAGAGAGTTGGACAGACCAGTAGTTCAGATGTGTGTGTTCCAAACCTGACTCACCGCTCCATGGTTCCAAACAACCAGTGGGGCTCCTTGGTGAAAGGCATTTCCATACCATGGAAGCGGGCCATCTTTGTGGCAATGGCTGCCGACAACACTGGCTCTTGAAGCTCTTGAGTTTTCAGTGGCCGGCTCTGCACCCAGGAACCTATCAGGGTGGTGACGGGGCTGGGGCAGGAGGGGGAAGGGATGGGCAATGGGAGGGGGTTAAGGTCTTAGGGATGTGATGGCAGACATTGAGGAGGAGGGAGACTAACAGGGAGGAGAGGACTGGGATCTTACTGGGAGGTACTGTTCCAGCCGACCCTCTGGAAAGACTCCATAAAGTTGAGGTCCCAGTGACCTTTCTGCAAGAATGGCGAACATCACACTTTCTAGGACCAAGGAGTCCACACCCTGAAAGAGTATGGATAGCAAAGGAGTACAAATCAGAAAAAGCCAGAAGTGGTCACTCTACATAACAGTCTGTTTTCTTTGTCCACCACAGCTGGGATTTGCAGTGTTACTGCTTTGGGATTCTGCTAATACGATAATGCAAAAGTTATCTCAGCCTCAGCTGCGCAGTGATGGCAACTCTGCAACACTCGCTGTAAGTTGAGGCCCTCACCTGCAGGATGGCCCCATACAGCCGCAGCAGCACCTCGCGGGGTTCCTCGCCAACACTGGGCAAGTGGTCCGGCAGCGAGCAGCGGAAGAGCAGGTTGCTGAGGCCTCCGCTGCAGACCCACACCCCAGAACCATCAGCTCGCGGCCCCCGGGCCTCGTCAGACCCGCCCGCGCCGCGACGGACCCCGCCCCCAGGAGGGGCTGACCCCTGACCTCACGGGGCAGACCCTCAACTCCTCGGGCCGGGCTCGGCGCCAGGCCCCGCCCAGGAACTCCCGGCACCACTGATAGGCCCGGCGCTCGGCGTCACGCGACAGCGACGAAGCGCGTCGCCGGCCCGGGGCCGCTCCCGGGCGCGCGGACGGCTGCAGCTCGTCCCGGGCCAGACAGCCGCCAGCCGCTCCGCCTCCGCTCACGTCCGTCCCCTCTGCGGCCATGGTGGGGTCGGGGTCGGGCCGACGCCGGGCCAGATCCAGCGCGCTGCGGGCGGGCTCGGCTCCCTCCGGCCGACGCGGCCCTTTCCGGGCGGCCGGCGCGCGCTCCTCTGGGCGCGCTAGGCTCTCGCGGCGGTGCTGGGTGCCCCAGTGCAGGGATGATCGCAGTCTGTGGGGCCCCTGGACCCAGTTCAGGGCAAACACCGATGGCCTCTTTCTCTGGGTGAGGCTGGCTCGGCTCAACTGCAACGAGCGGGTTCTCTCCAGAGGCCGCTGTGTGGATGGTGTCCCGGAACCGAAAGCGTGGCCGGGCCAATCAGGACGGTCGTGATTGCCCGGTTCCGCGTCGGCTAACCGGGTACGTCACGTGGGCGGGGCGCATCTTCCAGGCTAGGGAGGAATTTGTGGGTGAGTGGAGGTGGTGACAGGCTGAGGTTCCTTTCTAACACCTGGGGTCGGGAGAGGCGCTGGCTAGGAGTTAGGGCGAGAGAGTTGTATGAAGATGCCCAGAAAGCATTTTTGGTCAGTGCATGAAAGAATGGCACACGGGTAATTCCAGCACCCTCCGCTTTATACATGACGTAGTCTCATAGTATTAGTGTCATGTCAGAAACAGATGAACGCGTTTGTGCATTTCTATAACGTCGCAATATAGAATGACTGAGTTCGCACTGTGCAGTGGCTCAGTGGCAGCAGTCTGCCAGAAACTCTAGCACCTTGGCTTGGGTGCATGCAAGTTCTCTTAGTGCACGTCACAGTAAACATAAATCCATGTGCATGTGCTGGTTGCAAAAAGGATGCAGGTTAAAAAGGCTGCAAGTTTAAGAGGTTTCTGGGAGTGGGCTAATAGAAATACAAGAAGTCTTTGAAGATGATGAACCCAAACCAGTCCAGAGAGAAGCTGCTCCAGTCAGGCCGCACAAGAGTCAGGTGAGAACCAGTATGCAGCCTGCGTGGGGATGAAAGAGCAGGACCTGATGCTGAATTGGCACAACAGATGGGTGGATGGTACATCCACACGGATGAGCCCGTGGACAGGCAGACGGCAGCTGAGTGGGCCAGGTCACCCAGAGGAAGAGAGCCGAGGGCACAGTCCCTGACGCGCCATCTGATGCTTAGCCTCCACCACTTTTAAGTTGAACCAGACCTGTTTCTTTGGTTTGGTTTTAATACGTCCTTGTAGCCCAACAGTCTCAATTCATTCTGATAAATTTTATTGGGAGGCATTTTTTTTTTTACTCCCAGGAATATCATCTATCTACATGAATCGTATCATACAGGATGAATGCACCTAAGGGTGCATCCATCTTCCACCTTCAAAATGTTGTCGACACTGCTTGTAAAATGAGTCCCAGAAAAATGCACAGAAGGGGGGAAAACTTGTATACAATATGGAGTCATTTAGAGTAGAGCACAGCTTGATGTCAGTAATCAGAAAGGTGAAGTTTGGAGTCAGGTGTCTCCAACATGCTGAAGGACAGCTCTGAACATGGCCCAGCACAGTACACTTAAAGCATTATGAACTTTGTTTTGCATTTTTCCTCTACTGCGTGGAGCTTGAACTTTGTGGAGGGTGAACTTTGTAAGTGACAGCATCTCATGTTGCAATATCAGAAGGTTGGCGGCACCCAGAAAAAAAGTGTTTTTAAATGCTTGATCAGATTTAAAGCTTGAAAGAGGGTTATAAACTCTCTTTTGAGCAGAGGTTCCAGGGGGCAATGGTTTCGCTTTCAGTATTCTAATTGGAGCAGAGCATAGAATACCTTACAAGGCTGTGCTCCAAGATCTGGATTTTGCCACAGTTTGCCCTTTAGTTTTTTTTAAGATCCGGTTTTATAAAATTTTGAGTACTGACTCCCATGTGGGTTTTATACATTTGAATGTGGGGGTTCATGGATAATTTGGCAACATTAAGAAGTTTCTGAACATGTAATGACCAAAAATTAATTACAAATCACACAAATAATGAATCCGCAGTTTTTTTTTTTTTTTTTAAGCAATGCTTACCCTTGCTATATGAGGCAACTTTACCGTAGCTGTGGTTTTGAACGCAACATGGTCACTTTGCAATTCATGTAGGTCAGGATTAGAAAGATTTTAAGAAGGCTGGGCAGTCAACTTGTCAGTAAAGGAAAAAAGTAAGACAGCCCCGTGTAGTCATCTTTTTAGTGTTTTATTTTCTTTTGTGTTATTTTCATGTGTGTGTAAGTGTGTGTTCTTGTGTGGCACATGTGTGTATATGTATGGAGGCCTAAGGTCAATGAAAATTTTGGTTGCCGTTCTATCTTATTCTTCGAGGTAGCTGGCCTAAACACCTAGCCTTGCTAGCCAGTTTGCTCTGAGAATCTGTCTCCACTTTGCGAGGCTGGGATTACAAGTGGGATGCCATGTCTCCTCCAGCATTTAAACGGTTTCTAGTTAAATGACTAAGTGGCTTTGGGTTTCTCTCTCAGAACACAGAGTGGCAGAGATCACCTGATAGCCAGTCAGAGCCTCTTTGTTATACATACCGGAAGATAATTTTTTAGTTTCGTGTTCTGGGTTAAATATATGGACAGTTGTAATGCGTAGGGAATAAAAGAGCTAAAAGACCTTTTAGGGTATTCATGATACTGAAAGGCAGAGAAATTTTTTTTTTGAATTTTTTTAATTATTATTATTTATTCAATTGTGCGTGTGTGTATGTATGTATGTGCGCGCGCATGTGTGTATGTGTGTGTGTAGAACCACGGACGAATTCGCGAACCACCATGGCCGCCTCCACCTCCTTCTGCCCGGGGATTCACAGGCTCCGCCCTACCAGGACCAGAAGCGCAGGCCGCCCCCGCTTCCGCCTGGCGTCTATACATGGGATCTGGGATCCGAACTCAGGACCTTCCGCCTGCAAGGCGGAGGTTTAACCCCTGAGCCACCTCTCCAGCCCCGAGAAATTTTTTTTTAAACCCTAGAATAAGTAAGCAGGCTACCATGCAAAGGTAGCATAGGCACAACAACCCAGAATAGAGGTGTCTCATAGCATCCCGATCAATTACCACTTTTGGGGGTGTGTTAAAACAATTCTGAGGTCTGGTGTATAGGTACATTGTATCTAAGGCAGAATGTCCTGCTCTCTTGTCATAAAGCACCTGTCACAAGGATGTTAGGTCATATGTAGAACGAGACAATCGATCAGATATTTTAAAAAGCTAAGATAGTCCAAGATAATTTTGTCTCTGGACATGTGCCATCTAACTCTGTGATAGCTGAAGTCAACTGTTGAAGCTTTAATAATACAATTATAGCCTTTTCTGGGACCTGTAATTTATATTTGTCTCTTGGCCAAGCATTACATTTTGTGTCTATGACAAAAATCAAGTCTTAGTTGCTAGCAGGGTTTTTCCTAAGGCAGGTGTACTTGAAGCTGAACAGGACGGAGGGCAGTCTTTAAGAAACAGAGCTAGTTTATAATCCATGGAGAAATAAATCCCTGATTATATTGAATTTGATTTTTTTCTCTTATTTGATATCTGTATGTGATATGAGAGTATTATATGTAAAGTTAAAATAGTCACAAACACAATATACCCCAAGGAAGAAATAGTAAAGGAAGAAAAGATTTAAACCTTTAGGAAGCTGTAACTAAAGTAAATGGAGATAAAGTTACATTAAGGTTGTTAGACATCTGAGTATATTATAGGATGTTTTTTAAAACATTTAATGTATTGTATCCTAACATTTTAATATCAGTAGAAACATAGTAACCAAATTGGTTAGGCCAATTTTTTTTCAACTAAAAATAATTTTTTTGTTCTAGGCTATAAGTTTGGATTTAAAAATAGAACTGCCCCAAAATGGAGTTCATTTTGAAAGAATAAATGATGAGAACTTTTTTGTAATAGTAGAAAACTTGAATCTTTGTAAACATAAACGCTTGGTTTTAATACAATTGGAGGATAGGGTAAGCAAACATATCAAAACATGAATGGGGTCAGCAAGATGACTCAGTGCATGCAAACTGGTGAGTTTGACCCTCAGAGTCCACCTGATGGAAGAGGACTGAATTTTGAAAGTTGTTTGTGTGCCATGGTGCACCTCTCTCTGTCTGTCTCCCTCCCTCCCTCCCTTCCTCCCTCCCTCCCTCCCTCCCTGGAAGAATCACGTCAGCACCTTCTTCCCTCTCCATCATCTCATTCCCTCCCATTATACTCCTCCCCTCCCTTCCTCCCTCTCTCCTCTCCCTCCCTTCCTTCTTAAATAGTTAAAAAACATGATCAATGTAAGGACATAAAATCATTCTCATTCAAACTATCACTAAAACATTCTAGCATTTTTTTGGTTTAGGTACATATTAGAAATATTTTCAAATATTTTAGTCAATTTAAAATATCTAAATCTAACAGGGCTTAAGAAATATAAAAGTGGGGCTGGAGAGGTGGCTCAGGGGTTAAGCCTCTGCCTTGCAGGTGGAAGGACCTGAGTTCGGATCCTAGACCCCACGTATAGACACCGGGCGGAAGTGGGGGCGGCCTGCGTTTCCGGTCCTGGTAGGGCGGAGCCTGTGAGTCTCGGGGCAGAGTAAAAAAGGAGGAGGCGGTCCATGGCGGTTCCTGAATTCGTCCGTGGTTCTACACACACATAAACGCATACACGCACACATACACGCGCACACACACGCGCACAATTGAATAAATAATAAAAAAAGAAACATAAAAGTACATTCCCTTTCTTGTAGACCAAAGGGACTCAGTTGTGATGTATTTGCCCAGTTAATGATATTTTTTGTCTTCGTGAACTGTAATCGAGTTCAGATTTTTAGTCACTGTTACCGTTACTATTCTGTCGCTTTGAAAATACTCTCTCAGCCTGAGGGTTATTTATTTGGCTTATGGCTCCAGAGGGGATTCGGTCTTCAGCATAGTGGAAGGCGTGGCACCTGGAGCTGCTATCAGGAGGCAGACAAAACCAGAGAGAGGGAAGGAGAGAGAAGGAGGGTCACACTATCCAACCTCAAGGGCCACTTCCAGTGTCCAGGAAGATGTTACTTTTTTTTTTTTTATTCAATTGTGGGTGTATGCATGTATGCATGTGTGTGTATGTATGTGTGTGTAGAATCACGGACGAATTTGGGAACCACCATGGACCGCCTCCACCTCCTCCTTGTTTACTCCCCCCGCTTCCGCCTGGCGTCTATACGTGGGGTCTAGGATCCGAACTCAAGACCTTCCACCTGCAAGGCAGAGGCTTAACCCCTGAGCCACCTCTCCAGCCCCAGATGTTACTTCTTAAAGGTCACATACCTTTCCAAATAGTGCCACCAATTAGGAACCAAGTACTCAAAGTCACGAGTCTGTTGGGACAATTTACCCCTTGTCTTCCACAGACTTGTGGCTATCTCATGATGCAAACTATATCCAGTCGAACATCAAAAGCCCCCACACTGTTAAAAGCTTCCAAGTACAAGGTCTCTCTGAGACTGAAGGCAATCTATAAGACTCAAATACTTTTGTAAGGTCAAAAAAACAACTGCATATTTCTAACATGCAATTGCATAGAGTAAACATTCCCATTCCAAAAGGGAGGAATGGGAGAATATCAGAGCAAGGCAAGACTGAAACTAAATAGGATAATGTGAATTTTGCAGCCCTGAGTCTCGTATCTGAGGCTTCTGATGAAATTACCTCACATCCAAAGGGCTCAGGTGGTTCAGTCCATCCAGCTTTGCTGCCTACAGCACATTCTGTCTCTTGGGATGGCTTCCTTTGATGCATACAATTCTATGGGACAGGTGTCCTGTAGCTCTGGCAACTTTAAAATCTTTTTTTTTTTATTTTTATTTTTATTTTTTTTTATTTCAGCTCATACAAACTTATTAGGTACACCAGTTCCCTCCCTCCCTCCTCCTCCCCCCGTACTCCCTGCTCCCCCTCCCCACCCCTCTCCCTCCCCATCCCCCAGTGCCTCCCACCCCAATTCCCAGAGAGTCCTTTCTTGTGCATGTCTGATTTTCCTCTGGGTCCTCCTCTCCGATGACGTACAAGGACCCAGTGGCCTTTCCCGAACCCTTTCCCGTGTTCCCCTGAGGTATAGGAACACTGCTGTGGCTGCCAATCCTTTGCCTCCAAGGATCTTGGTGCCTTTAGCAGATGATAGACTTTGTGAGGTCAACAGTGTGTTGGACAATGCGCAGGGCATGCAAAGTCCAATTATGATTGCTTCAGCCCTAACTAGTATAGAGTATCTTACATATCATTGCTCCTCCCATCCTAATGCTCTTACACTCTTACCGCCCCCTCTTCCGCAAATTTCCCTGAGCTTCAAGATGGGGAGAGACTAAGCTGGCCTAGTTCTAGGTGGTTGATATAGAGTCTCTGAAGTTCTGGATTGTGGTTTGTTGATTTTCTTTTGCAGTTTTGCTGCTCCTGCAATGCCCTTCACTCCATCCTGGTGGGCATTGTATGTTACCCCCTGGCCAAAGACAAAAAGCTGTTAGAGTCTTGTGATAAAAGCACATTCAAAGGTAGATGTAATAAAAGTGGGAAATCACAGTGAGGGAGGGGTCTATCACCCATATGCAAAATTGTTACTTTTTATCTGCCAGACTATATGCCCTCCTCTTCTGGTGAGATCACTCCCCCTCAGTAGTAAATGATCAGGAACAAAAGTCTGTGAACTTAATCAGATGTCTCATTACTTATTTGGGTCCTTGGTGGAGGCCTATTTTCCCTGCTGTAACATGGTCCCTTCTCTCCTTCTTTCTGGTGTGGCCCTCCTACCCCATCCCTCCTGTTCATAATCCTTGGAATTACTGTCTCTAGGTGGGCTGGGTGGGTTTGGTACTAGGAGCCACCTAGTAGGGAGTACATACGGCGCTTAATTTTCTGGGTCTGGGATACTTCACTTAATATAATTGTTTCTAATGACATCCATTTCCCGGCAAATTCCAGTAATTCATCATTTTTGATGGCTGAGTAGTACTCCATTGTATAGCTGTACCACAGTTTCCTTATCCACTCATCAACTGTTGGACATTTGGGCTGATTCCATGACTTTGCTATTGTAAACAGTGCTGCTATGAACATGGTCGTGCTTGTGCTATCGAGGTGAACCTCTGCTGTATGTGGGGTTATTCCCAAAAGTGGAATCGCAGGGTCATATGGCATTTCAATCTTTAATTTCTTTAAGAATCTCCAGACGGCTCGCCAGAGTGGCTGTATGAGCCTGCATTCCCACCAGCAATGTAGGAGAGTTCCCCTCTCTCCACATCCTCTCCAGCATTTGTCGTTGTTAGTATTGTGGATTTTTGCCATCCTGACCGGGGTGAGATGATATCTCAGGGAAGTTTTGATTTGCATTTCCCTGATGGCTAAAGAAGTGGAGCATTTTTTAAGATATTTGTTAGACATTTTAATTTCATCCCTGGTAAAGTTTCTTTTAAGTTCCAGGGCCCATTTTTTAATTGGGCCATTGGTTTCCTTGGTGTTTAGTTTTCTAAGTTCTTTGTGCACTCTGGACAATAGAGCTCTATCAGATATGTGGTTAGTGAAGATTTTCTCCCATTCTGTGGGTTGCCTTTGAGCTCGTGTTACAATTTCTTTATCTGAACAGAAGCTCTTTAATTTCACAAGATCCCAACTGTTGAGAGTTGGTAGCAGTGACTGTGCCATTGGATGTCTGTTTAGGAACTGTTGGCCTAGCCCAATCAGCTCGAGGGAGTTCCCTATCCTTTTAACTATGGTTTTTATAGTCTCTGGCCTTATATCAAGGTCCTTGATCCATTTGGAATTAAGTCTTGTACAATGTGACAAGTACAGGTCCAGCTTTAATCTTCTGCATGTGGAGATCCAGTTTTGCCAGCACCATTTGTTGAAGATGCTATTCTTTTTCTATTGGATTCTTGGGCCCCTTTTTCAAAGACCAAATAGCTGTAATTTTATGGGCTTATATCTCGTCTTCAATCCTTATCCATTGATCTGTGTGTCTGTTTTGGAGCCAGTACCAGGCTGTTTTTATAACTATGGATTTGTAGTATAGACTAAGGTTTGGTATGGTAATACCTCCAGCAGTGTTTTTGTTACTCAGGATTGTCTTTGCTATCCTGGGTCTTTTATGCCTCCATATGAATTTTGAGATTGTTTGTTCAATTTCTTTAAAGAATTGCTTTGGGATTTTAATTGGTATAGCATTGAATTTGTATATTGCCTTTGGTAGGATGGTCATTTTTATGATGTTGATTCTGCCAATCCAGGAACACGGGAGGTCTTTCCACCTTCTGGTGTCTTCTGCAATTTCTTTCTTTAGGGTTTTAAAGTTTTCATTGTAAAGGTCTTTTACCTCCTTGGTTAGGTTTATACCAAGGTATTTCATTTTTTTAGGGGCTATAGTAAATGGGATTGTTTCTCTCAAGGCTTTTTCACTTCTTTCATTCTGGGCATATAGGAAGGCCACTGATTTTTGCACATTTATTTTGTATCCTGCCACCCTGCTGAACTTCTCAATTAGTCCTAGGAGCTTCCTGGTGGAGTTTTTGGGATCACTCAGGTATAAGATCATGTCATCTGCAAATAGGGATAGCTTGACTTCTTCCTTGCCAATTTGAATCCCTCTTATGTCCCTTTCTTGTCTTATGGCTTCAGCTAAGACTTCAAGTACAATATTGAATAGAAGTGGTGAGAGTGGACAACCTTGTCTAGTTCCTGATCGAAGTGGGAATGCTTCCGATTGTTCCCCATTAAGCATAATCCTTGCTGTGGGCTTGTTGTATACAGCTTTTATTATATTGATAAAGGTTCCTTCCATTCCTACTGTCTCTAGCGTTTTGATCATAAAAGGCTGTTGGATCTTGTCAAAAGCTTTTTCTGCATCTATGGAGAGTATCATGTGGTCTTGGACTTTGGACTGGTTTACATGATGAATTACATTTATTGATTTGCGTATGTTGAACCAACCTTGTGTGCTGGGGATGAAGTCTACTTGGTCCCCATGAATGATCTTTTTGATATGTTTTTGAATCCGATTTGCTAAGACTTTGTTGAGAATCTTTGCATCTGTGTTCATCAGAGAGATTGGCCTATAGTTTTCTTTTTTAAGTGAATCTTTATTAGGTTTTGGGAATAAAACGACATTAGCTTCATAGAAGGAATTTGGTAGTGTTCCTTCCTTTGTTATTTGATGGAACAGTTTAAGGAGTATTGGTGTTATTAACTCCTTAAATGCCTGGTAGAACTCTGTGCTGAATCCATCTGGTCCAGGACATTTTTTGGTGGGAAGATTTGAGATTACTTCTTCAATTTCCTTATATGTTATAGGACTATTTAAATAATTCACAACTTCCTGATTCAATTTAGGTAAGTTGTATTTACTTAGAAATTCATCCATCTCTTTTGTGTTGTCAAACTTCACAGAGTATAAGTTTTTGAAATATGATGTTATAATTCTCTGGATTTCTTGGGTATCAGTAGTGATAACTCCATGTTCATTTCTAATTTAGTTAATTTGGGTTTTCTCTCTCTTGCTTTTGGTTAATTTAGCTAGGGATGTTTCAATCTTACTGATTTTTTTAAAGAACCAGCTTTTTGACTGGTTGATTTTTTTCTATCGTTTCTTAGTCTCGATTTCAGATATTTCTCCCCTTATTTTGCTAATCTCCTCTCTTCTCCTACTTTTGGGATCAGATTGCTCTAGTTTCTCTAAAGCTTTAAGCTGCATCGTTAAGTTATTTATTTCTGATGTTTCCATTTTTTTGATGTAGGCATTAAGAGCTATGAACTTACTTCTTAGGACAGCTTTCATTGTGTCCCAGAGATTTTGGTAAGTTGTATTTTCGTTATCATTCGCTTTCAGGAAATCTTGAATTTCCTTTTTAATTTCTTCCTGAATCCAGTTCTCATTCAGCATCATAGTGTTAAAGTTTCCAGGAGTTAGTGTATTTTCTCTTGTTTGTTGTGTTGTGGAGTCCAGCTTTAGGCTGTGGTGGTCTGATAGGGCACAAGTTAGAATTTCAACTTTTTTGTATATGTGTAGATTCATTTTGTGGCCCAGTATGTGATCTATTTTGGAGAAAGTTCCGTGTGCTGTTGAGAAAAATGTGTATTCTTTGGTGCATGGGTGAAAAGTTTGATAGAGATCTGTAAGGTCCATTTCTTTAAGGGTTTGATTAAGTTCCAAAGTGTCTCTGTTAAGCTTTTGACCTGTTGATCTATCCCATGTTGAGAGGGCGGTGTTGAAGTCCCCAAGAATTATCGTTTGGGGGTTGATTTCTTGCTTTAGACGCTGTAGGGTTTTCTTAATGAATGTGGAGGGGCCCGTATTGGGTGCATATAGTTCAGTATTGTGAAGTCTTCCTGGTGAATTGTACCTGTGACTAAAATGTAGTATCCATCTGTGTCTCTTATGATTTTCTTTGGTTTGAAGTCCACTTTGTCCGAAAGCATAATTGCTACCCCTGCCTGTTTCCTGGTTCCATTAGCTTGCAAGATTTTGGACCAGCCTTTCATTCTTAGGATGTGCCTATCTTTTGTGGTGAGATGAGTTTCCTGAAGGCAGCAGATTGTTGGATTGTGGTTTTTAATCCAAGTTTGTAATCTGTGTCTCTTAATTGGTGAGTTAATACCATTGACATTTAATGCTATAATGGAGAAATTATTTTTAATTCTGGACATTTTTTATGTTTAGTAAATTTTGTAAACGTGTTGTTTGATATTTATGTTTTGGTGGTATTATACTTCCCTTCTGTCCTCCTGGATACGCTTGTTCTTTTCTTCAAGCTTGAGTATCATTTCTAACATTTTTTGAAGGCCTAGTTTGGTAGACATGTATCCCTTCAAGTTGTCTTTGTGCTGGAAAACTTTTCTTTCTCCCTCAATCATGACAGATAGTTTTGCGGGTATATCAGTCTGGGTTGGCATTTTTGCTCATTTAATACTTGAAGTATGTCTCTCCAAGCTCTTCTTGCTTTTACTGTTTCCATTGAGTAGGCATTTGTTATTCTAATAGGTTTACCTTTAAAAGTGACTTGCTTTTTTTCTCTTGAAGCTCTCAGCACCTTTTCTTTGTCTTGAATGTGGAGTGTTTTGACTATTACTTGCCGTGGCGATTTTCCATTTTGGTCATATCTGTTTGGAGTACGAAAGTTGCTGCTGTTTCTGCCTGGCATTTTTATGTGGGATCTGGGATCTGAACCTAGGATCTTCTGCTTGTGAGGCAGAGTCTTAATCCCTGAGCCATCTCTCCAGCCCCGATTCAATGTTGATTTTTGTTTTTTTGTTTTTTTTTCGTAGCCCAAAGTTCAAAAGTCTACATTTCTGGCATGAAATAGTTCCAAAGATGCAAAGACGACATGCTCACGTCAGAGCAACAATCCTAATCTCAACATTTCTGGCTATGCTTCTGCTGCTGTAATAAAATATTCTGACTCAAGCAACTTGAGAGAAAAGGTTTGTTGTTTTGACTTACAGTTCCAAAGTGTAGGAACCCATGCAGCGGGCATGAGGAGGCATGGGATAGAAGCAGGAGGCCAGCTGTTATCTTGCTTTCTGCTGTAGATTTGGGGTACACTCAGTCAGACACCAGTGATCACAGTTGAAACATTTCAAATGAAGGGGGTTTATTTGTGGAAAGTTGGAAGTTCCAGGCTCAGTTCTCCACACACTAGACACAGCTAGTGTTTTAGAGGAATTGGACCCTGAGCACATGGTTTTCTGAGGTTTTATACCTTTTAGAAACAAGGGCTATGCACAGGGCGGGAAGCAAAGGATGGGGGTTAGGTTACAAAGAAAACGCAGAACTCAGCCTTTATCTCTATACACAGACACTTTTTCCTTTAACTAGGTTTCTACCTGACGATTATGTCTCAGAATTGATGACTACCAGATGTTTTTGAAATGTAACTTCAAGATAATGTGTGGTTGTCAGTTGTCTTCTCTGGCCAGTTAGTCACCACTGGTCATCCGTAGTTGCAGCCCAGCTAGGTACCAGCAAGGCAGACTGATTCATGACCTGTCTGGCAGAAACCATTTCCCAACGAGCTGGAATTTAAGACTTAAAAAGCTATACTAACTTCCGTTAGCAAAGCTATAAACTATAAGGCAATTAGGCTGTATGGAAACACTTAAGGGTGCCTATGTGTTATTTCTTTCTAAAGGGACTTATTTCTATGGAACTAAAAACTTACCTTTAGTGAGGCACTTTGCTTTAATTCTAAAGAAGTCTGTTTTGCTATTTTCTATCCTTTTACGCAGCCATACTCAGGAAGCTGAGACTGAGAGAGGACAGGAAGTAGTGACTATTTGTCAAACCCCAAGGCCCACCCCCCAGCGACATACTTCCTCTAGCAAAGCTCGACCTCTCAAAGGTCCCATAACCTTCCCAAGGAAACCACACACCAACTGAGGACCAAGTGTTCCAACATGAGCCTGTAGGGCACACTTGCCATCAAACAGTGCCAAGTAGCAAGGATGTGACCCCGAGCATTAGCAGGTCCTGCTTGGTGAGGACACTCATAGGAAAACTCATGCATACCCTCAGGTGAGAGTGGAGAGGTGTGGGGGTGGGGCTGCGTCTGCCACTGCCACTGAAGATCGGCTGCTTCCTTAAAACCATTAAAACCTGAGAAGTGACCTGCGGTCTTTGGATTGTGTGTTTCTAGGTTATTGGCATCTTGTTCAAAGAATTAAAACACCACACACAAACAGCAAGATAACAAGTTATATTCAAAGATAAAGTGCAAGCATAGGTTAGATAGGCTTTGAGACAGCAGTGGGCTCTGAATGAGGTTGACTCAGTAGCCAGTGATAACTGCTTGGGACTTCCTTTTATGGGTCCTGGAGGAAGAATTGATTCCTAGGGGAGGGATGCAGGTAACCTTTATAAAATTTTTTACTAGAGAGAGAGAGAGAGAGAGAGAGAGAGAGAACATATACCATGGAATATATATGGAGGTCAGCACAACTTTCAGTAATCAGTGCTCTACTTTCCACAAGTAGGTGTAGGGATTGAACTCAGGTCACCAAGTTTTCACACAGGTGCCTTTACCTGCCGAATGTCTCACTAGCCTGGTCTTGTCTTTTCATTGGTAGGTTTGGGTTATGGAAGTCTTAGTTCTTTATACATGTCCTTTTCCACGATATCATATGCCTAATCATGCATAGGGATAAGATAGAAGTTTTTTTCTTTCAAAGTTCACTCAGAGGTCATGGTTTGTCTTACTGTACATGCATCTAACATCTGTCTAGATGGACTCAGCATTCTGCCTCTGGCTTCAGGACCACTGAAGGGAGGTCCTGGGTTGTGTTGTCCTTTCTGCTACTGTGAGAGTCATGCATAACTGAAGATGACAAAGGGAGATTTATTTGGCTTACAGTTCTAGAGGGAGATACCGTCCATTATGGTAGAAAAGGCCTGGTGGGTGGCAGAAGCTGGGAAGGCTGGTTCAGAGACAGCCAGCTTGGGAAGGTAGAGAGCAGAAAAGTAGACTGCAAGAAGCAGGCTACCAAACATCAACTCCTCGCTCTGCGTTTGTGCCTCTCCCACTACAGCTCTACCTCCTAAAGGTGTAACAACTTCCCAGACATTAATTTTAGCTAAGGCGTCAAGCATGAGTCGGATTCAAACCATAACAAGTTGTTCAGTAGCTTACAGATGAGTGACCCAGCTATTTTGTTTAGAGAAGTGTGAGCCTGCAGCTTGGTGCAGACGGGCCTCAGGTTGCTGAGCACTTCATTGGGAAGTGTGCGTGTGTATGTGCGTGCGTGCCCATGTGTGTTGCTCAAGCCAAACAGGAGTCCAAGGTTTCCAAGTTTTCTCTACACCTGCCTGCTTCCCATCTCCATCCCAAATTGTAGATTCCATTCTTTTCTAATCAAAACCCTAGCTTATCTCTTATTTAGCCTTTGGCCTCTCGTTTTGGGCCCCGAGTCTTACTTTTTCTGCTTTATTCAAGTAAATTGTTGAAGACTAAGAAGGCAACATTTAGCAGTCGCTTTGAGCGTTTTTGGGGCCAGTGTCACCTTATGTCAGCTGACTGCCCAAAAAATGATTTCAGAGGAATGTTTTTGTGAGTAGTAGCATCAGCATTAGTGTATTTCCTAATGATTAATCTCAGTTGTGAGCCACCTTTAAAAAACTCTACTGTGATTAAGTCAGATCCAAGCGTGATGGCACATGCCTTTAATCCACGTACTTGGGAGACCGTTGCAGTTAGCCTGCTTGTTGCTGAGAGAAATCACAACAAAACTGCGTACAGGAACAAAGCTTTATTCTCTTACAATTGTCTAGTCACAGTTCTTTGTCTATCTTGGCAGGAGAGCTCGCCCCATAGCCAAGAGGCCCAGGAAAGTGGCTACACTATCTCCACATAACAGCTGAGAGAGGACAGTCCTTACTTGGCAGACCAGCATGTCTGGGCAAGTGTACACAAAGATGCCAAGTTTCTCAGCCAGTTCCTTCCAACTTATTCACCTGCCTGGGGCCTAGTCCCACCCACCATTGGCCGGACCTTCCCTATCAACTAGACAATCTCTTGCAGGTTCACTCTGGGCTTAACTCAACCACTAATTCTCTACAAATGTGCCCAGAGTTCGAACCCTAAACCATCAAGTTGACACCTGTGCCTGTGACAGAGGTGGAGCAGAACAATCAGGCTTTCAAAGAAAGCCTTGACCACATGAAGCCGTTTTAGAAATGATTAACAGATTTATTGATGCATTTTCTTCCCTTCCATCAGGCAATGCACTGTCCATATTATCCCTGTAACATCTAGTTCTCTTATCTGATGGTTCCTATTTGGATTTGTCCAAAGCCAACGGTGTTGGCTAGAAAATTGGAGCTAATAATATGTTGTTCATCAACACAAGCTGTCTTATAATCCAGCAATGGGGCAGAAGTATAAATAGGTTGAATTAATGTCAAGATCGGGTAACTCAAGATTGCTTTGAGTTACTCCATATTGTATAAAGCAGGGTTTTTTTGTTTGTTTTGTTTTGTTTGGGCCATGCATTGTCTTAAGGGGTTCCATTCTGAGTGCTGCAGAATGATGCTGCAGCATGGTGCATCTGTCTGGCACCACTCATGAATCACGGACTGATAATTAATTGTTCTTAAAAGTTGAAAAATTATGCTCTATAAATTTACCAAAGTAAACTATGACACTGTAAGTACATTGATGTACTGAAATACTATCAGAAAAATACAGACCTGAGAATTTATCAAACACACCAGACCAAAGATCCTACAAAGAGGAAGACATCTAGTAATGTAACAATGACAGTGCCCACCAAACTGTATATGACCATCTGGTGTGTGTGTCAAGGGGCTGGCGGGATTGTCCCAGGGTTTCAGTTTGGCTCAATCCTATTCTTTTTAAGAGAGAGAGAGAGAGAGAGAGAGAAAGAGAGAGAGAGCACATGCATACCATGATGTACCATGGACAACTCTCAGAAGTCAGTTCTCTTTTTTGGCCATGTAGGCTTATGGAGGGATCAAGCTCACATCACCAGTTTGGAAGAGGCATTTGTCCAGTCCATTAGTCCCCACTTTTGACATAACGTACTTGAATTCCTTTTGTTTGTCTGGCCCGCTGTTCATTTGTCTGCCTGTTCATCCATCTAAACCTGTTCTTCACGTTTGGCCTCTGCATCCCACATCTTGCTTCTGAATCTTGACAACACCCTGAGGCTCACTCAACTTTGATGCTGAGACTGAACTCAGCAGTGGTACTTCCATCAGACATCAGCTGGAAGTACATAATTCTCGCGGAGTTTCTTTTTATCCCTACCAGCATCTATTGATCCAGTTGGGCTTCTTTGGAGCTGTGACCTCCAAAACCTATGTAACCATCCTGTAACTCCGACAGTTATTATGTGATACGTAATGTGTAATCTGAGAGTTAATAGTAATTATGTCTGGAAAAAAGAACCACTGGTTGGATTGGGCAATTGTAAAGGAAAAGTGAGACTACTTCACAAATTTCAGCCAAGGAAAGGGCAAAGCTTGTGAATATATTGTTTTTCAATCAATTCTGACATTGTGGACAGACACAGCTTGTCCATCTGTTTCTAACTTAGCATGTTCATGGCAGTTCTTTTTTTATGTTACCGGGACAAATACTCGACAGAAGTAAATTATGGGAAGATTTATTTAGCTAGCACCCCTCATTTTTTTTTCTGAGAGGAAGGCATGGCAAAATGGATGATGTCAGGAACAGTTCCTGTCTATAGTAGCAAGAATGTGACTTGATCATATCTCAGCAGTAACCAGAAAGCATAGACCTTAGGCAGGAATTGAGCCAGTAATAACCAATAGACTCATCTTATAGCCCTACATCTGCCAGTTAGGTTCTGCATCCTCTCCAGACAGTGTTACCAGCTGGGAACTAACTAAACACAGGAGCTTGTGGGGACATTTCACTTTCAAACACACACGTTCTTTCAAGTAGTTCAGAAGACATGGTTATATCTCTAAATTCCTGTATAAAAATTAGAAAAATGACTTAATATTGTTCTGCATTGAGAAAGGAACATAGACATCACCCTGTTGCAGTAGGCACTTTTTAGAGTGGGCAACTAAGTGGGCAAGGCTGGAATGGAATAGGCTGTGTTGGCATTCACAAGACTAGATAAATGGACTTATGAGGACTTGGCCATTGCAGTCTGGGAAGATGTACTCTCAGAGAGTGAGTGGGCTGAGGGTTGGGGAGTGTTCTGAAGAGGTCTGAGACCAGGAGCTGGAACAGGTTATAGGGTCAAGTTTCAGCTTCCAGGGAACAGTGGTGACATACCTCAGGCTTCTCTGCCCATGGGCGCGGCATAGCAGGAATCGTCAATGCAGTCTTACCTTAAAGAAAATAAGCGATAGTTTATTCTTGAGCCAAATATGAGTATCTTAGCTGGAGAACAAGGATTCAGGCTGCTTCTAAAAATATGTTTCACTGTGTTACGTGAGATTGTTTTAGTTAAAAAATAAGGAAGTCACAAAGCAAGGCATTTATCAAACACACTGTTGAGGACCACAGACAGGCAAATTACAGCAAAGCACAGGAAAATATGCTGTAAGTTTCCCCAAAAAAATTGGTCCTTGGAATTGAACTCAGGGACTGACACATGCCAGTCAAGCACTGTACTGCCCAGGTATATCCCTTGCCCATTTGCTATAGGTTTTACAATGCTATTTGATGATATTCTTAGGGTTTAGATGGGTAGAAGCTAGTGGTATGCTAAGAAAATTTTAAAGATTTTGATAGTCACAAAGATGTTGGGCCAGACACAGGGGTGGGCTATGGATAGCTTCCAAAGGCATTAAAAATAGTCCAAGATAATTTAACTCTGATCTGTACCATTTTCATTCTCTGTAATCACAGAGTTCAGTCATTTGTCCTTGTAGAGCATTTGATACAGGTGTACCTTTTCTTTTTTTCTGGAAATTTCTACTTACAAAAAAGAATGAATACCTATTTTTAGGTACTTATTAAATTCCCCCATATTCCTTTTGTTTTGAGACCAAACTACAAAACAGTACAGGAATGGAGGAATGGATTGTAACACTCCTTTTGAGGGAGTTTGCAATTAAGCAGAAGAATCAGGAGTGACAGAGAGCCTCTCATGGTCTGTAAGAAACAACAGGAACAACTATAGCTGGGGTAAAGAGACTGACTTCTCTTGGAGGAATCTGGAAAGCCAAAGGAAGAGGGTCCAGTATCTTGGAGCCCTAAGCAAGGTTTTTGTTGTTCACGGAAAATGTGGCACCCCTGAACTGATATACCACTATCTTTGGGATACTGGGGTCTACATTTTTACCCAAGATCTACTGTTCTGGAGTTCAGAACCCTCCTGGGTCTTCCAAAGACAGTTTACCAAAGGCAATCCGGGAGATATTTTCTAACTGACAGCATGTTGGAATCATTAGAAGTGGAGGTTGAACCTTGAGAGTCTTCCTTTCAATCTCCTTCCTGGTAATCTTGATTTTCCCATAGTTTATAATCTGTCCAAGTTTTGGGCTGGCTAAGGTGGTCATGGTTTCTTTTTTTTAAAGTTCATTCATTTATTCACTTTTGTGTGTGTGTATATCAGAGGGTATATGTGCTTTATTTGTTTCCCAAGTACTTCTCTTTCTATGAACCTCTGCGCTTAAAATCCATGTTAAAATTTTCCTCTAATAAACTCCAACCGTGGGACTGGCAAGATAAGTAAATGGGTAGGGTGCTTACTTGCAAACCTGGCAACCTGAGTTTGACCCCTAGAAGTCCACATGGTGGAAGGAGAGGACTGACTTCTGAAAGTAGCTGTCTTCTGACTTCCACCTCTACCCCCCTAAAACAAATAAAACATATTAAAAAAAAGTCAAACTCTGCCTTATATTGGCTTGTTCTGAAATTCCTCTCTAAAGAATCCAGTTTCAACTGAGCGGATGTGTCTAAAAAGACTTTCTCAAGCTTCTGGGGCATGGCAGGTGGGAGGAGCTGTGTTTCTGCCCCCACTACTGCTGACAGGAGGAGTAAGTTTGGTGATTTGCACATACTGGACAGTGTTCCTCAGAGAAATGTCTTGATGGTGAATAGAAAAAAATGTGTACGTTGAGCTCTTCACTTACTCCTGTGGTGTGAGGACAACAAGGTAGGAGTGAGCACCCAGCAAGCACGGGGAGGAGGTGCACAGATCTGGGTTCGGCAGCTAAAGGAAACCTTAGTAAGTATGGGACCCCACCACTTCTAACAGTCATTTAGTTAGATCCACAGCTCTATCAGTTGGATCTCATGGCATGCTGGCACGGCAGAAATCCTGTTACATTTCTTCTACAACATATTTTCAATCTTCGGGTTTTGCCCCCTCCCCTTTTAAAATCTATTTCAATTTGAAGGAATCCTTAAGACAAAAGTCATTTCTTTTCATCTCTTCACCTCCCTCTGGATCCTTTCTGCATAGTTTCCTTTCTTAATGTAACAAAACATCTTAACTATGTACCCACCAATCCTTTGTCTGGACCACGCACAGAAAGCTCATTGTTGGATCCTAGCTGGCCAGCTCTGAATCTAGACCCCATCCGAACTTTTTAAAAGTATGTCCCTGTCCAGCGCTCATCAGTCCCACTAGGAAATGGCTACTCAGGTTCCAGTCAGCATCTCGACCCAATCAGCACCGAGTGGAGAACAGCTCCAGCAGGCACCGATCAGCACCCATCGGTGGACAGCTCCCGTTGCCGGTGCTGGGTCCCTGCCCGACAGCTTTGCTTATTGACCACGGGTTCACTGGGGGACAGTTTGCATACTGACCACGGGTCCGCTGCCCGACAACTTTACATACCGACCATAGGTCCACTTGTGGGCATCTTTACCTATTGACCACAAGTCTACTGGTGGGCATCTTTACCTACTGACCACAGGTCAACTGGAGGGCAGCTTTACCTACTGACCACAAGTCTACTGGTGGGCAGCTTTACCTACTGACCACGGGCCCGCTGGAGGGCAGCTTTACCTACTGACCACGGGCCCGCTGGTGGGCAGCTTTACCTCCTGACCACGGGCCCGCTGGAGGGCAGCTTTACCTCCTGACCACGGGCCCACTGGAGGGCAGCTTTGCCTACTGACCACGGGCCCTGCTTTGCCGTTGGGGTTCTCTGGGACCTGAGTGCAGCAGCTAGGCCCGCACCGCCTCGGCGAGCCGCCCACCCTCCAGGGCACAGCACGCGGCTGCTAGCCAGAGATGCGCAGACCCAGGCGGCAGGCGGCTCGTCTCTACGACACCCCCCTCCCCGCCGTCGCCGAGACCCCGGTGCACGAGCCTGCCCTGCCCGGTGCCACCGCGCGGCTCTCGCGCGCACACCGCGCCAGTCCTTCCCCCCCTCCCCCCGGAGCTTCGGCGCCCCGGCCCGCAGCCCCTCTGCAGCCCCCCCCCCCCGCGGACCCCCGGCGTCCTCATCGCCTCCCCTCCCCGCGCCAGGCCCCGCCCCGCGCCCCTCCCTCCCGCCTCCCTCCCCCTGCGGCGGGCGGGCGCCGACTCGCTGGCTGCCGCGGTGTCCTGCAGGGCGCCGAGGTGTGTCGCGGGCGGGCGGGCGGGCGGCGGGTGTCGCAGGGCGTGTCACGAGGTGAGTGGGGAGCCGAGGCCGCGGGCGGGAGCGCCAAGGGCGCGAGCTGCTCTCCCCTCCCCCGCACCGCCGGCGGTTCCCGGGAAGATGGCGGATCGCGCGGAGATGTTTTCCCTCTCCACCTTCCACTCGCTGTCGCCTCCGGGCTGCAGGTACGCACGGGCCCGGGAGCACTCGGCGGGCCGCGCCTCCCGCAGCCCTCCTCGGCCTGCCGTCCCACCCTGCTTTTCGGGGCGCCGGGTCCCGCGCCTCTCTGGGCCGCAGGCCTCCGGCTGATGCTGCCCATCCCCCTCACCCGGGGCTCGGGGTCTCTCGGGTCCCGACTCAGTGGTACCCCCCATATTTCCCCGTAAATGCCGCGCTCCGCCCAGACAGAACAGCTGACCTGTCAAGGGTGGGGTCCCTGAACTGACCCTTTGAGGGTCGGCAATCCTTGGCAGAATGCCCATCACCCAATTTGGGCCTGGCAGTGCCCTTTGAGTCTTTTTGTGCCGTCTCCCGTGAAAGCCCTAGCAGTGCCCCAGCGGGGAGAGAGCAGAAATCAATTCTTGAATCCTGGTGGACGTTGGGGTGGGGGAGAGAAGAGGTGGGAGGGGGCTGGACCTCTGGATGTAGTCTGGTCTGGTAGGTAGGGTGGGGACTCAGTCGGGCAAAGCAGACTCAACCCCTCCCTCTCTTGCTTCCGCAGCTTCAGCTCCCCTCCCCCCACTGGCTCAGGATGTGTCCCTTGAGGCTGAAGCTGGGACCCACAAGGGCTGAGGGTTGAGCCAGTAGGAGGAGGGTTGGAGGAAGGGGGGTCCTTTGAGCTGGTGGGTTCCTATGGGGGAAGACCTGCTTGGAGTCAAAATGACATGGTCATGGCCTAGGAATAGGGGTCCAGGAGCTGGACATTTTACACCAGCGTCCTTCCGGCCCGGATGCCAGGGCTGGCGGCTCTCTGATCCTGGGCTACTCTTCAGGCCTCCCCAGGACATAAGCCTGGAAGAATTTGACGATGAAGATCTGTCTGAGATCACCGACGACTGTGGCCTGGGCCTCAGCTACGATTCCGACCACTGTGAGAAGGTAGTAAAGGGCTGGGCGAGCAGAGTTTGGCCAAGGGAGAGGGTCATAAGCTGTCTGCTTAGTGCTCCTGGGGGCTTGAGTGCACCCTCCCTTCATACAGGAAATGCTTGCCCTTGTGTCTGTCCCACAGCATTGGTCTTCTTTCTTAATATCCCCTGGGCCTTCCTCAGCGGTTCTCCCCAACCCTAACACTAACCCTAACCCTCCCCAACACAGCACCACAGGGGAGGGGGGTGTTCTTTGCTTTGACTGCCCTCTATCCCCAAATCACTTCCCATAAGATCTAACCCTCCAGCTGCTTCTGCGGCCTCCATTTGCCTGTTTCAAGTCTCCCCCTGAAGTCTATTCCTTCCGTCTCCTGGTTGTCTATCTCTATGTTTCTATTTTCGTTTGTTCTGAGAGAATGACATGTGGCTTCAAGGAGCTGGGAATGGAGCAAGATATCTGCCCTCCAGAGCTTTAGCAGAGCAGAGCAGAAACTGGTCTGTATACACAGTAGTCATTCATATGTCAACATTTAGATTCCAACTGGACACAGAGTGTGACAAGGGGAAAGGCAATCGAATCCAGACAGGAAATGAGGATGACTTCCCAGAGGAATGTCAGCCATGTGCTTAGGTTAGCAGGAATCAGGCAGATGGGGTAGGTAGGTGGGGGGGATGGTAGAGAGGATTTTCTGGCAGAAGGACTGGCTTGCCAAAGGCCCTGGGGTTGGGGGAAGAGCTTGGCAAGTCAGAGTTCAAGTCCTCTTAATTTGTACATTCATTTGTTACTTACCCATGCTGTTCCCATGCGCGGAGTGACACGACCCTGCCCTGGTGGGCCTGCAGTCTGGTGGATGAAAGAGATTAAAACCTGCGAGTTGTGAATTCATTATTAAAATGCTATGAGACAGACATGCCAACGTTAAGTGTGATGGAACTTGGGAGGTAGGGTGAAGCTAGAAGGTAGAAAGTTAGGTGGGGCCACTCGGAGAATGTCACCCAACTCTCAGAAATCAGAGCCCTTTCCAAGAAATGGAGTAGTCATTATGTGCCTTAGGCATTTATTGAAACAGACAACAACGTTTCTCTGTTGGTGGGACACAATGAATTGGAAGAGTTCTCCCTTGATTTCTGTTCCAGGCCTTCCTGTGGCCTTGTGCATAGGGCCACATGTCATTGTTGTATTCTTGCCCAGCTCCAGCTTGTGCCTCCTTCCTGCAGGACAGCCTCTCCCTTGGGCGCTCGGAGCAGCCGCACCTCATCTGCTCTTTCCAAGATGACTTCCAAGAGTTTGAAATGATCGATGACAATGAAGAGGAGGACGAAGAGGAAGAGGACGAAGAGGAGGAGGAGGAGGGAGATGGGGAGGGCAAGGAAGGAGGAGAACCTGGCTCAGATGCACCTGCTGGGGAGTCCCTTATTCCTTCCCCTTCCTTGGAGGAACCCCACAAGCATCGACCCACCACACTCCACCTGACTGCACTGGGGTCCCAGGTGGGCTCCTGACCTGTAGCCACAGAGCAGAGCCTGAACCCCACAGGCTCCCCCGGTTGGTGCTGGAGCCCTCTTCAGCTTTGCTGACTTGTCTTTCCACTTAGGACTCCCTGAACAACAATGGCAGCTTTGTTCCTGAGCCCCAAGCCTCCTGGCGAGAGACAGAGCCCCTTAGGGGTGAGGGATGGGAGCTGGAGGGGGAGGAAGGGAAGGAGGGAGGGTTCCCTGGCTGTTGGAAGGAGCCTGGTTTCCACTGATGGTGACCAAACCCCTCTGCTCCACAGAGCTTCGGGGCTCCCGCCTGCCCACAGAAGAGGGACCCCATGAGATACAGTCCTTGGAGCACCCCGGTTGCGACTGTGAAGGAAACCAGCATCCAGAAGCACCAGCTCCAGGTGGTGCTTCGCCTTCCTCGGATCCTGGCATTGAGGCCGACCTCAGAAGCCACTCGAGTGGGGACCACGGAGGACGGCGCAGCAGCCAGGAGCTCTCGTCGCCAGGGTCAGATTCCGAGGACGCAGGGGGTGCGCACCTGCGGCGCATGATCTCGTCCATTTCGGAGACGGAGCTGGAGCTGAGCAGTGACGGCGGCAGCAGCAGCAGCGGTCGCTCCTCCCACCTCACCAACTCTATCGAGGAGGCCTCGTCGCCGTCCTCGGAGCCCGAGCCCGAGCCCGAGCCCGAGGCGGAGCGGGGGCCCCTGCACGAACCCCCGCGCCGCCCGGCCTTCCTGCCCGTGGGCCCCGACGACACCAACAGCGAGTACGAATCTGGCTCTGAGTCGGAGCCGGACCTCAGCGAGGACGCCGACTCGCCCTGGCTGCTCAGCAACCTGGTGAGCCGCATGATCTCGGAGGGCTCCTCGCCCATCCGCTGCCCAGGCCAGTGCCTCTCTCCAGCAGCGCGCCTGCCCGGGGAGCCTGCGCCCCAGATCGGCGGCGCCACCGAGGACTCAGTGCACGGCCCCGAGGAACTAGCTGGGCCCCACGTGGAGTTGGTGGACATGGAGGCGCTGTGTGAGCCGCCCCCGGTGGCCCCCACAGCCCCTCGGCTCGACCCCGCGCAGGCTGGGCCCTGCCTCTTCCTCAGCAACCCGACCAGGGATACCATCACACCGCTTTGGGCCCCGCCTGGCCGCCCTGCCCGCCCTGGCCGCTCCTGTTCTGCTGCCTGCTCCGAGGAGGAAGATGAAGATGAAGATGAGGATGAAGATGAGGCGGAGGACGGCGTGGGTCTCCCAGGCGCCAGAGTCGCGGGCGCCCCGGCCCCTCTGGATGCTTCGCTGGTGTACGATGCGGTGAAGTACACACTGGTGGTGGACGAGCACACACAGTTAGAGCTGGTGAGCCTCCGGCGCTGCGCCGGCCTGGGAGAGGACAGCGAGGAAGACAGCGGCGAGGCCAGTGAGGAAGAGGCAGGAGCTGCTCTGATGGGTGCTGATGAAATCCCAGGGGATGCCTCTCCCGAAAGCCCAGACCTCACCTTCTCCAAGAAGTTCCTCAATGTCTTTGTCAACAGCACATCTCGATCCTCCAGTGAGTGAGAAGTGGGAAAGGCAGGGTGGCCTCAGATGAAGAAGGGTCTCCTAGCCCAGTTCTCATCTGCCCCTCAACTTGTCTATGGGGTCGGAAGGTCTGGGGGTTGCATACTGCCCTATTTTGGGTAGTAGGTGGGTTCCTGTCCCCCTTCTGGACGAGGGTGCCTCACAGAAGCCTGTGGCAGGGACACACTTGGCTCCAGGCCAGGCCAGGCCTTCAGGTGTTTTCCTTCTTCTTTGTGATCCCTTCCCATTTCTCTTTCCTGTTTGTTTCACAGGCACCGAGTCCTTTGGTCTTTTTTCCTGTGTGGTCAATGGGGAGGAGAGAGAGCAGACACACCGGGCTGTCTTCAGGTATTCCTGCCACCTTCCCATGGTGACCCCAGTTCACCTGCCACCTTCCCATGGTGACCCCAGTTCACCTGCCACCTTCCCATAGTGACCCCAGTTCGGGTCCACGGACTTTAAGTCTGTCCCGTTCTCATGAGTCTCTCATCTGACCTCAGGTTCATCCCTCGTCATCCAGATGAGCTGGAGTTAGATGTGGATGATCCAGTGTTGGTCGAGGCTGAAGAAGATGACTTCTGGTTCCGTGGCTTCAACATGCGCACTGGCGAGCGCGGTGTGTTTCCTGCCTTCTATGCCCATGCGGTGCCTGGTCCTGCCAAGGACCTCCTGGGTAAGTCCCCGTCTACAAAGTGCCTTGCCACTCCAGGCTTTCCCTCCATCACTCCCTGAACCTATATGACACCCTCCTTTCTCCAGGGAGCAAGCGGAGCCCCTGCTGGGTAGAACGCTTTGATGTGCAATTCTTGGGTTCTGTGGAGGTTCCGTGTCACCAGGGCAATGGCATCCTGTGCGCAGCTATGCAGAAGGTCAGTGAAGACGGTGGGAAGCACAGGCTGGAGCCCATGTGGAGATAACCTGGCCCTGCAGCTGGCACAGCCTGGGCGGCTCCAAGGTCTCCAGCTCTGAAGGATCAGGGAAGGTTTTAGGGCTAGTTCACGGGCCCTGGTTCAGAGCAGACAGGTCAAAGCCTCTCATTTAGTTCAGTGAAGCATTCACCTTTCTGCCAATCCCTCCTTCCCTTTAATCTATTGATTGTCTGAAAATCGAGACCAGCTCTCACACAGCCTCTTCCCTTGGAGTCATTTTCTCACTCATTTATTTGCTTACTGCCCATCTGCCAGCCTGAACCTGAGGCTTATGAGCCTTAAGGAAAAGGACCGACTAGTTCTATGTCCAAGAGTTCCTGTTACAGTTTATGGGGATCAGGTATGGAGGTAGCTGGAGGTGTGGGACGAGCAGGATCTTGGCTTGGTTGGAAGAGCTCAGAGGCTGGCTAGTTACCAAGTGATGATTGGCTTGCTCTGAGAGCAGGCATCCCCGGGTCATTTTCAGGAATGTGTCTTAAGGGGATAGGAGTGCTCGGATACTTGAAACTGAACAGAGATCTTTGCCAGGCCATTCTGGATGAAACCAAGGGCAAATATGAGAAAATCTTGGTAGTTCTCTGTTGGGGAAGCTAGACATTCCTTTGCGTGGTTAAGCATCGTGACCAGATCTCTTTCCTGTAGCTTTCAATTCTGTCTGTAAGATGGAAAGGGAAAGCTTCTTCAGCAGAACTACAGAATTACAATCTAGTCTGAAAAAAAGCATATAGCCTTTGTCATTTTTGCATCACAGCTTTATACAATGAATTCATTTTGTTTTATACTATGTCATACTTTAAATCCTTGTCAAAGGTTGTTTTGTAAAAACTGAGAAAGATGTTTATATAGGTGAGAATTGAACAATTTTATAAGACAAAAAAAAAAAAAAAAAGAAACTGAACTTAGAGACATAGTTCCTCTAGGGGAGAGAGGGAAGTCATGATAGTGTTTCAAGACCCTCTTTCTCTTCACCCTTTTTCCCTCAGATTGCCACCGCTCGGAAGCTGACCGTCCACTTGCGCCCTCCTGCCTCTTGTGATCTTGAGATCTCTCTGCGGGGGGTCAAGCTGAGTCTGAGTGGAGGAGGGCCTGAGGTGGGAGTGTGGGAGACTGGAGTTTGGAGGAGGCTTGGTGGTATGGGCTAAAGTAAGAGGGTGGGTCTGAGGAAAAGGCTGAAGGGACACGTAGGAGGCATGGAGCAGGAGTGGCCACAGGCCTCCTTTGTTCACCTTGGGCTGCCTCTGCCACCTCTGTTCTAGTTCCAGCGCTGCAGCCACTTCTTCCAGATGAAGAACATCTCATTCTGTGGCTGTCACCCCCGCAATAGCTGGTAAGAGCTTTACCTGCTCCTCTCAAATGCTGAGGTCACCTATATTTCTACCCCACCCATCCCAAGACTTGTGTCTGTAGCCCTGGTTCGGACATGCTCCCATCCTGGGTGAGGAGACTCCTAGACAAAGAAGTGCAGGAAACATTTTCAGGTAGCCTGGCATCTTCTGGCCATTATCTTTGGCAGAACTGCAGAGAGGTACAAGTTCTGCGGCTGAGAAAGGCAAAATTCAAAAGAGGAGCCAGTGACAGAGTCGGGGGAAGTGGGTCATAGTATCAGAGAGCCAGAGGGGCTAAGGCTATGGGATGCATTTTTGAGGGGCTAGAACTCTGGGGTCAGGTAGAAGGGGAGTGGCTAAAGCTTCAGTGGAGACTTGGGGCCTTTCGCCTATGCTGAGAAGTTTGTTTGGTCCCATTTGTGATTGGGCTGTAGAAGTTTGTTTTTGGAGGATGTGGCCTCAGTAGGCCAACTAGCTAGCTCTGACTTCTGTGTAGAGAGGTTTGATCAGATGCTGCTGGTGGGAGACTACGCAGTTGTCAAGGTATCCAAGTTCCATGCTGTGATGGGAAGTGTTCACAGGAGTCATTTTAAGAGTAAGGATAGATAGGACTGAGTTGATGAGCTTTAGTGGTTGGCTTCGGAGGAGATCAAAGGTGACATTCTTTTGGGCAGACAAGGACACATACATTCGGGGCACGTAGGACCAATCAGTGTTTGGGCTTTAGGAGGGAAACTTTGAAGAAAGTTTCATTTTGGGGTTAGTAGGTAACTGAGACTATAAGGTAGACAAAAAGTTCAAGCAGAGAGAAGAGAAGAGAAATGGAGGAACAGGCAGTAGAGGACTGCCAATTTTCTTTGTGGGCACAGACCACTGCCCATTTGGCATCCTAAATGAAGACGAGAAATAACTAGAGATGACCAGCCAAAGACTCACAGGGGATGAGGAAACTGCAAACAGAATGCAGAGTAGAGTTGATGTTCATTAGCTGAGGTGCCCACATGTCTTCGGAGTTACCTGGATTCTTGTACAAAGAGTGCTGGCTGGACGATGGTTAGCTGTGGTCTTGCTTCTTTTTCACTGAGGAGGGAGATGGTTTGATAGGATCCACTGCTGAGATTCTGCTCAGAGGGGAATGAACCAGGACAGAGTTGCAGATCTTAGACTAGAATTCGGTAGACCTCAGGATAGTAGGCTGGGATGGTATTGCCAGGAGATCAAAAACTCAGGCCTTCAAGTGGTCTAGCAGAAAATCTTAAAGAAAGGTGCATGAGAACCTACCCCAGTTCCTCTATGAGAAGAAATAGTGAAATTGTGCTAGAGATAGATAGTAACTTGTTTCACTGTTAAGTGGTTGGTGGCTCAGGCATGTCTGGGTGAGCTGTGTTGGATAAGATAGGGCCTGGCATTAAGATCACATGCGTCGCAGACCAGCTGTGTGCTCTTTAACAAGATGCTCCTTGTGTTTAGCTCTCAGGGAGCTACTTCATAGGCCTGTTAGAAGCATATGGGAATTAATAGTATAAAGTGTTTAGGATGGTACCTTAGCAGTGCTTATAAGCAACATCTGTTAGCCATGGGGGCAGCAGATCTGACTTTGCAATTTTGGAGTGGGGCTTGTTGTCTTATACTGCCTACTGGACAACAGTTGCTGTTAGTGACTTAGAAGAAGACACTGCAGGAGGGATATAAATGACTGGAACAGTTTGGGTGAAATGCTTCTTCAGTTGGCGAGACATGGGATCCAAGAGGGTTTTAAAAATGTAGGAACGTCCGGTATTGTATCTGAGTTTGGAAAGAAGCTGTGCTTGCAGGAAGAGAGGTGGGGCTGGATGGACCCATAGAGGCTTGAGTCATTTGAAGGAGAGGGGGGCATCAGAGAAGTCCAAACTTACTATAATACAGTGATAGACTGTGGGGGGTGGTAAGGTGAGGGGTTATTCAGAAAGAAGAGATGCCTCCCAGCATAGGGTAGCGGCCCAAGTTCACGGAGGATGCATTTAGAACACTAGTGCCTAGTATTGTACTTGGCCTGAAACCCAAAAAAGTTCCATTCAAGGTCTTGGAATTGTTCCTGTTTGTATCTCCAGATGGTTAGTGTGGTGCCCAAGGCTGGGCAGTGCTCTGACATGCCCTCCGCCAATTTCCCCACAGCTATTTTGGCTTCATCACCAAACATCCGCTGCTGAGCCGCTTTGCCTGCCATGTTTTTGTCTCCCAGGAGTCCATGAGACCAGTGGCGCAGAGTGTGGGGTGAGTGGACAGGTGGAGCAGGTGTCCAGGAAGGGGGCAAGGGATGAAAGCAGAGGTGCATGGGAGGGCATGACCGTGGATTGCCAGAGGAGTATGGCGGTGTGGATGCAGTCACCGGCAGGGGATAGTGTGCGACAAGGGAAGAGGTGGGGGAAACACTGGGCTAAGTAAGCATCAACCTTCTCCCGCTCCACAGCCGGGCCTTCCTGGAGTACTACCAGGAGCATCTGGCATTTGCCTGCCCCACAGAGGACATCTATCTGGAGTAGCCTCCGGCTTCCTCGGCACCTGTCCACACAGCTCTGGGTGTCTCCAGGCCACTGTGACTTGAGCAAGGACTAGATGGGGGCACATGGCACCTTTTGGCATGGAGTCTCTGGGTCGGGAACTCTTGTCCTTAATCCCCAGGATGTGGCTTATGGGGGCTCCCAGAGAGAGGAGCCCCAGCCGTCCCATTTTCCTCCAATGCATCTTTTCTTTTTCGTCCTCATTTTCCCAACTCCCTTTCCTCTGTCCCTTACCTCTCTCTGTGCCTGCAGACTTTGCCCTTTCCTCCCACCATTGGAGTCAGATCTTGAGAGGGACAGGCTTGAGATAACTGGTGAAGTCAGGTTCCTCAGTGATCCCCTCCTGCCCTTCTCCTGTGATTTATAAAGGAATTTTAATTTTATAGTGAATCTTAATGGATAATCCCATCTTTAACCAGAGGAAGGTACCCCAGTCCCACCTCACAGGGAGCCCAGGGGAAGCAGAGACGGGTTCCTAAGAGAGCCTTGGGGCAACTAGGAGTGGTTCTTGATGCTCACCCAAAGCCTCCCATGCTGCTAGGAAGAGGGTTCCCTAAGGGGCCCCCCACAGGTCATCCGCTTTGCCGCTAACATCCCTACAGTCCCGTGATTATCTGCCCTGCGTGCGCCACCTGCTGTGTACGTGGGCTGTGGCCGCAATAAACTCTGCTTGTGTGACCCTGTCTGTTTCTGGAGTGCTTGGTAGAGTCCAGCACCAGATACTGGTTTGGCTGTGGAAATGGAAGGGGTTGGGGAATTGAGAGGATTTCAGTGCCTTCTTCAGTCCTAGGAGGATTAGGTAGCCACAGCACATGTGAGGGCTGAGGAGAAGCTCGGTACTGATCATTGGAGGATGGCATGAGGCACCGAAAATCAATCCATGAGGATCTTAAAATTGGTGTTAAAAAGATCCTACACGGAAAGTCAGAAAAAAAAATTGGTGACCCTTTTTCACTGTGCAGGTAGAGGACTGTAAATGCCCACCAAAACTGTCTTCCAAAGGCCTTTGGTGACTTCCACCTTGGGCCAGATGTCAGCATGGCACAGCAGTGCGGCTGGGCCTGTGCCCCTTCTGTTGCCTCTGACAGGACCAGTAAGGTAACAGGTAAAGGCTGTGAATAAGAGACAGAAAACAGACATTCTGACTGTTTGCTTACATAAAGTAACTTGTCTTAGCTGGGTGTGGTAGTACTCTGCTCACTGATGCCTTTAAGGATATGAATTCAAGGACAGTCTTGGCTATATGATGACACCCTGTCTTCAAAAAAAGTTACTGTAGTAAAAATCACACACATCTTTACTCAAATGTTGCTTCGACATGCCAAGAAATAGAAAAATACGGGGCTGGAGAGGTGGCTCAGAGGTTAAGCCTCTGCTTTGCAGGCAGAAGGTCCTGAGTTCGGATCCTAGACCCCACGTATAGACGCCGGGCAGAAGTGGGGCCAGCCTGCGTTTCTGGTCCTGGTGGGGCAGAGCCTGTGAATCCCGGGGCAGAGTAAACGAGGAGGTGAAAGTGGTCCATGGTGGTTCCAGAATTCGCCCGTGGTTCTATACACACACACACACACACACACACACACACACACACAATTGAATAAAAAAAATTTAAAAAAAAAGAAATAGAAAAATACTCACAGTACGTGTAGAGACCAGGGACACAGACCAGTTGCTATAGAATTTATAGTTTTTTTTTTTTAACTAGTATACCAGGATATCCAACATGTCCAGGAACATTTTTTAAGAACATTTTATTGTATTTAGCAATGTTTTAAAAAAAACAGCCCCTTGATGGGAATTTGAAACCTGCACTCTTGCATGGGGTGCTGAGTGGAGACAGCCTGCTGGCACCCAATAGCATTTCAATGGAGAAGCAGTGTTTTCTGCCTTCTTTCCCTGTATCCCTCCTGGGATTCAATCTTCTCTGAGTTGACCCTGTACAACGTGTTTCCTTGGTTTCCCTGTGGTTAACATTTTTGCCCTGACTGGTCTTTAGGACAGCTTGTGAGACATACTAATTGCCCCTGCCGTGCTGCCTTTCATTCTCCACCTCCCTCTGGTCTTGGGTTCTCCTGACAGTATAGGCATCTCCATGTCCTGGGCTGTGCATTAATCTCTATATGTTAGTGCCCAGCAAGATTGCCTGAGAAGGATCCTGTCCAGGTCATGCCATAGACACGGAGTTTACCAGAAACTTCCCCACCCACTCTGTTCATTTGTCTTCTGCTTTTAGACTTTCCCAAAAGTAACTCTGGGTTTTAGGCCTGGGACGACACCAGGCTTTCTTCCCACCTGCCACCTTTAAGTCGGTCCCTTGGCCCATTGCTCCTGCCCCTTTGTGCCTGCATTAAACTGACTTGAATTTCCTCCTGGGTCTTTGCACCACAGTTTCCTCTGGGCTCTGTATCTTCGCAGCATGTGCACTCATCTAAGAAGATAATTGTCTTTTTTAAGTACTGAAGCAACTTCTGCTGACCCTCAGTCTGAGCTGCCCTTCCCCAATCCTCCCCTTAACTCCACATACTACTTCTACCTATGTGTTCTGTGAATACCTGCCACCTTTCCTTGTTTATTGTCCAACAACTATCTACACGTGGTCATTAGAGGCACTGGCGCTTAAGTGAAATGAGGTGTTGTCTGCCTGTATCCCTGCCTCCTGTTCTCCAGAGCCCAGTGTGACACTCAACTCTCTACAGAAGGCTCAGAACGCTGGGAGATGCTTCCAGCTCCAGTGTCCTAATTGTGGAAATATAGCATTCTCAGCACAACAAGCACACAATTGCATTCTTGTTCAGAATACTGAAATGGGCTAAGATGTGGCTCAATGGTGGAGTGTGTCTCCAGCAACAAGTTTCCACAGAAAAATGTAAATTAAAAAAAGAAAACATAAAATTCATCAAAGGTGTATTTAAACAGTGGAATATTGAGCAGATATGAAAAGATGTTCTTATTAACATTTTATAATAAAGATATTTGTCACACTAGTAAGAGAAAATAAATGTGCAGAATTATACATAGTATGCTAATGATTATGATTTGAAAACTACTGAGAGAAAACGATAAATATTAAGAGTTGAAGAAAAGACTATAAATCCATTAGTTTCACTCACTCTCAGTTTTATTTGTTTAGCACCAATTTTAGAGATCACTCAGCTAAATAGTACTTTTCAATATAGTGGTAATGATTGTATTTAGGAACTGGAAGTGGTTCTAGTGGATTTAAACCACTGATCCTGCACTAGGACCTATGAAATCACCCCTTGGATGGCATCCTGCTGTGCAACAATACACACAAGCACATTAAGGGAGAAAAGGAAGATTTATTTGCCTTGTAATTCCAGAGTGGGGACCCAGTCCATTATGGCTCAAGTCGCATAGCAGAAGGCATGGCTGGAGGCAGAAACCAGAGGTTTATCTATTAAAGTCACTGCAATCACTAGGAAGGCAGAGAGAGTAAGAGTAAACTCAGAGGAAGTGGGGATGGGCCACCAAAGACCAAAGCTCAAGACTGCCCCCTTAACACATCTTGCATGCACGCGTGCGCGCGCGCACACACACACACACACACACACACACACACACACACACACACACACACACATCAGCACCTATATATATCATCACCTTAGTATCCTTATGTAAGGTGGCAGAATGGGCCTTGTTGGGTAAGAGTCATTATTTAAACTACATAATGAGATCTTGGCTCCAAAAATAAGCTGGATCTGGTGATACACACCTGTAACACTAGCACTTGAGAGGCTGAGGCAAGAGAACCTTGTATTCAAGACCATCCTGAGTTATAAACTAAGACCCTGTCTTAAGAATCTAAAGCAAAACATGTAATTGACACAGAAGCAATGTGTAGAATGGCAGAAGATTAGACCAAACAACTAGAAGGGTGATGATTCTTGTGCAGGAGAGGTCAGAGATGACACCTGCGCCTTGTGCTGCCTGGAGGTGTCAGTGAGGATGAAATCCCCTTGCCTTTGCCATGTGTTGTGACAGAGACACTTTCACCCTTGTGTATGGGTGAAGGCTTAGTACCTGCAAACCTGTGCCAGAAGAGTGCGGGGCAAAGGGACAGGCGAGGCTACACAGAGCTGGAGGGAGGTGTTGGCAAGAACAAGCCAGGAAAGGAGCAGCACCAACATGAGGTACTTCTTCCAGGTCAGGTGCCAAGCCAGAACCATTTGCCTTGAGGATGGGAAGCAGAACAGTTCCTGGGCCCCACAGGCTGACTCCAGCATGCTCGCTTTGTTCTCGTGAACCTGTAGCCAGGCCTTATGAACCATCAGAACGACAGTTCTGACATTCTTGAAAGGGGCACAGAGGGCTGGAGAGAAGGCTCAGGGGTTAAAATTCTGTCTTGCAAGCAGAAGATCCTGAGTTTGGATCCCACACCCCAAATAAAAATGCCAGGTGGAAATGGCAGCGTCCTGAACTTCTGGCTCTGGTGAGTGGAAATCCCAGAGTGAAGCTAAAAGAAGGTAGAAGCAATCCAGGATGATTCCCGAAGTCACCCTTGGTCTTCCACAAGGACACACAATGCCCTCTCTCTCTCTCTCACTCACACACACACACACACACACACACACACACACACACACACACCCCAAACAAGCAAACAAACAAATAAGATATTTAAGAAAAGAGAAAGGGGCACAGAGAGCAATACCCTCTTCAGGAAGCCTAGTAACAAATCGCCACACGCAAAGGTTCCAAAAGTTCCCCATGCCAGCATGAGGGTGTTCTGGAAGCAAAGAGAGGAAGACATCAGGGAATGCTGTCCAGTGCTGAGCAAAGTACAACACACGCCTGAGATGGCCTCCCCTAGTATGTCCATGTGGACATACCCATGACAGGAAGTGTGCAGCGTGCTAAACAAGAGTCAGGCCTCCGTCAAAACCCAAGTTGCATTTTATACACTTACAAACTCAGTTTTCAGGCTCTGTGACAGCTTCTCCCCTCGGCTTCTGTACTGCTGTACCCGTGGCTGAGAACCTGGAGTCTTCCGCTCAACCCCCATGCTCCCTAAAACCTGGCAATGGAGAAGTCCTTACACAAACAGCTCTGTAGAAGTTCAGATGGAAGAGAATTAATCTCCAAGACAAAAGGGCACATTTGCTTTGTTTTCATTTCCTCTGTGCACATGTGAAACAGCTGGCTCCTGGTGTCTGTGCACAGCAACTGGGAGCTCCTGCCCAGCAGGTGCGCCACCCATACAGAACCCAACCTTTGTTCACATCGGATCCGCTGCTGTGGTGTACATGACCTTCAGGGGTCCCTCAGGAATTGTTCTTGGAGCAAAGGCTGAGTGGCTCTCCCTCAGGGAGTCTCCTGGCCTTCTCCTTACAGCTGAAGGGCATAGAGTCACCTCCTACCTGCCCGTCCCCTCTGGGCCTGGGAAATGTGGCAGTTTGGATGACCTCAGTGGGGGACGCTCTCAAGTTCTTCCTCCTGAAGTTGTTTGGGGGAACGACCCAGTTCTCTCTCCTGGGAAAGGGCTGCAAAGCCTCTATGGAAATGATTTGTGTGACCTAGCAGAACTGTAACTAACAGCTAGTACCTTGGGCCCACATAGTGGCATAACCCTGAAAGGCATGTTTTCCTGGCACAAAGGAGCAGAGAAGACAGGACAGCAAAAGCAAACGTGTTTCCCCTTCTGTATTAGCTGTAGGGTCAAAGGCTACAAGACCCTTTGCATTCCTAAAGGATCATTATCTCAGTTCTGGTTCTGCAAGACTCCGAGGGAGTAGTCTGACCCCATGACTGCCCCTGTTCTGGGGTACAGACTCACCACATGGCTAATTGACTTCATTTAAGAAGGGATGTCCTGCAAAATTCACGCTGTTTCGGAGTAGCTTTGGTCTCTTGTCACACATTTTATTAAGTCAATTCTGTCATTCCATGCTCAAAGTAACTGCAGAAGACAGTAACTCAGGAGTCAAAAAGTTAAAGAGGGGGCTGGAGAGGTGGCTCAGGGCTTAAGCCTCTGCCTTGCAGGCGGAAGATCCTGAGTTTGGATCCTAGATCCCATGTATAGACGCAGGGCAGAAGCGGGGGTGGCCTGCATTTCTGGTCCTGGTAGGGCGGAGCCTGTGAATCCCAGAGCAGAGTAAACAAGGAGGAGGTAGAGGCGTCCATGGTGGTTCCAGAATTTGCTGTAGTTCTACACACACACATACACGCACAATTGAATAAAAAAAAAAGTCACCTATCTTAAAAAAAAGTTAAAGAGGTAAAAATAAAAATCAGAGGACAAAATGGAGTTATTCTAGTGACTGGCCAGCTCCTTCAATGTTATAATTTCGTATGTAAACATACTCAGAAAAACGAATTCAAACATTACTCCACAAAAAGTTCCCTTTTGCTCCCTCTTGTGGTCACTTGGGACACACGGCAAAGAAAGGGCAGATAGAGGGAAGGTGATTTCATCCGGAGGACATGGGGTTTCCTGAGGAAAATATCCTGTGGGAATGGACAGCCACCCAGCCCAGTGAGTGGATACTTTGCCTTTCCAGGGAACACTTTTTTTAAGTAAAACATATGAGATGTGTTGGGAAAGAGAGAGAGAGAAAGAAAGAGAACAAGAGATGTGCCTGTGTGTGAGTGAACGGAGGTTTAGGTTCTCTCCTTCTAGGGGCCAAACTCAGTCAGCAGTTTTCGTAAGTAGGGGCCTTTATCTACTGAGCCATCTCCCTAGTCCCTGCTTTCTTTTTTTAAATAAACAGTAGCAAAGAAAGGGACGTTAGGGACACTGTGAATGGCCTCTGGTGGCCTGTTTATGAATGTGCATGTCTGTGAATGCAGGTATATATCCAAGTACACGCATACACGTGTCTGTCATGCATATGAAAACACCTGTATCTGTGTGCCTGTATGTGCACACACGTACACATTCAAATGTGTTCACGCCATGCTTGTGATGCGTGAACGTATACATGCATACATGTATATATATATATGTGTGTGCATACTTTGCAAGCACATGTGAGTTTTGTTGTGGTTTATGAAATGTTCATTGGTTCATGTGTTTGAATACTTGGTGTCCAGCTAGTGGTGCTGTTTGGAAAGGTTATGGGACCTTTAAAAGGTGGCATCATGTAGATTTTCAGGTTTGATAACCCAGTCTCATTGCCTCTCTGAACATCGATGACAGGACAACATCCTGCTTCTGCCACCACACCCTCACTGACTCCGCCATGATAGACACTATCCCTTTTGGAATCATAAGCCAAAATAATCAACGCTTTCTCCCTTAGATTACTTAGGTTAGAGTATTTCATCACAGCAACTGGAGTAAGTAGACACAAATATGTCTGTGTGAGAAGGTATTGCATTAGGCTAAAACAAATAAAATGAGAAACAAACATTTCTGAATGCATAAAAATCACAGCAAAATCAAAAAGGGGGGGCACTGGAGAAGTGGCTCAGGGGTTAAGCCTCTGCCTTGCAGGCAGAAGGTCCTGAGTTTGGATCCTAGACCCCACATATAGACGCCAGGTGGAAGCAGGGGCGGCCTGAGTTTCTGGTCCTAGTAGGGCAGAGCCTGTGAATCCTGGGGCAAAGTAAACAAGGAGGGGGTGGAGGCGGTCCATGGTGGTTCCTGAGTTTGCCCGTGGTTCTGCACACACACACACACACACACACACACACACACACACACACGCATAATTGAATAAATAAAAAATGTTTAAAAAATCAAGGGAACAGGTTTGCTCTCCCCAACTCCTAACATCCTGTCAGATGTCAGAAGAGCCAGGCAGCCTACAGGGAAGTCATTCCTGTCTGCTCCACTTGTCTGCCAACCCCCCACTCCACGATTGTACTCGTTTCTGACCAGGTATTCTTCCTATGGAGCATTGTCACAGATTTTAATTTTTATTGAAATATAAAATACACAATGACATCATAAAGCAAGCACATTCTGAGCAGGTCGCTTGGTTGCTTTATTTGTATATTCTCACATCACTACCCCCAATGCAGGAAATGTAGCATCCCCAAGCTCCTAATTATCCCTGTCCAGGTAGTACCCATGTGCCCTACCTTCAAGAACCAGAGTTCTTTTGGCACTGAAGTGCCAGGTGTGTCTGGAGTCTTTGCTAATCTTTACTAAACTGTCAGCACTGCCAGGGCAAAGGTGTCTTGCCCCAGGACCTCAGTGTAGCAGAGAAACACATACTAGCTACTTACTACTCCTATGAGCAGAAACTGCCACAGATTGTTGACGGAGTGCCGGACCACGGTATTCACTGGTTTTACCGGAGGGACTGTTTAATGTGACACATGGGTGATCCACCTGCTTTCAGTTCTCTTAACCAAGGGGCAACATCTGGGACTGACCTTGTACTCAAAACTGATTCAGGACCCCTTTGAGCCAGCAGTGTCTGCTAGGCGGCCTGAAGGAAACCTCTGCCTTATGTGGGTGGCCTGAAATACAGCAGGGTGTATCTTTTTATTTTTGTGTGTGTATGTGTGGGTGTGTGCCTGTGTGGCCCAAAGGTGACTTAGTGAATCATCTTGGGTCGCTCAGCTTCCTTATTGCTTTGTTCTGGGATTTCCCAGTCTCCACCTTCCAGAGCTGGAAGTACAGGCTGCTGCCACTTCCATGATGTTTTTACACAGGCACTCGGGATCTGAAGTGAAGTCCTTTTGCTTGCAAGGCAAAGGCTTAACTCCTAAGCCATTTCTCCAGCCCCAGCGAGGGTGTATCTTGTGTGTCTGTACAATTCCTCAACCAGATTAGAAGAGTTGTATGGAGAATGTGGAGAACTGTCAGCAAGCATCCAATGCCAAGGAGTCACACAAGCACAACTGCTTCCACACACCCTGTTCACGTCTCCTGGTGTCAGATGCAGGCGTCAACCTGGTGGCTCAGAGTTTGACCTCTGGGCACATTTGTAGAGAATTAGTAGTCGAGCTAAACCTAGGAGATAGTTTAGTGGATGGGGAAGGTCTAACCCATGGTGGGTGGGACTAGTACCCGGGCAGGTGAATAAAAATGGAGGGAGCTTTTGAGAAAGGGGGCATCCTTGTGTATACTTGGCCAGATATGCTGATCTAGCAAGTAAGGATTGTCTTTTTCTCAGCTGTTGTGTGGATGTGATGTGGTCGGTTCCCTTGGCCCTTTGGTGATGGTGCATGCTCTCCTGCCAAGCTGGACTAAGATGGACTATTGTAAGAGATAAATCCTTCTTCCCTTATGCAATTTTGTCATGGTTTTATCAGCAGCATGCAGGCTAACTGCAACATCTGGCCAGCCCCTTCAGCTGCAAGTGAGAAACAGCTCACCAGCAACAACGTAAACAGGAAAGTTTACTTCTTTACACTTGAAGTACTGTAGGCAGACAGCTGCAGACAGCTTTAGCAATTGCATGACTCCTTAGAGCCAGCACCACTGCTGCATTCAGGTCCTGGATTAGAAGATCACCCCAATCTTTTATTACCATAAATTCTGGTGACATGCAGTTCCTAGAGCAATCTCTGGGATGGGACCACCTTGGAGAGACACTGCCTCGGGGTGGAGGGGACCCTTGTACCCATTGAAAGATGTGGGGATTCATTAGTAATGAAGGCAATGGCTTGCCACAAAGATAGCACACTGAAGATCACCTGACATGTTATCTGTGTCTGGACATGTCAGCATAGTATGCCAAGCAAACACAGTAGATAGAAAGTTCCTGAACAGAGAGGCTGACATTAGAGGCAGATAATGCCAGTGGAGAGAACACACAGGCCAGCTTGTCAAGACTAAGGAACAAAGTGCCGTGGGGCCTGAGGGCGAGCGAATCACTAAAAGAACTTTAGGATTTAGTCTGAGTATGACGCATCCCAACCTGATAGACGTGTTTAGGTCATTACTTTGTCTGATGGGCAGCTCAGAAGTGCTGATGCTCCTTCCTAGAAGCTGGCAGGGCCCCTAACTCCTTAATACTATGCAGGCATCACTGAACTCCAGATGACAGGATTTCCACAAAAACCAAGGTGGCAGCTCCAGTGCCTCTGGGAATGCTTCTTTCTGGGTAAAACCATCTTCCAGGATTTTACATCTTCGGAGTCTTCTGGCTATAAATAACCCCGCCCTGCAGCTCCTGGACCCAAATGCATACATGGCTTCTGTGAACGGACATGTCCACACTCCGCCGATGTGTGCATGGACACATGCACATTACCAGGATGGAGCCACCTCCAGATCTAGGGTGCCTAGACTCAAATCCCAACTAGTGCTCTTTCAGGTGGAGTGAAACTGGACTTGGACAGTTCCTGAAGCTTACTGTTCTCAGTTTCCTTATTGGTAGCACTGACCTCAGAATTACCACAGAGATTAGATGAATCATCACACCTGCAAGTCTCAGCTGGTGTTATTACATTATCAGATACAAACTACACACTTTCCCCTACCCCTCCTGGTGGTGAGCCACCAAACGCTAAGGACAACATGGGGGACTTTGGCAGAACCCCATGACTTGACTAGGAGGGCTGGCCTCTCTCTCAGGGCTGGGAGTCTGGGCAGTGGCAGCAGGCAGGATGAGGGGAGCAGCTGGGCTGACAACAGATCTGCAGGGCAGGGTCCTCGCCCTTGATCATCTGGCTGGGGCTGAAGTTCACAGCTGTATCGTACTGGGCCTTGAGTAGCTGAAGGTGCTTCAGAGCTACCAAAGCCTCTTGGGGGACCTCAGCCAAACCTCCCAAAATGTTGTAGTTCTCACCAGGGTCCTCAGACAGGTCAAAGAGCAGTGGGGGCTCATGAGCCGCCAGAGGGCTTGAAGCATGACAGGCAGGATCCGCAGTGGTATCACTGTGGGTAGAGCCTGGGGAAGAGTCAGCTTTATGCACAAGGCAGGAACCAGAGGAGGGCAGAGGCTCGGGCAGTAGGGGTCAGTGGGCCTGGGGAGAGGGACGCACGGAGAGGGCATTACCCTGGGTGAAGAAATGAGCCTTGTATTTCCCATTCCGCACAGCAAAGACCCCATGGACCTCGTCTGGGTAGGGTGGGTAGAAGATGAGAGACTGCCGAGGGCTCTGAGGGCAAAGTCAGAGTCAGAGGTAGGTGCAGTTCCTAAGAACTTCCAGTTCTCCTAACAGGTCCAGGTTTCATGCTCTTTTCTAACAACCCAAGAACCTGAGAGCTGGCATTACCCGAGAAGCCGTTCATCCAAGGCACGAGGCACTGTACAGAGACTCATGGGGGGTGGGGGGAGCAGCCTTGGGGCAGAAGACTTGGGACAAGGGAGCACTGTCCTTACCTTGCCTGTGCCTAGCAGCAAGGGGCTGAGGTCAACACCATCCAAGGTGATATTGGGCAGGGGTGCCCCGGTTAGGGCTGCCAGGGTAGGTAGAAGGTCCAAGGTGCTGGCCAGCTCATGGGTCACACCTGTAGACAGAGAGCTGTTTGGTCACTCAGTTCACTATCAACGTTGGAGAGGCGGGGTCAAGAATCCATAAGAAGAGGACCAGAGGACTGACCAGGAGAAATGTGGCCTGGCCAGAAGACAAAGGCAGGCTCTCGGACACCTCCTTCAAAAGTCGTTCCCTTTCCACATTTCAGGAGGCCAGAGCAGCCTCCACGGGACATCCGCATCATTTCAGGTCTAGGACACACGAAGAGTCTGTCAGCAGTGAGGGGCCTGGGGCTTCCGGTTCACCACTGGTAACCACCAGCCCGACACTTTTAAGTTATGAATCTTGCCAAGAACGGCCTGTTCCCTCTGTGGCCTTCCCAGACAGGCATCTCTGTGCGTCTGTGGCCCTCAGCCTGTGGAGACCCTGAGTCTTCATAGCTTGACTAGATAGATTCTCTTGAAAGTTCCCAAAGTCTTCAGTAAATAACTAGGGTGGGTGGACCTAGGTCCCTTGGCCTATGACAGAACAAGTGTCCCCTGCTCTCGCTCGTACCCGTTGTCTGCAGTGAAGATGACCATTGTCTCTCCGAGCATACCCAGGTCCCCCACAGCTGTCATCAAGGCCCCCACAGCTGCATCCAGCTCCATCAAGGAATCCCCAAACGGCCCGCGGCCTGAGCGCCCTGTGAAGCTCTGTCCACTGAACTGAGGATAATGGGTGTGCTGGGGGTGGAGACTGGAGTCAGAACTGGATAGGGATCTTGAGTGGCCAGGAGGGCAGCCAGGAGCGCGGGCCAGGGTCACTCACATGGGAGGCGTAGTACAGGAAGAACGGGCGGTTCTGGCGCTGGGCATCAGCCATGAGGTCTCGGGAGAAAGCCACATAACGGGCCTCTAGTCCAGGCAGCCAAGGGGGCTGTGCCTCCACAGACAGGTTGGCCAAGAGTGGGATGGGAACCAGGCCCTGGTCACAACCACCAAAGCAGGGGGTGGCTGGTGGGAAGCAAGTCAGGTTCTGGCAGGGGCCCTGGGGAGGGCAATTCCAGTTAGAGGTATGAACTGTGGGTTAGAGGTGGGAGGCAGTCAAGGGGTATTGGGGTGCTTGGACGTGCTGGGGGGGGGGCAGCAGAAAGCCTAGGCAGTTTGTACCTGGTCATGGGAGTACGGGATGCCCAGGAATCGATGGAAGCCCTGATGTGGGGGCAGGAAGGTCCCCTCAGGCCCCACTCCAAGATGCCACTTGCCAGCCATCCCTGTAAGATAGCCTCGGGCAGCCAGGATCTCAGCCAAAGTCACCTCCTCCAGGGGCAGTCCCCCCCGGGAGCTGGGCCCCAGAACTCCAGGGTACATGCCTGACCGAACTGGGAGCCGGCCAGTCAGGAGGGCAGCTCTGCAGGACAAGGCACATAATCCACAATCCAAGAGTCCCACGGCCATGAACAGAGGAAGGGGCACAGGCAGGGGAGGGAGAATCATGGACGTGCACACAAATTAACAGAGAGGGGATGGGCAAGGCTGGGAGAGGGGGGAGCCCTCACTCACCGAGACGGCGTGCACAGAGACACGGGCACATAGAAGTCTGTGAACCGCAGGCCCCCTGCAGCTAACTGGTCCAGGTTGGGGGTGGTGGAACTGGGGTGCCCGTAAGAACCCAGGTCCCCATAGCCGAGGTCATCAGCAAAGATCAGCACAATGTTAGGGGGGCTTGCAGTGCTCAGGCACGCTGCCAAAGCCAGAAAGAGGGCCCACAGGGCATCCATGGGCCGGGAGCAGCCGGGCCTGTGTCCACAGACCCTTGGTAGGGAAGGTGGGGCGGATCCAGTAGCCTCGTCCCCTGAACTCAGAGTCCAGGCCCTCCCCCTCCCCTGTGCCCCCAGACCCGAATATTCCTCTTATCTGAAGGTCCGCTCTCTGGAGCTGCAGCGACCCTAACAGAACCCGGGAGTAACTCCCCAGACGCTCAGGGCCCAGGGCTCCTTCGGATTCACGCGCGGGGATCTGGCCCTAGTCGCCGGGAGCCCCGTCCAAGCGTGCGGTCCGGCGCAGACGTCACATGACGTGCCGGGCCCTGGACGGTTCAGCGCCGAGGGGGAACTGGTCCGCCCCGCGTTCGTCTCAGGCCGCCCGGGGGCTGCCCATGGTCACGTGACTCCTCCTGGCCGAGCCGGCGGGCGCTGGGACCCGGCGGCGCCGAGGCGCGTCCAGGGGCAGCCGGCCCGGGGCGAGGCGGGGCCGAGCCGGAGCGCAGCGGGAGCGTTAGGGCGGGGATGGTGCTTTCCGGGGCGGGGCCTTGCGGACGGGGGCCGCGGCGGGGCGGGGCGGGGCCGGGCGGGGCGGGGCGGGGCGGGGCCGGGCGCGCGCTCGCCGTGCCTCTCGGCGCCGGTTGGCGGAGCCCGCGCTAGCTGGCGGCCCGGCGCTCTCCCTGCCGCGCCCAGTGTGGGCTCTGGGCCGCGACGCCCCCGGGAAGGGCGGCCCGAGTGCTCCAGGGCTGAGACATTTGAGGGGGGCTTGTTGAAAAGGCTCTGCATTCTCCTGGGGATGAGCGAGGCGGAGGGAAAACCGTGGAGTTGACGGAACCAATTAGGAAGACACAGCTGGTTGGCTGTTGGCGTTGTGCCCACAACCACTGTTGGTGCATTTCGGGAAACGCAATCTGTCAAGTGCTTTAAAAGTCTTTTCCTTGTATATGTGTTTAAGGTAGTGTTCGCGTGTGCATTTGTGGTAACCTGCGATAGTGCGTGTGCTGTGTCTGCGTGGCTCGAGGTAGTGTGCTAGTGGTAGACTGTGTGCTTGTGTGCAGGGGCGCTGGACGTAAAGCTTTGTGTATGTGTGTGACTGGAGCTTGGGGTGGGAAGGGGGTTGCGGGAATCCAGGTCTGGTTTAGGGTATATTTGTATGGAGGAACTCCAATGAAGACAGCACGGTTGATTTCCAGTTTCCTCTTTGGACGGTTTTGCCCTTTTTTGGTTCCTAGTCTAATTGTCAAGTGGTGTTGACACCTCAGAGGGTGGAAGGACGGGTACTTAGTGAACCTTCAAACCTCCAGACCAGTGTGGTGACTGCACTCCCTGGAGGGCGCCTCAAATGCCCCTCCCCGGAGTTCCTCTTCTGAGGACGTCTTCTCCAGGTATCTTTCTCTACGTGTCAGCCACCTGGCCAGATTCTTGGTCTTTGGTTTCTCTATATGCTAGAAAGTCCATTAAGACCTCTGGCCTCAGAAAGACCAGGACCTGAAAGCCCAGGAAGGCATGATGCTCCCGGATCCATAACTCAGGAGCAAAAGGCGAGTTGGGTCTAGACTAGCTGGCCTTTGGACCAGGGTGGGGGACCAGAACTCCCAGGATGTCTGCTTCTGCCTGGGCAGTTGACATTTTCCTAACTCGATTTCAAAATAAATGGGGAACAAAGTCTGAAAGGCAGAAACTCCTAGGAATGTAATAGAAAAGGAAGTGGGCCTGAGACTGCTGCTGACTTCCTAGGAAGTGTGGGGGTGGTAGTCTCAAGCTAGTGATCTTAATATCACATTCCAGGATGGTTTCTGGACCAGTGTGCAGGGTGGGGGTTGCTGGCCGCCCTCCTATCTGGAGTCAGGACAGAAAGCTTCTCTGTGGCCCAGAAATCTTTGAAGCTGTAATTGGAACTCTCACAGCTGGTTGGCACTGTGAATTGTAGTTTAAAAGGAAACAACCAAAAGTACTTTCATCTTTTTCTGTAGCAAGCTGGGAACTACCCCAGGACCTGTCCATTATCTTCTGGAGAGCTGTGTGATGTTATGCAGATTGTGTCACTTTCCCCTTGGATTCTGGAGGACTCTCAGGTGTGTGCACACGTGAAGCTGCCTAGGCTTGGCTCTGACCTCGAGCCCTTCGGGGGAGGTGTCCCTCTGCCACCAACTCTGTTTCTTCAAAGTCAAACTCTTCAGGCCAACCTGTCTTTTAGAGATGTGAGTTCTTTTTCTGCACTAACAGAGCCCCAGTAGGAAATAACCTGCTACAGTTCAGAAAGTGATCTCGATGCCTGGGGTGTCACTAATTTGGTACAAACACCCACAGCGAGAGAATGGCCTTGGGGTGAGTAGCAGACCTCTTCATTCTGGGGAAGGGATGGGAGAGGTTTGTGCACAGGGGAGCTGTATCAGAGGGAACTTACCCAAGATAAGGAATTCCATAAGTGTTCCTGTACCAGCTGATGTGGGGCCCTAAATAAAGGCCTCTCCTAATGCCATCCTGCTCCATGACATCACTGTGGTATATAGGTGTTGGGATGTGTGGTGGTAGTCAGGACAATGAGATCCACCACTTGTGCAAAGAGTTCCAGCGTTCATGCCTCAGTGCTGTCAAAACATATTACATATGTATGAAGCATCTGCACGCACACACACACACACACACACACACGCGCGCGCGCGCACGCACATGTTCACACAACTCTGGAGAAGTCGATTGCTGTAGGGCAGGGATGAGGGGCAAAACTGCCAAGAGGCAATGTAAAGGGATGGGGATGGGCAGAGGCCACATGGTCAGACAGGCAGATGAGGCCACCTTGATGGGAAAGCAGAACTCTATGGCCTCATACACCTTTGACTCCCTGGTCATGGAGTTTACCGTCAGCTAGGACAAAGCAGAGTGTATCATGGAGGAAAGGGTGGAAAACCCTGGGTTTCAAGAATATGTCTTGGATTCAGTTACAGTGCAGTGGAGCAATTCCTGGATGTGAGTCATTCCTGGACTCAGAGCTAGACATTGAGGACCAATCCTGTCGGAAACGCTCAAGGTTGTTTTCCCCAGCTTCTCCTGAAGGAAGGTGTGGCCTTTAGCCACGACAGTCATGTTCTGGATAGGGAGCACCACAGGCTCCGGGGTTATTCAGCATGGGCTGGGATCTGGTGTCTCTTAGTAGATACTCTGATTTCTCAACATTCCTTGGTCATAAGGGAATTTGGGGAAGTGGGAGATGATACGTTGTGGATTTTTTTTTTTTGAGATTAGGTCTTGCTGTGTTGTCAAGGTGATCTCAGATCCGTAAGTTCAGGTGACCCTTCCACTTAGTGTCTTCAGTCTCACTGGCAGTTGGGGTTATGGGCTTGCTCACCATGCCAGGTTAGGACACTCCCTGGAGCATGGCTCATCTTACAACGGACTTAATAAGTTTGTGAATCTGTCCACTGTTTATTTCCTGGTTCTTAATTTGCTTACTCAGATAAAGCACTCTGGAAGTGGGAAACTGACTGAAGTCTTTGATTTTCCGCCCTGTATCAGTTGAGGAAATACCAGCTGCTCTGATGGATAAAATCCCTAAGGATCAGTAGTTTACTACAATATTTATTTTGTACTCATACAAACCCTACTTTGCAACATAGGCTAAGGATGGGGGAGGTTTCCAGATTCATAGGAACCCAGGCTAAAAGAACTATACCATTTCTGACGTGCGTTTAAGGGCATCTATAGGGCCACAACCAGCTTACAGGATGGTTAAAGATAATATATAGGAAAGAGCAAGGTGTTTCTGTGGGTCAGGTTTCCAAGTGATGCATTCTACTTCTACCCAAAACAATCCCATTATCCTTCCTAAATGTCGACGAGGCTGGCAGATCAAACCTTGGCTGGGTAATATGGTTTACCTGGAACCAGACATTGAAGTATCACCTTCTGACTCTTCAGTTTGTTGACTGACAGAGGGTGACTCCCCAGGGGACCAGCTCATTAATGATGTTTTGTGAAGAGTATATTTCTAGGTGAGAATATAGACACTTGTATTTCAATTCTTCCAATGATTGTGCAGGCACTAATTCCCTATATTAAATCCCCTCCTAGTCAAACTGGTCATACATGGATCTTAATGCATGCCTGAACCTTGACTCTTACAATTGGTAAGACATAGAGAAATTAAAAGGCTCTAGTGTACATGGTCACTTGAGAAGATGTGGATGGTGTTAGAACCTTGTGTAAGAGCTGGGTATTGCTCTGTGGTAGTATTGCCTAGTTTTTGTGGGGTCATAGGTTTAATCGTCAGCATTGCAGAATAATGATTCAGGGTGAGCAGGCAATCTGTTACCCAGCTGTGCAAATCTTCAGAGGATGAGAAAAAATGGTTGGCCGCATGCATTTGGCTACTGCTGTTATCTCCTATGTTTTATACTGTGGAGTGTGTATAATAATCTTTTAAACTGTAGAATGTGGGCTGGGACGTAGCTCAATGGTAGAGCATTTGTCTTGAATTACAAATCCTGTATTCAATTTCCAACATTGTAGAAATAATGTATTAAATAAATGAATAAATGAAATGTAGACTCTCTTCCTGTTCATTTATTAATTTTTTCTATCCAGCAATCATAAGCACTTAACACATGTTGAGTACTGTAGCCAAATTTAAAAAAAGAAAGATTCCCAGCAATATAATCTAAAACTCTCCTATAGTAAAACAGTTGGAAATGCTGACTTAAAACATAATAAATATTCTTTTATGTGTAAATTTCAAACCAAGTTTGAAAACAAAGAAGGGATACCCGTAGAGACACAAACTGAAGAGTAAACAGGTATGAAGTCTGGAACATTTTTACTACCAAAAACTTAAAGCCTTGGTTTTTTTAAAAATTTTTTTATTATTATTTATTCAATTGTGCATGTATGGTATGTGCACGTGTGTGCAGAACCACGGACGAGTTCCGGAACCACCATGGACCCGGAACCACCATGAACCGCTTCCACCTCCTCCTTGTGTACTCTGCCCTAGGATTCACAGGCTCCGCCCTACCAGGACCAGAAACGCAGGCCACCCCTGCTTCCGCCTGGCAGCTATATGTGGGGTCTAGGATCCGAACTCAAGACCTTCCGCCTGCAAGGCAGAGGCTTAACCCCTGAGCCATCTCTCCAGCCCCAAAGCCTTGGGTTTTAAGGATGCATAGGAAGCAAGAGATAAGGGCTTTGGGCATATACACTATGAGAAATTGAAAATAAATTTTCCATATAAAAATCAGGACTTTTGAATACCCATAATTTTACTAGAAAAAAATCCATTTCCAGGAAAGAGAAATCAATGATTTATAATGACTTTACTACCAGATTTTTTTTTCACTAGTCGAATTTTATTGGAGAATGTGTATCAGTGTGTCTTCAAGTGAGTATGGAGCTTAAATATAAGAGACCTGGGTTATTTGTAGTTGAGCTGGGATGGTTGTGGGTTGGAGCCCTTGGGTACCTGGCACAAGCACGTGGCAATCACCTCTGGAGGATTGTGCATTCAGTATGATTCCTCCAGGTTTCCACAGATGAAGTTAGCAAAGGCAGGAGGGTTGCTTCCAGTTTGAGGCCGTCCAGAGCTGTCTAATGAGTGTAGAGACAGCCAAAGCTGTTGAGCAACATCCTGCTACAAACAATGACAACAAAATAAAACCACGAAATATGTAGATATGCTTACAATGCTCATAAGATGAAAGGTGAAATTGAAACTGGCATGGTGATGTATGCCTGCAATCCCAGCACATGGGAGCCGGGAATGGGAGATCCACTGTCAATTCAAGTCCTGCTCAGGCTACATATGGGATTCAGGTTAGTCTGAGCTGTCGAGTCAGACTGTGGTATCAGACACACGCACACACACACCAGTCACACTCACCAGCTACACACCAGCCAAAACATGTATCATACTAGTCTCAAATTTGTGATTCTCCTGCCTCAGCCTCTGAGATTCCAGGTAGGTGTTACCATGTTGCTGATAAAATCATGACAAACAGCTTAAGGGAACAAAGGGTTTATTTCTCTTACTATTGTCTGATTGCAGTTTTCAGTTATTATAACCTTCTTTTTCTTCACTTTCATTGTTGTATTGGTATAATTATTCCTTTGGGAGATACTCGTCTTTTTAAGCATTTTTAAAAATCGATAGATGAAATTTTTATAATTATTTTGTAAAAATGTTTGGAAATGTTTTGTAAAAATGTTTGGAAATACGGGCTGGAGAGGTGGCTCAGGGGTTAAGCCTCTGCCTTGCAGGCGGAAGGTCCTGAGTTTGGATCCCAGACGCCAGGCGGAAGCGGGGGCGGCCTGCACACACGCACAATTGAATAAAAAAAATTAAAAAAAATGTTTGGAAATAGGCATATATATGAAATGGCCAAATGCAGCTTATCAACATATATATGTAACACGTTTTGTGGTGAGAACATTGATCTCGACATTTTTATAATAATGGGGATTAGGGGCTGGAGAGGTGGCCCGGGGTTAAGCCTCTGCCTTGCAGGCGGAAGGTCCTGAGTTCGGATCCTAGACCCCACGTATAGCCGCCAGGTGGAAGCGGGGGCGGCCTGCATTTCTGCTCCTGGTAGGGCGGAGCCTAGGAATCCCGGGGCAGAGTAAACAAGGAGGAGGTGGAGGCGTCCATGGTGGTTCCCGAATTTGCCCGTGGTTCTACACACACACACACACACACACACACACACACACACACACATACACACACACACACACCACACAATTGAATAAAATAATAAAATAAAAACAAATATGGGGATTAAACCCAGAAGTTCATGAGAGCTAGACAAGTGCCCTATGACTAATTTAATTTTCTTCTCTTTCTCTCTCTCAATTAGGAAAGCATTTTTTTAAATGGAAAAGGGTATTTATTTGGCTATGGTTCTGGTCCATTTATGAGGGAATCAAATAGCAGAAGGCATGGTGTCCAGTGGCCAAAGCAGGAGGCCAATTAGCCATCAGAAAGCAGAAAGTAGGAAGGCATCTTTATCTTCAAAAGTTATTACAAACATTAATAAAATATCCTTCCAAAAATATCCCAAATGAAGCTGAAAACACACCATTCAATTGGCAAGAACAGTTCTTTCAGTTCGTAATATTTTCACATTTTTTAAACTATTTGTATTGTATGTAAGGCACATTTTAAACATTATTATTATTATGAGGAAAGGCCCATGCATATATGATATGGGTGGAATCAAATAACTTTCTGAAATCAGTTTTTTTCTTCCATTATGTGGGATTCTGGTGATTAAACTTGATAGGTTTTCAAGTATGTGCCTTACTCACTGAACTATCTTCTCAGACCCCTTAAACATTTTTTTTTAATTTTTTTGAACATTTTTTTAAAGGCATGAAACAATGCAGTTTTAAATTTTTTATCTTTCATGTATGGATGTATGTACATGAGTGCATTTTGTGTGTGTGTGTGTGCGTGCGTGTGTGTGCGCATGTGCCTATGGAGATCAAGGGTGATTTTGGGATCATCCTCAAAGGCTCTTCCACCTTATTGTTTTAAGCCTAGGTCTCTAATTAAACCCAGAAATTGCCTGCGTAGGACTAGTCTGACCAGCCAGCTTGCTCAAAGGATTCCAGACCTCCACTTTCTGCAGCTGGGATTGTAGGCCTCCACACCTACCTAGCATTTTATGTCAGAGTTGGGCATCCAAGCTCTGGTCTGTTTGCTTTACAACAAGCACTTTTTCACTGAACCATCTCCACAACGCTATAATTCTTTTGAAAACAACAAATTACAAATACTCATTTTTAAAAATAAAGGTTCCCTTCTTAACATGTAAACGTTCAATAAATAAAATCTACACTATATTCCAGATATATCGACAGCAGTGAAGGAACTGTATTTTGGTATATTTGGTGGTAAGTTTTTTTTTAAATCTGTTTTAATATAAAATACTTTGGCAAAAGAATCAATCCATTATTATTTAAAACTCAACCTTATCATTTGATTAAAAATTATAATTTTTGGCTTTAAGAGCAGGTCACAGAAAAAGTCTGAAATATTTGAAAGTCATATGATTAGAAAAAATGTGTTTTTTAGAGAAACATCTTTTATTTCTTCTGAAGAGGTGAAAATAAGTAGGATTTCTTATATTTCTCACTTGTAAGATTTTTAAACCCTTAAAAATGCAGTTTCCTCTTTTCAAAGCACATGCCATATTTAAAGGAAATCTTAGCAATATACACTTGCACTCAAATACTTGCAGTGCCACTGTCTTCCTGACAAATTCTGCATTAATCCCATGCCACTTCCCGCAGGGGGGAAAAATATGTTTTCTTGAGATGCATTCCTCAACTACTTTCTTCAGAATGAAGATAGGATCTGGACTCTAGGAAGGGGTTACTTCTGGTTTAAACACCAAGCGTTCGGGTCACTAAAGCATTTTACAAGCAGCTGAGGGACTTCAATAGTCCCTACGCCCATCTCCAGCTTGAGAGACTTCAATGCTATCTATGTTTGTCTCCAGCTTGAGGGACTGAGATCCTCCCTACTCCTGTCTCCAGCTTGAACTGGGCAATGCAAGGCCCTCAAGCCGGCCTGTCATAGTGAAGGTGGGGTTGCTCTACTTCGAGGGCCAGCAATTCTCAGCTGTGACTCACACTGTCATTACCTCTACTTAACTTGTTGTAACAAGAAAATTTTTATTTTATTTCTTTTTAAAAGATTTTTATTTATTATTTTCCTTTTTTTTTTTTTTTTTTTTTTTTTGCATGTGTATGTAGAAGAGGGCACTGTGTGGGCTTATGGAGGCCCAAGGGTGACATTGGGAATCATCCTAGATTGCTTCTATTTTTTTGCTTTGCTCTGGGGTTTCCAAGGCTCTGCTTGTTAGAAGGGCAGGCCTCTACCATTTAAGCCCTTGTATTTTTATGTGGGAATTCAAACTCATGTCCTTTGCTTGGGAGCTTAATGAGGCTTAATGCATGAGCCAACTTTGCAGCCCCTTGAACTTATTCTTTTTTTATTGTTTATTATTTATTCAATTGTGCATGTATGCGTGTGTGCGCATGTGTATGTATGTGTGTGTATGTAGAACCACGGACGAATTTGGGAACCACCATGGACCGCCTCCACCTCCTCTTTGTTTATTCTGCCCCGGGATTCACAGGCTCAGTCCTATCAGGACCAGAAATGCAGGCCGCCCCCCCCACTCCGTGCACCCCCCATTCTACCTGGTGGGGTCTAGGATTCGAACTCAGGACCTTTCACCTGCAAGGCAGAGGCTTAACCCCTGAGCCACCTCTCCAGTCCCCCCTTGAACTTATTCTTATCAAGCGTAAACTTTTATAACTTTTGTCTAACAGTTCCCTAACTCCACTAACTACCATTTTATCCAACTTCTATGAGTAATAAATTAGATCATGTGGAATTAATGTTTCTGTGCTTGACTTTTTTCCACTTATTTTCTTTCTCAGTTGTCCATGTTGTAGCAAATTATGAATCTTTTTTTAGAAAGTAGGTAGTAGTTGTGATAGATATACTTGTCAACTGGAGATTGCTGGGTGAGATTTTGGCATATCTGTGCAGTGTTGATAGTTAGATGGAACCCCAATTACACCTGCAGGAGATCGTCTATTGATGGTGGGAAACTCAACCTGTGGTGGGTTGGACTATTCTCTCGCTAGGCAGATAAAATGGAGAAAGCTGGTTCAGTAAGTTAGCAAACTTTGGCCTACTAGGACAGATATGTTATTTGGAGAGTGAGGTTTGCCCTTCTCTCAGCAGTTTTGTAGATATGGTGTGACCAGTTCCCTCGATGCCTAGTTTTGATATGAGCTCTCCTGCTAAGCTGGACTGAGAAATGTAACTGGAAAATGATAAGCCAGAATAAAACCTTGTGCTCAGAAGCTATGTAGTCGTGAATTTATTGGCGATGTGCAGGCAGACTGTGGCAGCATTCCATTGCATATACATCCACATTTTTCTTACTCATTCATACTGTGGTGATGGGCACTCGGATTAATTCCTGAGGAGCAAACCTAGGGCCTGCATATACTAGGCAAGTGGCGAACTATTGAACTACATCCTCAGTCTGATATTTATGGACTTGCATAAAAAAGTTATACACATAGTTTCTATATATTGCCCAGGTTGTCCTCTAGCTTCTAGACTCAAGTGACTCTCCTGCTTCAGTCACACAAGTAGCTGGTGCTGCATGCACTTGCCACCATAATTGGCTTTAGTTGTAACATTTAAAATAGGAGACAATGAGGAGAAACAATATAGGAAGATAATAATTTCCAAATTTAATAAAAGACATAAAGCCATAGACTCAAGAGTCAGAGCTAAGATGGTTCAGTAGGTAAAGGCACTTTCAGCGATAATCTGAGTTTGATCTCCGACATTTACAAGGTAGAAAGAGGAACCAACTTCCATTAGTTGTTCTCAGACCTTCACATGCACATGTGCACACAATAAACAGATACATAAATACAAATCAATAAATTCTGAATAGAATTAATAAAACTGAAATGGCATACACTTGATGTTGAAATTCAGTAACAGCAAAGATAACTTAGTTTACAGTGCAGTCTTCAGAATTCTGCATAGGTGCTCCACTTCTAATTTTTACTCCCAGAAGTTATTTTTAAAATTTATTTTTTAAAAAGAGAGTTTCATTAATTTGTCTTGGATGACCTTGAGCATTCTCTATACTCAGGCAACCCCTGATCTTTCAATCTTCTTCCAGCTACAGGATCACAGCATGCTCCATAATGTCCAGATTATAAAATGGTTTTAAAAGTAGCCAGGTTGTGGTGGTATACGCCTGCAGTCACAGCTGTTTGAGAGGCTGAGGTGGGAGGATTGTTTAAGTGGCATTGACTTAAAAAAAGTAGCCAGAATATCTCTTTCCAGATCTCCCTGTCTCTCTGTCTCTCTCTCTCTTTCTGTATTGGATCCTGGCACCAAGTGGGGACAAGCAGATAAACAAGGAGAAGTGCCTTAATCAGAGATGTTATTTATTTATTTATTTATTGCATCAAATGGTGATAAAAGCCAGATTCTCATGACTGCTCAAAGTGCTGAGAATAACTGGCTGCTGAGTGCTTATCCATAAATGGACCATCTACCTCATCCCCTCCACGGCTCAAGGACCATCACTGGGGCTGGAAAGAATATGAGAAGCGGAGGATGGGAGGAGGGATATGAAGCTTTATCTTCTACAGACGCGTGCCTTAGGTACTTCACTCAGGAACTGCAGTGTCCAGAATTGCCTTCACTGGGTCTGCATGAGACTGGGCCTATGAACATGCAGCTGTGATGGGAGAAGGGTGCCGGGAGATGGAGGCATTGGGCTTAGTGATATAGTTACTGGTGAGTTGTTCCAGTGGGTAGCTCCACACCCAGTGCATGTAAAGAGTCTGGTTAAACTCTGTGGGCAGAAAGCAAAATGACAGAAAGCAGGAGGAAAACAAGAGAGGGTGGAGCAAGTGTAGCCAGAATTCATTATACACATTTATGAAATTGTCAAGGAATAAGTTTAATTTCAAAAAGTAATATTCAAAAGATGTGAGAATTTGACTAACTTAGAAAAGTTTTAGGCTACAAAGATTATATAATCTATAACTTGAATCTATATCATCTGTTCTATCTTTCTATACTAGCAACAATTAGAAAACTTAACAAAATTAAATGAAATGAAAGCCACAATAGCCAAAAATCTACGAATAAATTTATAAAATTCATAAGAACTTGATGCAGAAAACTATTGAGCTTTGAGATAAATTAAAGAATTAACTGTCATGGTTTGAATATAAATTGTCTGCCACAGGCTCCTGGTTTCAATCTTTAGTGGATGTTTGGGAAGGTTGCGGCAACGTTGGGAGGTGGATCCTTGCTAGGGGAAGGCATGTTACAGGGAGTGGACCTTGAGGTTTGTTAGCCCTGCCCTGCTTCTGCAAGAAACCCGTTCTTACAGTTTGCAGCTGAGTTCTCTTAGTCTTCATGATGGATGTGACTTAAACTGCCTCCAGTTTCTGCCAGCCAGCCGTGCCTTTTCTGCCATGAAGTATAGTATCTCTCCTCTGGAACTGTAAGCCAAATAAATCTTTTCTTCCTTAAAGTTGCTTGTGTTTGAGTGTTGTCTCACAGCAGCACAGAGAGTAACTGCTATAAAGATGAAAATAAATGAGGGAATATATCGTTTATATATTGAGAGATTAAAATATTTCTAAGATCTATAGTCTTGTAAATACTTTTATAGATTCAATCTAATACCAATTAAATTTCCAGAAATTTTTTTTATTAATACATTTTTATTATCATTTCAGCTCATACAAACTTAATAGGTACACCAGTTCCCTCCCTCCCTCCTCCTTCCCCTGTACCCCCTGCTCCCCCTCCCCACCCCCCTCCCTCCCCATCCCCCAGTGCCTCCTGCCCCAATTCCCAGAGAGTCCTTTCTTGTGCATGTCTGATTTTCCTCTGGATGGAGTGAAGGGCATTGCAGGACCAGAAATATTTTTTAAATTGATAAGCTTATTTTAAAATCTACATAGAGGGCTGGAGAGATGGCTCAAGAATTAAGGCTCTGTCTCATAAGCAGAAGGTCTTGGGTTCGGATTCCAGATCCCATGTAAAGACACTGCACAGAAATGGTGGCAGCTTGCACTGCTGGCCCTGGAAGGCAGAGCCCAGGGAAACTCCAGAGCAAAGCAAAAAGGACATAGAGCAATACAGGATGATTCCTGAAGTCATTCTTGGGCCTCTACTGACACATACAGTATCCTTTGACACACATACACACACATATGCAAAAAAAATTTTTAAGTTTTTATAAAATAAAATTTACATAGAAATGAACATGACTTAGAATATCTAACAAAATTTAAAAGAGCTAAATTGTTGCATTTATACTATCTGATTTTAAAACTTACTATAAAGTTTTAGAAATTAAACAGGTGGCATTGAGCAAAGTATATAAATATAGATCAATGGAAAGAATGGAGTCCACAAATAGACTAAACCTGTGACCAACTGATTTTCACAAAAGGCACATTTTTCACAAAAGGACATTTCAGTGTGAAAGGACAGTCTTTCCAAAAATGGTGCTGGAATAGGTGAAAACATAGAGGCAGAAAGTGGAACAGAGATTTCAAGGACCTTTGGGCAAAAGGGAATAAAAATGATAGTTTAATAGGCAGCATTTGTCTGGCACAAAAGATTCTGGAGATGGGAGGTAGTGATAGCCACATACAACATACGTGTATTTCACACCAACTGATGTGGTCAAGATGAAAAACTTTATACTGTATGTATTTTACCATGATACATCTTTTTTTTTTTTGACGTGTATGTGTGTGTGTGTGTGTGTGTGTGAGAGAGAGAGAGAGAGAGAGAAAGAGAGAGGTTAGAAGAGAACATTTGAATATATATGCCAAGGGTGATATCAGGAATCATCCTGGATTCACACTCCAGCAAGTGCTCATACCATCAAAGGCATGAAGCTCAGTAAGCCACCCATGCAAAAGACCTGGAAGTGGGAGAGGGAAACTAGCAGGGAAGAAGAAATGTGTAGTGGAAAAGGAGGGGGGATGGGATTGGATAATAAGGGCATGAAAATAACATAAATTCACTGTATTCATATAGAAAACATTGAAAGTATAAAAATAAATTCTAATAATCCATTAGAATATATTCGCTTGGTCAAGACAATAGAAAACAAAATCTGAAGTAATTTGCGATGATAAAATTTGAAAAGGTTACTATGGGTCAGGCATGTGCTAAATATTTCATGTCCTTTGACCTTATCTAGCCCACATGATGGCTCACAGGCTGGAGCGATTGTGACTCTGAAGGCAGGTACCTTGCCTCCTATCTGGTCAGGGTTGCCATGTGGCAGGAAGTGAAACCATGCCTAATAGTGTCCCCACATGGAGATGTAGGAAGGATAAAATTTCCTAGACCACCCAGGTACATGGTGTCTGAACTAGGGTGCTAAGCAGCTCCTCTATTTTTTTTTTCTGTTAGTTTTACTTATTTATTTTTACATATGTGTGCGTGTGTGTGTGCGTGTGCGTGTGTGTATCAGAGAGTACTGTGTGTCCCTGTGGGAGTCATTCTGGATTGCTCTATCTCTTCTTGGCTTCGCTTCCTGCCTTCCAGAGGCGGAAGTGCAGGCTAAATGTGGGATCTAGGATCTGAACTCAGGTCCTTCTGCTTGTGAGACAGAATCTTAACCCCTGAACCATCTCTCCATCCCTCAGCTCACCTATTTCAATGCCAGCTCTTTAATCTAGGGAGAAGGACATACTGGTTCTTAAAAAACCCAGCAAGCATTGCTAGAGATGAGCAATTAATATTAGCGATTCAAACCCCATAAAAACCATTTATATCTCCAATGTCTATATTTCTCTCAGTGTAGCTTTCTTTTTTTACAGGCTATAACCTCAGCCAGCTGCAACTCCTAAATTCGTGTTTCTCTTAGGCAATCTAAAATGAAACAAACAGTCTCTTTACTATTAGAGAAACAGAATCGGAGGGAAGGAGTCTCATAGCCAGGTCTTCTCTTCTCTCTCTCTTAGATACAGCAGAATCAGACAGACCAAGACCTGTTTCTACAGGAAGTCTACCTTTTGACTGAGAAAGACAGATGCAAGACAACAGATAATATGAATCACAGAGTGTGTTAGAATACAGTAAAGCTTTGGAGTAACAAAAGTAGATCAGTGCAGATCAAAGCATGAGGTAAATGAATGTGGATCTATATGAGGAGAGATGTAGATTTAGAGAAAACATTTAGAAGACGTCCTGGGAACAGAACTCCTTGTTATGAAAAACCAAAGCAAGTCAGGCTTCAGGGGGAGCCAAGTGAGAGTGGATCAGAAGCATGGGAGCCAAGTTAGAGTGGATCAGAAGTATGGGAGCCAAGTGAGAGTGGATCAGAAGCATGGTACTTTCAGCAGAGGATCCAGAGGTTTGGTCACTCAGGACACAGGCCAGCGTAGCAGGGCCTTGCAGATAGGACAGCAGGGAGACAACTTATGAGGCTGAAGTGAGGCAAAACACTCAACCAAGAGAGGAGTCTGCAGAGGGACAGAGCACTGGATGGGTATACGAACCACAGGGAGGAAAGTACTATGACTGTAAAGGGGATGAAGGAGCCAGTCACTAGAAACTAAAGGTAGAGGGAAAAGTCATAGTGCAATGGACCCTTGGCAGTGATCTTTGCACGGGGGCAGCTTCAGGGCTGTGGAGCTGTCATTACAGGGATTTCCTTTTGTGCCAGGCACTGGAAGCACTGGAAGCACTGATCCCTCAGTCTCACGATCTTCGTGATGCTGTATAACTGAAAGTGAATTGGGGTGAAAATGAGAATCTTTCCAGAACTTTGGTTCTGGTGGAATGAGGGAGTAAGTAAAAGGTCCTGGCATTTGAAGGTAGGGCTAGACAAAAGTCTACCCTGCCTGGAAGACAGAGTCTGGTGGGCCAGAGAGAAGGCAGCTGGGGCTGCTCAGAAAGTTATAGAGAGGTTATTTCCAACACAATAAGGTGCTAACCCCTCTCTTGTCTTGATGCCCAGATCTTGAATTCCTCTTCCCTAAACCCATTGGGATTTTGATCATTGTCCTTTTCTTTTTTCCCCCCGTTTACCAGGCAGTGGGTTGAGAGACTATCAGGCTAGGATTCACTCACTGGGGACCATGCATGGTGCAGGACACAAGTTTCTGTCACCCTGGCAGTGTGAGGTCCAGCTGAAGTAGGAGATCATCTATTGCTGTTAGTTAGTAGCTAGTTAGTAAAGATGTGTGACTTTTCTCCCAAGACATTTGAAAGCAAGGGCCACAGGCCTGGCTCAGCATGAGGGGCTGTTAGGGGATACTCAAAAGGATTCTGTGACAGTCTAGGACAGCAGGCCTGAGGGTCTAAGACCCAGGACTCTGTGTCCACCCAGGTGAAGGCCAGGTTTGCTCAGCACCCAAAACTGGCTTGCTACTCTGACTGGAGAGATGGCGTCCTTCCTTTCAGTACCATCATTGGTGCAGTCTGGTCAGCATTTTCTATCAATGCTCAGGCATCCCAGTGAGGTGACAGGGTGCAAGTGAAGTTAAGTGGAGATCCCAGTGACAAGGGTTGGGAAATACAGCCAGGAGGGAACTAGGGCCTGGGTCAAAGGGGAGAGGAAGGAGACAAAGGTGGAAGATGGTGTCGACGCCACAGGCGGGAAGGAGAGTTTCCTCGCCTGGGCTGGGCTACAGGAAACCCAGCCCTAGGCTTCCCAAGGTGCTTCCTGCAGATAAAAGAAGCCCTTTCCTGTTCCCTGCTCCTGCCCCACCTCCCATCCTGCCCTATTCCCTAGGGGACCCTCAGTTGTACCACTCAGCCAGACCAGTGGCCTTGGGAGGGGCCTGGAGATCAGGATCTCTTGGGGCTTCATTTCCCCAGCCAGGGAAGGGACACTCGGGCTTGAAGGCAGTCAACAGACAGAAGCAAGCGACTGTAGACTCAGTTCTGCCTGGTGAGTGGCTCCTGGGGAGGCAAACGTTGTTCTCCTAGGGAGTGCTGGTTGGCCGAGTGTGCCTGTCAGGTGCTCCCTGGATAGTCCTGAGAGGCTGGCATTGGTCAGGTGAATCTGTGGCAAGGTGTAGGTTATTCTTAGGGATGGGGTTATCAATCACTGCTCTGTGTGGGGTCAGGGTTTTTCTAGGGTGACTCAGGTGGTCATGGGAAGGGGGGAAATGGGGAGATTCCAGTGTGTATAGTGTTGGGCAGTCCAAGGTTATTTTTGGGAGGTTCATGAATAACTAGCTTTGTGGGCGATCCAAGACTGCTGGATCACAGAGGGGGTTGGCGAGGCTGGGGCTTAGGGGATACTTTCTGCTAATTGCAGGCTCCACTAGGTTGGTCCTTCAAAGCTGTCCAGGGGTGTGAGTGGCTCGCTGCGGAGTGTGGCAGGGGAGGGGAAGGGGTAGAAATGGTGTCAGTCAAAGCAGTTGGTGGCGTATAAACGGAAGTAGGTACTGGCTCAAGAAAGCAGGTAGTTCATTCTTTCAGGGGTACTGCATCTGTTCTGGACCTGGGGATACGGTGCCCGCGAACTGGGCACTCCCAAAGCAGCGCTGGACTGAAGTTGGCACGCCACGCGGGCGGTGCCTGAGCTGGTTCACTCGCAGCGCTCCCCTCCCCACCCACACGCCACCCCTCCCGCGTTGCCACGACAACGCGTGAAACTAAAATTCACTTCCCCGACGCAGGTGGAGACTAGTGGCGCCCCCTCCCCTAAGCCCTTCTTGTGGGTCGCGCCCCCACCCTGCTGTCGCTAAGGTGACGAGGAGGGGGCGACCGGCGGCAGAACTGGGCCGACCAGGGTGGGGAAGACCGCAGAAACGGGGTTGGGGGTTCGGACAGACTCCCCAAAGTCGGTCATAGTGGGGTTCCAGGGAACGCTTAGGGTGCGGTCGGAAGAGCTGATTTGAGGGTCTCTTCGTGGCGCTACAGCCCCGACCCGCCCTGCTACAGACTCTGCCACTCTCTAAACCCCAATACCCGCGCCTGGCTGACCCAGCCACCGCCTCGGAAACTGGACTGGGGCGGGGGGGGGGGGTCTGCAGACTATGGAGATTTCCGGCCCCAGACATCAATTCTCCGGCTTGTCTCCCCCCTCGTGTTAGGGGCGGTTTGTGACCCTCTAGCCCCGTGGCGATCTCCACCCGGCTCCAAGACTCGCCGCTGCCCCGGTCCAGTGGTCTGCGACGCTCACCCGCAGCGGAAGCTCAGCGTGGCCCCCTCGTTTCAGCCACTCCCCCCAGAAGCCCTAGGCGCCCCCACACCGGCGAGGTCCCCCGGCCCCCTTCCAGAACACTGCACGCCCACGCTGCTCAGACCCCGCGGGGACCCCGTTGCCCAGCCCCGGGCTTCCCGGCCCCGCCTCCGGCGCGGCCCCCTTGCTGCCCCCGCTCCGCTTCCCGCTCGGGCCCCCTCCCCCCGCCGCCCCCGCCCCCGGGGAAGGCAGGCGCCGCGCGGAGCCGGGGCCGATGCAGCTGAGCCGCGCCGCCGCCGTCGCCGCCGCGCCTGCGGAGCCCCCGGAGCCGCTGTCCCCCGCGTTGGCCCCGGCCCCGGCCCCCCCCGGCCCCCTCCCGCGCAGCGCGGCCTGCGGGGCTCCGGCGGGGGGCCAGGGGGGGCCGGGGCGCCGCGCGGAGTCCCCGTGCGCCCCACTCCCCGCAGCAAGCAGTCCGGGCCCCAACGCCGGCGCAGGGATGGACGGCCCCGGGGCTAGCGCTGTGGTCGTGCGCGTTGGCATCCCGGACCTGCAGCAGACGGTGAGCCCCCCGCGGTCTCGCCGTGCCCCTACGCTGCCCGCCAGCGGTGCCCCCCACCGGGAGCACTTTACGCGGGGACCCCCCTGGCCGCGGCCACTCACCCCTCCCCCGCCACCTCCGCGGGACCCTCCCCATTGCTGGGGCGGGGCCCAAGAAGCCCAGCCCTGGGGCGGGGCCTCGGCCGCAGTGCTGGGAGGCGCGGGGTCCCTCATCCCCAGCCAGCACTCCGGCGCGGCCCGGGACGCGGCTCCCCGAGCGGTCAAGCGGGCCGAGCAGGCCGCGCTCACGACCCGCTCCGCCGCAGAAGTGCCTGCGTCTGGACCCAACCGCGCCCGTGTGGGCCGCCAAGCAGCGCGTGCTCTGCGCCCTCAACCACAGCCTTCAGGACGCGCTCAACTACGGGCTCTTCCAGCCACCCTCCCGGGGCCGCGCCGGCAAGTTCTTGGATGAAGAGCGGCTTTTGCAGGATTACCCGCCTAACCTGGACACGCCCCTACCCTATCTGGAGGTGCTGGGCAGGCCCGGGTGGGGATAGAATGGAGCGTGCAGGTTGTGGTCCCTGTGCTGTGTGGCACAGAGCAGGAGCCGCAGAAGGGCAGGTTGGGAGGAGTTGGCAGCGGAACGGATGGGGGCTGTGTGCGGTCTGAGCGGTGTCCTGAGAACTAGAGGTAGATACAATGGGCAGGGTGCAGCGTCAGCAGCATGTGTGGTAATAGTTGTGTATCACGTTGCAGTCTAGGCATCGAGGGCAGTGCGAGCAATGTGTAGGGTGCTTGCAGCAAGCGATATATACAGCACCCAACGAACATGTGCAGCACATGCGCTCAGCATGTGTGGTGTGAGCAGTTTGAACACTAGAGGAAGGAGTGTGAGGAACAAGGGCCTTGAGAAGCATGTGGCTGTAGCAACTACTTGCGTTGCACCTTTATACCCTGCTTCCCACTCCAAGTCTTCTGAAGCCGGCCCAAGTGATGCAAGCAACCATTGACACCAGGGTGCTTTGATTGCTATTCTGGTGGGGGATTATCTGGGGGGGGATTGAATCGTAATGATTCAATGGTCTTGCAGTGGTTTGTGTGAGTGTGTCAACCCTAGTGGTTCAGAAATAAAAACCGGTAGCCAAGCTCAAAACTTACCTGATTCCTATTGGAAGTGGATCAGTTCTACCTGGACAGGGAGTGTCTAAGGTAAGCTTGGTTTCAGATCTTGAAAGTGCAGTGGGATTTCCCAGGGAAATGAGTTGATTGAAATGAGACAAGGTGAAGGCCTGGCAGGTCTTGGTCAGGCCAGGCACTGTCTTTCTAGACAACAAACACGTCTGTGTGGTGGGTATGCAGTGACTGTCAGTTCTGTCTGTCCACTGTGGTTCTGTCTGTCCACTGTGGAAATGTGTGATTCGTATGTCTGTCAGGCTGTGTGCCCTGAAGGTGTGTGTAGCTGGGTGGGAGCAGCGTGCGCATGATCAGTGTGGTGGTCACGGCTTGTTCACTTGGCCTGTGGGCGCCTTCTCTCTACTTTCTCTTCATCTGAGCAGTTCCGATACAAGCGGCGAGTTTATGCCCAGAACCTCATAGATGACAAGCAGTTTGCAAAGCTTCACACAAAGGTAAAGAATCAGTCACTGGAGGGGTTCCCCATGACCACTGCCCTGACTATGGTTTGCGCTGACTAAGGTCCAAGTTTGGCCCAGTCTGTTTCTCCTAAGTACCTGGTGGGGGGCTGGGCACAGACTCCACGCTCAGAGGTGACCTGGTGAAGGGTTGCAATTAGATCAGTTTCTTGCTGGCCCCTGATGGGGGGAGGGGTTAGTGTTCTGCGAGAAGATGGATAAGAGGGAAGCAGGTAAGTATCTAATGTGTGGTTGTGGGAGCAAGAGGCCCAGAGCTTAGTGTTTTCTCGGGATGGAAACTTGTAATTAGGCATCTCATTAGTTCTCTCCTAGGGGGACTCATTACCCTGTTTCACAGGTGAGGGAACTGGGAGCCAGAGGGACTAAGTTACTTGCTTGTAATTTCTCAGTGAAACTGAGCCCAGCTCTGAGTCTTAGGTCATGTGACCTGGCACCTTTGTGGTGTCTTTACTGGTGGGTGCCACCTCATGTGGGCCTGACTCGGTATGCTCTTTAAGATGCATTGCACTCCTCTTCTGAGTGTCCTGGAGACAAGCTGATGCTGCAGCCTTTTTAAAAAAACAAACAAACACGGGCAGGCTCCCCAAGGCCCTAGTTCTATGAGTCAGTAGCCATGTGCTTGATGGACACTTCACTGATAGTCTGTGAAGTCTAAGTGAGGGCCTTGTGACCTGCCTGTGATCCCAGTTCCTCAGACTTCTTATAGCAGATTTTTCTGCTGCTCCCAAGCAGGTTTCAGTCAGCAGTCCTCATTTTGTGCTGGTCAGAGACCATGTCAGAATGTCACTGCTTCCCTCCACTGGCCCTTGTATGATTCTGTCACTCTGGGTTCCTTTAGATCTCTCCTTAGGGGCCTAAAAGACGTGAGCGACTTGCTCTTTAGAAAGTACTGTTTGTTTTTAAGATAAGTCTGTGAACTTACCACTCCTGTCTCCTGTCTGCCTGGGGTCCAGCTATCTCTATTCACCTTGAGCCTGGCTGTGGTCTCTTTTAGAGGTTTTGCATAAACCTTTTTCATGTTCCATCACCCTGAACCTGACCTGCACTACTCAGTGAGGCGCCCTCTCTTACCTCTGTTGCATACTGATTGCTTCTGGAGGCCTGGACCAGGGCACCTTTCCTTGTGTGTCACATCTGTGCCACCAGTGGAGGCTAGTGAGGCTTTGTTGGGTGAGGAAATAAGAGGCAAAGTCTATCGTAGAAGCCTGGGGTTTACCATGAGGTTTGGGGAGAGCTTGGTGAGGAATATGGGGCAGAAGAGGAGGATCAGGGTTGTCACAGGGCTGTCTCTTACTTGGGTGGACTCAGCATTTCCTGAGGCTGGTCAGGTTAAGGCTCCCGGGCCAGGAGACAGAGCCAGTGGATCTCAGAGGATAAAAGAAGGAACTTAACTTGGTAGGTATGACTGGCTCTGATGAGGGTGATCCGATTCAGTCTGACAGTTGTAGTAGGCTTTTAAGGAATGACTTTGAATAGTGCATGGGCTCACCCAGGTTGGAATCAGAATTGAGGTAGGACCATGGGGTTGGGGATGAACAAGCTGACCAACAGGTCAGACGGATGGGTGGGCAGTGTGTACATTCCAGGTAGTCTAGAGCTTGCTGGAGGAAGGGGTGATGGTTAGAGGACCATGGCCTCGGCATCCAGCTGACTGGGGATGACTGGTGTTCCAGGCAAATCTGAAGAAGTTTATGGACTATGTCCAGTTACACAGCACAGACAAAGTGGCCCGCCTACTGGACAAGGGGCTGGACCCCAATTTCCACGACCCTGACTCAGGAGGTGAGGAAGAGAAGAGGGTGGGGCTGTTATTTGAGTGGCTAGGACCCTAACTTTCATTTGTCTTCAAACCTAGAGTGTCCTCTGAGCCTTGCGGCCCAGCTGGACAATGCCACCGACCTGTTGAAGGTTCTGCGTAATGGCGGTGCGCACCTGGACTTCCGCACTCGAGATGGGCTAACAGCTGTGCACTGTGCCACCCGCCAGCGTAATGCAGGAGCACTGACGGTCAGTGAGGGCAGAACCGTGACTTGGAGGGGCACGTGGGCTCGTGAGGTGGAAAGCTGGGCCTGGCATAGATGCTGAGGTACCTCACCTTCAGACCCTGCTGGACCTGGGGGCTTCGCCTGACTATAAGGACAGCCGCGGCCTGACACCCCTGTACCATAGCGCCTTAGGGGGCGGGGATGCCCTCTGCTGCGAGCTACTTCTCCATGATCATGCCCAGCTGGGGACCACTGACGAGAATGGTTGGCAGGAGATCCACCAGGTGGGCAGAGGGTCTGTGGTGGGGGTTCCAGGGTTTATGTAAGTGGCCCAGCTTCTGTCTTGGGAAGCTGCAGCACCTCCCTCCTCCCCAGGCCTGCCGTTTTGGGCACGTGCAACACTTGGAGCACTTGCTGTTCTATGGGGCCAACATGGGTGCTCAGAATGCCTCGGGGAACACAGCACTGCACATCTGTGCCCTCTATAACCAGGTATACCCCTGACTCCCTCCCTGTGTGGTCTCACTCATCCATTCTGTACGTGGTGATGTTTGCTGCATATATACTATACGTTCTAGCTTTTGTGATACTTGCTCCATGAGTATATTCTGTGCCCAGTATTACTGGGTAGCCTATGTTTACATATCTCTGAATACACATGTGCCTTATGTGTACACAAGTATGTTCTGAACAGCCAGCTCTGAGAGGTATACATCTGGGCCCTCTGGGCTAGGTGGAAGCTGTTCACGAATGCTGTCCTAGCTTAGGTGTGTATCAAACAGTTGTGAGTATGTGTGATTCCTGTGCTTTGCATACCTCTGTGCACCTCCACGTGTACACCTGGCATGCCTCTTGGCCCAGCCTCTTCAGCCACCTAGTGTTACTGCTGCTGCCTTCCAACAGGAGAGTTGCGCACGCGTCCTGCTGTTCCGTGGAGCCAACAAGGATGTCCGCAATTACAACAGCCAGACGGCTTTTCAGGTACGGGAGTGTGCCACTGCCCATGGGTGTTTGTTTTCGTGTCATATTGTGACTTGACTCTAAATCTACATTCTTCCTTGGAAGGCAAGAAGGGAGTGCCTACTGAGAGCAGTGGGATTTCTGCCCGACTTAACCTAGGCTATGTCTCTGAGTCCTTTGTCTGCCATGTTCATTGGCACTGGGTGACCAGGTGGCTAAGATTTATGTGGCCTTGAGTTGTGGGGGATGTCTCGGATTTTCGTAGACCATAAGGGTGACTATTCTCAATGGGAGATCAAACCTTTGAGAACACAAGAAAGACAAGCTACTTAGGTCATGGAATGTGGGATGGCAGGGCACAGGTGGCAGGTTTGGGCACATCTGGAAGTAGGTACACCTAGACTGGTCAGATAGCTAAGTTCAGAGACATGGGAAGGGAAAATGAGAATGATGGATTGGGAAGCTGTGGGGCCACGACTGACAGGAATCATGACTGTATACAAGGACAAGTTGAAAGTTCTGGCAGTATATGTTGGACTGTTGTTTCAGCTCTGAGTCTTGTGACCCAGAAGCATCCTCAGTCCTAGACAGATAGGGACACAAGCCACTTTAGTTACAAGCACCTAACTCCTGTGTGTAACGAGTGAAAGCCCAGTAGACATTAAGTGCTGTATTTGAGCAGAATATGTCTTGAGGAGGAAGGCCCTATAGAGGAGCCCAGTGGGAGTACCTGGAGGGTTGTAAGGTCAGCTTGCTGAGCTTCCCTCCTGCCTTCCCCATTCTGACTTCTCTTTTTTCTAGGTGGCCATTGTTGCTGGGAACTTTGAGCTTGCCGAGGTCATTAAGACTCACAAAGACTCAGATGTTGGTAAGTTTTGCCCACCCACAGATTCCTTTGAATGTGGATTTGTGTGACTGTCAGAAGTCATGGTGGTGTCAGAGGGTTTCTACATAACAAGCCAAATATCTTTTGGTGGTCCAAATTCTTTTGGTGGGGAATGTGCTGAGGGAGGGACTTTATGGACTGGATAGAGGTCTCTGTCAGAACTGGTCTGGACTCTGGATTGGCATGGCACTGGGTGCAGGGCTTGACAGTGGCATCCAGAACGGGTGATAGGTCTCACTACAGCCTGGAACATGACAATGTTCGACTGGCCACAACTATCCAAGTTAGAGGAGCTAGTGAACACACATGCGGAGATAACAGCATGGTGAGGACCAACAGTGAGGTGGAAGTAAGGTCACGACCATCCTCTAAGTCAAGTGCTTTGAACTCTGAACAGCGAGTATGTAAGGGAGACTTGGCATGTGTGCCAGCCAGTCCCAGAAGGAAGAACAGGAGCTGCATGATAACTTTGGCCCCAAGACAGGCAGGAAGAAGGATCCAGTGTATACTCCTTTGTAGCACGTGTGCGTGTATGTGTGCAGTGTGTGTGTGTGTATATGTATGGCATATACTTGTAGAGTATATGCATGGTATGTGTACATGCGATATTCTTGGGCGTATATGTGGGGTGTGTATGTGTGGGTAGGTAGTACCAGGCCTCTTCTTGAGTACAGGTGGCTAGGTCTATAGGGACTGTGTGCCTTCCCTCCAGGAAAGGGGATTGCCTGGCCTTCTAGTCACTGGGATCTCTGCATATTCTGGGTAGAACTGGACTTTCTCCTGTGGTCCTTTTGGGAACTTCTCTTTCTAGGCTTTTCTTCCTGTCATGAGCATTCACCTGGGTTGTCTTCATTCTTGTTTTAATTGCAGTGACAGTGGGCAGCATAGAGTTAGGGCTATGTTAGGGTTGCTTCTAGTATCAGTTTGATCTGGGATTGAATTTAGGATGGGGTTAAGATTATAGTCAAGTTTGTGATTACGGCTCGTCTCTGAGTTGTTCTCTGTGGATAGCAGAAGCTTGGGAGGTGGCTCAATGATTAAAGTCTTTGTGTCACTATAAAGGGACCTGAGTCCTTTTTAATTTTTTTTAAAACAAGATCCTACATAAAAATTTTAGGCAGGCATGTTGACTCACCTGTAATTCTAGCTCTGGAAGGCAGAGACTAAGAATCCTCAGAGCAAGTTGGCTAGTCAGATTAGCCCTAATGGCATGCTCTGGGCTTAATTAGAGACCCAAGCTCACAAAAATAAGGTGGAAGAGTGATTAAGAATGATTCTTGGTATCATCCTTTGGCCTTCACAGGCACATACACTCAAGTACACTTGTGTACATATACTCACCCACATGAAAAACACCCACATGCTCATATCCCATACATACATTGAAAGAAAAAAAACCCAAGAAATATGACACTAAATAAAGACACTAAAGAAAATGGTCTTAATAAACCAAGCCTTGGGGCTGGGGAGATGGCTCAGTGGGTAAGAATGCTTTTCAAGCATGAGTTAGAATTCCCAGCACCCAGGAAAAAAGCTTTAAATTGGGCATGGCATGTGTGCCTGTAACTCCAGAGTGGGAGGCAGAGAGAGAGATGGATCTTGTTGGCTAGCAAGTCTAGCTAAAACAGTGAGCTTCCGGTTCAATGAGAAACCCTCTCTGAAAGGAATTGGGTGGAGATTGATAGAGCAGGGTGCTCAGGATCCTTCTCTGACTTTTGTATGAATGCACATGGACACACACACAGAGTACAAAAGTAATCAAGGCTACTTGACCTTTCCCCAAGTGGTCTTTGTTCTTTGGACTTGCTCTGATTCCTGTCCAGGTAGCTTCATGTCACCGTAGGTAACCTTGGATGTGGCTGTCCTGATGCTTAACCGTGTGAATACATACTATAACCCAGCACTCCTGAGCTCAAATAATCCTCCAATCTCAACCTCCTGAATAGCTGTGACTACAGGCATGCATCCATACTCTACTAAACCTTCTGTTCCCCCCACATTTTCAAGTTTATGTGTATCTATGTATGTTTGCATGCATGTGTGTATACATGCTTTTTTTGCAAATGTATGCCCATGTGAGTATGTGTATGTGGAGGCTGTAGGGTAGTATTGGGAATCATCATCAGTTGCTTTTTCATCTTAACTATATTGAGAATGATTTTGCCAGGAGGGATAATCTGGTTAGCCAGTTTGCTGTGGGGTTGAAATTACCCGTGGGCCACTATACCTCCTTAGTATGTTTTTTACATGGGATTTTGAGATCTCAAATCCATTCTTTTGTTTGTGCTATAAGTGCTTTAACTAGGGAACAATCTCATCCTATTTTTAAAAATATTTATTTACATATTTATTAGAAAGAAGGGGAGGAAGGGAGAACATGTACTTGCATGCCATGGTGCACAAGTGGAGGTCAGAGGACAACTTTTGGAAGTTGCTTTTTTCCTTCTGATATGTGGGCTTCCAAGGACTGAACTCATTTCAGAGTTTTGGGCAGGCACCTTACCAAGCATTGAACCATCTCACAAGCCTCTCAGCCTTTTTTTTTTTTAAAGATACTTTGAAGCTCATTTTTCAAAATCTTTATAATTAATACAATTTTAGCTGGGTTGACTACATGCAAAACTCCTGTTTTAAATCTCTCTTTTCTCCTTTTCCCTCCCTCTTCCTCCCTTCCTTTTTCCCTTTCTCTCCCCCTCTCTCCTCTTTCCCTCTCTTTCTCTTCTCTCCTCCCACTCCTTTGAACAGGTCTTACTTTTTAGCTCAGGCTTGCTTTGAACTCGTGACATTTATCCAGCTTCAGACTACAACCACTACTCTTGGCTTATGTATTCTCTTTTATAAACTTGTCTAACCTCCTTGTAATCAGTTAGTTTGTCCTCACTCTGCTCAGAACACTCACTCTAGCACAAAAATTGCTTTTCTGCCCTTAATCTAAACACATGCTCTACTTATAACTTCCTTCATAAATCATACCTTATTTATCTCATATTTTTAGGATTTGTGCTATATATACTAGAATTTTAACTCAGAGTATTTGTAATTTCTAGTGGAACTAGTAAGTGCTAAGTAGTGTCATGTCAAATTTTTGTGTCTTGTTAACAGGTCAAAATATATCTATCTAGCTTTTCTACCATATAAAGACAAGATGCCAGGTATATATACTTTAAATTTGTGCTCAGCAATTAATCATTTCACTATCTTATCTCAGAAATGACTCAGTCATTTTTTTTTTTCACATTTTTTTTCACATTTTTTTTTTTTTCCGGTTCTGGGGACCGAACCCAGGGCCTTGTGCTTGCCAGGCACGCACTCTACCACTGAGCTAAATCCCCAACCCCATGACTCAGTCATTTAATGAATATTATTTAACTATGATTTCAAGTTATTAAAAGTTTTGAATATTTTTAATTAGACATTTTATAAAAATTATTTTTTAAAAAAGTTCACGGGAGGGGGGCACTGGAGAGATGGCTCAGGGGTTAAAACTCTGCCTCACTGCTGCTGGGCGTCATGGGTGGTGTGGGATTCCCAGGCAGTGGGGAGCTGGGGTAGCCAGGGATGGAACGGGTAGGCCCACTTAGGCCAGGCTGGCTGTAGCTGATGCTGCCCCCGTTGAAGCTGGCACCCTGCCCATTGAACTGCTCTGTGGGCTGTAGTGCAATCCCGCAGGGCCAGGTGCAGACAGAGATTGGCCCATGCCCTGCTGCAGGGGCAGCCTATGACCAGGGTAGGAGGAGGATGGGGCAGGAGGCTGTCCAGAGTTCAGATCCCAGGTCCCACGTAAAAATGCCAGGTAAAAACACCGGCCTGCACTTCTGACTCTGTTGGGCAGAGCCTGGGAAATCCTAGATCAAAGCAAGAAGGAGGTAGAAGTAATCCAGGATGATTCCCGAAGTTACCCTTGGTCCTCCACAAGGACACAAAGTGCCCTCTCTCTCTCTCTCTCTCTCTCTCTCACACACACACACACACACACACAGAGTAAATAAATAAAGTATTAAAAAAAAAACAAAAATGAAAAGTTCACTAGGGCCTGAGAGATGGCTCAGGGGTTAATCGAGCCTGGGAAACTCCAGAGCAAAGCAAAGAGGAGATAGAAGCAATCCAGAGTGATTCCTGAAGTCACCCTTGGGCCTCCATAGGCCCACACAGTGCCCTCAAAACACACACACACACACACACACACACACACACACACACACTAAATAAATTTTTAAAATTAAAAAGTTCACTGATAGATTCTTTCATTTATACTTAACTATTGCTTTTGAGGTACTGGGGGTAGAGCTTAGAATATCATGCTTGCTAGACAAGTATCCCACCAATTAACTGTGTTCCTAGCCTCAGTGCACTTGCTTCTTCACAATTATAGTTCAGCTACTCATAAACCTGTCATGAGACACTACAGCACTCACCATTATAGGCTCAGGAAGTGCGGCCCAGAGTGTGCGGGGCTAGTGTGCTGACCGCTGTGAAGAAGAACAAGTGCAGGGGGGCTTTCTTTGTGGGACCCTTTCTGTTTCAAGGCAGATGCTTGATACAGCTAAGGAAGCCAATGACTGTGTTCCCTCACTGCCCCTTTGACAGAAGCTGCTTTGTTTCTTTTGACAAGTTAGATAACTCTAAAAGAAATACTGTAGAAGCTGAGACGCTGACAGGTAAACATCTTTTCCCTTTTAAATCCAAAACAATTCATCTTTATGGTTTGCTTCAAGTTTATGTATTTCTCTTTCTTTTGTGCATGTATGGAGTTTGTGCATGGCATGCATGCATGTGTGGGTGGGGTGGGGTGGAGGGATTGCCAAATCTGCCCAAAATTGTTGTGGAGGATCTAGAGATCTGAACTCAAGTCCCTGAACTCAACACAAACGCTTTAATCATGGAGCAACCCATTTGACCCCTGCCTTAAGTTGAAGAGTTTATGGCCTTAAATATCTGGCAGAGACAACACAAGTCTAACTAACTAGACATTCAACAAAAATGATAATTATGAAAGTGTTTCTGTTTATCCCTATTCACAATTTAAAAACCAGATTTATTTTACCGAGATCTAAGTCTTGTGAACTTTGGAGAAAAACACATTTTAGTTAATTTTTTTATTTCTGAGGTTTTTAGGAATAAATTATATGAATGCTCATTATATCTAATCCAATTTGAATGTCTTTTCTTAAAAGAGTTTATTGTTTTATAATTACTGTTCAAAATATATCCATAACATTCATAAAAAGATATGCATGAAACAGAGAGAGGTTGCATAGTACATACTTGGTTTGTTTCAGCCGATCAACATGAGAAAAATGGGACTGAGTAGACGGATTGGAATTCCATAAGAAAGATGCACCTTGTGGGCTCTGAGATTAGTAATGGATTTACAAGTAGCACAGTGAGAAACACATTGAGAATGTCTTTCAACAATGTTATAGGCCTTTTTGGATTCATATGTGGACCATGTGTGGACCCCATGGGGGCATGTGCCCACAAGTGTGAGCCCCGGAGCAACACTCAGGTCTCAGCAGCGTGTGTTTAAATTACACGTGATCTCAGGGTAGAAGCCATATGTAAAGCAAAGTATTTCATAGTAGGACAGGGAAACCTTTAATTGTTCTAAATTCAAAGTTTTGGCCAAAGCCTAACAGTGGTCTAAAAGCAAGCATGGGAGCTTAGTTGTCCGTAGACCCATAGTCCCAACATTCTGGAAGTAGAGTTGGGAAGATCAAGCAGTTGAGGCCAGTCTGGGCTACATAGTAAGGCTCTGTCTTTAAAACAACAACGACAACAGTGATAGCAAAGAACTGCTGTGACTCCCAAACTGACAATTTTTCTTGGTAATAATTACCCATTTCTCTAGAAAAGTATACTTCTTAAATGATAAGAGTCTCAGTTGCTGGATTTAAATTCCTTGTCTTCCTAGGAGCTTCCTAGTAAGGACTCCATTAAAACCAGTGACACACAGTGAAGAAAAAACAGTGAAGAGTCTTTACAGAAACTTAGGCCAGATTTTTTTCCTCAATTTCACAGGCCAGGATGGATCAAAATATGCTCCAGCACAAACCCAGAGACTGTGACACAGGGGGCAGTTTGGATGACTACCAAGGTTCAGCAGGCAACTGTTCCTATTTTTGCTTGTTGCTTCTGGAAGGTCTTTACTTCTGATATCAGATTTGATCAAGGGAAAACTAAATTTTAAAGAGTTTGAGTATTCTGTAACTCATGAGTAGAGGGCCAAGTACCAAGCACACAGGAATACAATTTGATCGGTTATTAGAAGTTGGTGGTTTGTCAGTGATGGAATTTCTATGCAGTTTACTGTGATAGACACCCTTGTCTAATAGCATCCCAATTAAAAATTTCTCCTGATGTACCACTGTGTCTTCTAAGAGCTTCATGGGTTCAGTGCTAATATTTAAGTCATTGATCCATCCATTTTAAGGTAATTTTTGTATGTGGTGTAAGATAAGAATCTGTTATTTTTCATATGGATATTTAGTTGTTTGATATTAGTTGTTCAAAAAACTGCTCTTCTTTGTTGTTGAATTGGGATCTTGGCACCTTTGTCAAAAGTCATGTAGTCATACTTTAGACTCTTGGTTCTGTCCCGTCAGGTTGGTTCTGTCCCGTCAGGTCCACATTGACTGTTCTCACCACAGTGTTTACTTTTTTTTTTTTTTTCCAGTTTTGAAAGTTAAATATCTAAATCCAGGGCCTGGCATATGCCAGGCAAGTGATCTGTGGCAGTTTTTCCAGGCCACACGTGTTTTTGGTGACTGTACCTCCATAGTGAATTTTGCGATAGGAGGCTTGAGTCTTAGAGGTTTATTCCACTCCCCCTCTTCAAAAATTGTTTTGGTTAATTAAAATTCTGTATGGATTTGAGGGTTTACCTGTCTGTGCAGAAACAGAACTTGAGTTGGGCACGGAAGCACAAAGGGAAGCTGAGGCAGGAGCAGCAAGAGTCCAGGCTAACTTGGGATATATGTAGGGAGACCCTATCTAAAGTAAAACAGCAGCTTCTATCACTGAAAAAATTTGAAGGTAACTTGGAATTTTGGTAGAGATTGCATTGAGTTTGTCATCACCCTGGGTAAAACTGTAATTTTAGTAGTCTTGCACATGGGATGTCTTTATATTTATTTAGGTCTTTACGTAATGTCCTTTTAAATGTATAAATCTTTCATTTTCTTAGGTAAATTTATTTTGAGATAGTTTAGTTTCTTTGATGCTTTTGGATGAATAAAATTGTTTTACTCTCACTTTTGGATTCTTTGCTGGTGTATAAAAACATGATTGGCTTTTGTATTCTGGTCTTGTATCCTATATGATGCATGTAAGCAAGTGCTTATTAGTTTTAGCAGCTTTCTTGGTGTATTATTGAGGATTTTCTATATAGGATTGCGCCATCTGCCAGTACAAATGTATTTGGTTTGATTGATGTCTTTCGTTTGGTTTTCTTGCCTAACTACTCTGGCTTTGGGCCTCCAGAGCCATGGGTTCGATAGCAGTAGTTAGTTTTAAGGGCCAGCCATGCCTCCACCTTGATCAAGATTTTCATTCTTCTAGTGAGTGTTAACTGGGCTTCAAATACATACCCACATAATATTCAGGAAGCGTCCTTCTGTTATCAGTTTTCTGAATATTTTGTCATGAAAGGATGTTGGATTGTGGCAAATGCTTTTTCTGTATCAACTCAGATGATCATATGGGGTTTTCCCTTTGTGCTCTTGATTACTACAGATATTTCTAGTTTTCTCCTTGTAATGCTTGTATCAGACCTTGGTATCAGAGTTATTCTCATCAATGAGTTAGGAAGCATTTCTTCCTCCTGTTCTTTGAAAAGGTTTGAGGAAGGTTGATGTTAATCTTTAAATGTTAGCAGCATTCATAGTGATGCCCTCTGGAGGTAGACATTAGTTTTTAGAAGGGGCATGTGTTCTCAATCAGTGTTTGCATATTTTATGTCTGTTTACAGTTTCTATTTCTTTCTGGGTCAATCTTTATAATTTATGTTTTTTAGAACTGTTCATCTCTATCTTATCTAATTTTCTGAAATATGAATATTTAACAGTATCACTTTGTATTTTATTTCTAAAAGGTTAGTAACAGTTTCCCCAATTGTCATTTCTGGGATTGGAGAGAGAGAAAGTTCAGGAGTTAAACCTCTGCCACCTAAGCAGAAGGACCTAAGTTTGGGTTCCAGATCCCACATAAAAATGTTGGGCAGAAGTGGAGGCTGTTTGTACGTCTGGCTCTGGAAGGTGGAGCCTGGGAAAACACAGAGCAAAGCAAAAAGGAGTAGAGCAATCCAGGATGATCCAAAGTCTCCCTTGGGTCTCCACAAGGACACACAATGCCCTTTTCTACACACACACACACACACACACACACACACACACACACACACACACACACGGCATTTAGTTGTGCATGTTCATCTTTTTAAAGTCAGTTTAGCTAAAAAGTTTGTCAATGTTATTGAGGCAGCTTTGTTCTGTAGCTATGGCTGGCCTTGAGCCATCATCATATCTCTGCCTTCCTAGTGTTGGGATTATAAACACGTATTATAATATCTAGCTCCCTTGACTTTTTGACATTCTAAAAATGGCTTTTTAAAAATTTCATTGATTCTCTGTTGTTTTTTCTGTTTTCTAGTCTATTTACTCTAATCTTATTTCCTGTCCTCTGTTAGTTCTCCTTCCTTCTGTTAGTTTTTCTTGTTCTTTTTTTAAAAAAACCTTTGTGTGTATATGTTGTGTGTCTATGGGTGTAGGCATGAGCATGGCATCATGCATTGGGTGGAGGTGAGAGGGCGACCGAAGGGGTTGGTCCCTGTGGAAGTGAGACGTGACCTGAGGAGTTGCTCCTTGCTTTCCATCTTATTTATGACAGGGTTTCTTGTTCACTACTAAGTCGCCCTAAGGCTTCGGGAGTCTTGCGTTCCCATTTCTGTAAGAGTACTTTAAAGTACATTCTGGGTCCAAATTCAAGTCCTCACAAAACACTTTACCTACGCCAAGCCATCACCCTAGCCCATGGCTCTTCTTTTCCTAGTTCTGTAAGGAATATAATTTTATTTTGGGGGATGTTTGAGACTGAACTGAGGTCCTAGAGCATGCTAAGCATTGCTCCAGCACTGAGGTGTACCCGAGCCCTCACCACTTCTCCCTCACACCCTTCTGTCTCTGTCTCAGAGCTGGGAATGGAACCCAGGGTTTTGCCTTATGTGCAGCTCTACCATTGAGTTTTTTCTAATGTAGGTGTTACCTACGTAAAAGGTATGCTTTTGTTGCATACCACAGCCTTTCTTTTGCTGTATTTGTATTTCGTTTATCTCAATGTATTTTGTAATTTCTCTTTTTTATAATTTACTTATTATTTGAAAGAAGGCGATAGATGAGAGATAAAGAGGGGGATGTAGGAAAAGAGGGCGAGGTGCACACATGTGTCCTGTGGGCTTCTGAGGATCAGGTCACCAAGTAGGTTGCAAGCAGGTTCCTTACCTGCTGACCTATCTCATTGACTTGATTTTTCTTATGATTTCTTTTTAAACACATGGGTTGTTTAAGAGTGTAGTAATCAGTTTCCATACATGTGAGTTTTTCAGTTTTCCTTCTGTTCTTGATTTTCTTAAAAATTTTGCCTACAGTGTGCTTGAAGAACATACTTTGTATGATTTTAGTACTTTCAAATTTATTTAGACTTATTTTGTTGCCGAACATGGGCTATGTGGAGAATGTTTCGTATACATTTAAGAATTCTGTGATGGGGTTTGGAGGGGCGATGACTCAGAAGTAAAACCTTTGCCTGGAAAGCATCCCAAGTAAAAAGACCAGGTAGAAATAAATGGTGGTTGTCTACAGTTCCAGTCCTGGAAGGGAGAACCTGAGAAACCGCAGGGGACAGCAATAAGGAGGCAGAACAATCCAGAATTTCTGAAATCACCCTTGACTCTCCACAGGCACATACACTCAAGTGCCCTCTTTTACACCACCCCATCTACACACCCACATATGCAAGAAAAAAAAAGAATTCTGTGGTATATTCTACTATTGAATGGAATCACCTCAATGTGTTGGCTTAAGTGTCTCCTCTGTCCTCCTTCATCTCCGTAGATATTCCATCCATGCCGGAAATGGTGTAGCAGTTTTCAGCTATTATTGTGCAGCTGCCTATTTTCTTCTCAATCAGTGACTTTTGTTCCATATGTTTTGATGTTCTATTCTTTGGCATTATGATATGCTAATAATTGTTAATCTTCTTGATGAGTTGACCCTCTTATTGCTATATAATGTTATCCTTTGATTCATGTAAATTATTTATCTCTTTGTATTTATTTTTTGTGTGTAGGTTTGTGTGTTTATGTGTGTATGAGTGCACCAAGGTCAACCTTGGAGTTGTTCATCTTTTTTTTTTTTTTTTTTTACTTCTTTAAAATTAGTTGGAGCATGTCTTTTTAAAGTTTTTTAAAAAATTTTTTCGTGTGTGTGTGTGTGTGTGTGTGTATCAGAGGGCACTGTGTATGCCTGTAGAAGCTTAGGGGTGACTTGAGGATTCATCCTGTATGGAGTCTACCCCTTATTTGCTTTGCTGTGGAGTTTTCCAGGCTCTGTCTTCCAGGCCAGTGACATTTCCACCTGGCGTTTTTAGGTGGGATCCAAGATCTGAATTCAGGACCTTCTGCTTGAGAGGCAGAGGCTTAACCCCTGAGTTATCTCTCTGGTCCTGAATTGTGTCTTTTATCTCATCATCTGCTTTAAATTTTTTAAAAAATGCATATGTGGGGGAAGCATGTGTGCATGCATGTTCACGTGTGTATTCATGTATGTGTAGGTATGTGTGCACACGTGCGCGTGGATGTGGAGGCCGGATGCTGCTGCTGCTGTCTTCCTTGGTTGCTCCGTCCCGCATTGACTGAGACGGGCTCCCTCAGTTGAGCCCAGGGCTTGCTCGTCAGCTGGTCCAGCTAGCCAGCTGGGGACCCCTCTCTGTCTCCTGAGTGCTTGGCTTCCAGGGATGCCACACTTGTATGACTTTACTTGAGTTCTGAGGATCTGACCTCTGGTCCTCATGCGCGTGTAAGTGAATCTACCGTCATCTGCTTTTAAAAAAATCTTATTTATTTTTTTGTCAGAGAGAGAAGAGAGATAGAGAGAAGACATACATGCATGCACATGACATAGCGTACAGGTAGAGATCAGAGGACAACTTTCAGGAGTCACTTCTCTCCTAGCGTCATGTGGGATTCTGAGGCCATAACTCAAGTTGCCAGGCTTTCAAACAGGCATCTTACCTGCCAAACTCTCTCACTGCCCCTACCGTCATCTTTAAAAAAATCTTTTGTTTTTATATTTTATGTATTTATTATATTTATTTATTTATTAAATATATTTATAAATATATTGTATTTTATATATTTATTTATTATGTGGATTGAACTCATGTTGCCAGGTTTATGAGTAGGCACCTTAACTACTGAACTATCTCATTGCTGGTAAAAGATCAAGCTGCAGCCATTTTCTGCCCTTTTTTTTTTTTTTTTTAATGTGGGATTCTGGATTTGAACTCAGGTCCTTCTGCATTCTAGGCAGAGGCTTACTTAACTCTGGAGCCATCTCTTCAACCCTATTGGAACACAGACACACTCATTCTTTTGTGTATTCTTTGTGGCTGTTTTCATGCTACTGTGGTATAGTTGAGTCAGGGCTCTAGAGGCACTTTGACCTGCAGAGCCTGAAATAGTTACTGTCCAATTCTTTGTAGGATGTTTTCTGACTCTGGACTAAAATGACTTTTTCAATTTCCCTTGTTATAGTCAATACTAAATGGCCTCACATAGCAGTGTTCTGGTGAGATTTATCACATGTAGCCTGCTTGTCCTGAAGCTTGTGAAATGGATGGTTCTGACAAATAAATCTGGTCATTCCTGCGACTTCAGCTGGCTGAGAAGAGGAGCAAGCTTGCACTCCTGAAGTGAGGGCTGGAGACAGTGTACCTGTGATAAGTCCCCTCAGTGGTGACTTTTATATTTATATTTACATTTACATTTATTTATGTAGCCAAGTGTTCTGGTTTGCCTGGGACTAAACCAGTTCTTAGAATATACATTTTAGATTCATTTATTTATATTTTTATTTGTGTATGGGGTGCATATGTGTATATATATGCCTGTGGAAACCAGAGGACTGCCTTGGGTGTTGTTTCTCAGGAGCTATTCACCTGGTTTTTTGAGATAGGTCTCTTGAAAGCAGGTGCTCACCAGTTGGACTAGTCTATCTGGCCACTGAGACCCAGGCCCTGTTTCTGCCTGTCTGGAGTACAAGTGCTGCCATGGCTGGCTTTTACCTGAGTCCTGGAGACAGACTCAGGTCCTCACGCTTGTGCAGCAGGCATGTTACTGACTGAATTATTTCCCAGCCCAATATTTTAGTCTTAAAAGATCAGTTGATCTTTAGGTCTTACTTGTGCTCTTCTACTCTAGTACCATTCAGGGAAACCCCCAGCTATGCGAAGAGGCGGCGACTGGCTGGCCCCAGTGGCTTGGCATCCCCTCGGCCCCTGCAACGCTCAGCCAGCGATATCAATCTGAAGGGTGAGGCGCAGCCGGCTGCTTCTCCTGGCCCCTCACTCCGAAGCCTTCCTCACCAGCTCCTGCTTCAGCGGCTTCAGGAGGAGAAAGATCGTGACCGGGATGCTGAACAGGAAAATGATGTCAATAGTCCCTCGGCAGGCAGGGGCAGCCAGAGCAAGATCAGGTAGGACAGGGCTGGGAGGGTTTGGAGGACTCTGGATGGGTAGAGAACCAGGACTAGGCAGGGAAAAGTAATGTCTGCCACTTGTGCAGTGCTGGGCTGGGGCTTAAGGTAGATTGGGGGCCTGAGTGAGTTTACTCATGTTGATCTCTGGTACAAGGTGGGACTTACTTTGAGGACCGTGGGAAGCGAGGAGTCATGAATAGAGAGGATATAGTATGACTCTGGTTAGAAAGCTCACTCCGGTATCAGGGAAGGTATTAAGGTGTTTGGAGAGATCTCTTTCCTCTCTCTCTCTCTCTCTCTCTCTCTCTCTCCTGTTAAGAACTGAGCACAGGAGAGCAGAGAAAGTACAGCCGAAGATAAGAGGTGCCTTTCTATGAGAACTCAAAACTTAAAGGTGACAACCAGCCTTGTCCATGGTGGAAGCATGGTCTCTACCCTGGCCCAGCACTAAGCAACTAGACTATAGGATATTTGACTTGGCTTCCTCAAAAATTAAGAGCAGGGGCCATAGACTGGACCTTTTTGGCCTATGCAGGCTACACAGCAGGGGGGAGGGCTGTGCAGGTTCCTCAGTCGTGATCTATCCAGAGTGTCATTTGGGAAGCCCTCCGAGGTGCCTGGGAGGGTGAGTCAGCTTGGACCCTGCTGCACCCAGGTATTAGCCCCTGCTTGCAGTCTGTGTTCCCTGAGCCTTGAGGGTAGGAGGCATCTTTTTTGTTTCTTGCCATTTTCCCAGAGTCAGGTGTATAGAAGGTATTTGAAAGACATTTGTTGATGAAAGTGTTATATAAGCAGCTTGTTTTCACAGTGTTTACTAGCTCTTACAGCCCTATGGGTTGATGTACCACTGGGCTGAGTGGCAAATTTGTATCACTCAGTTAAAACCTCTGTGACTTAACAAGGTGTCATGATCATGGTTCAGGTGGGGGCTCCTGACACTCAGTTTGGATCAGATCAGAATCAGAGCAGTGATCAACTTACCTGGGTCCATGTATTAGGCCGAGGGTGTGCTGTCATACAGCAGGAGATTACACAAGGCATTCATGTGACCCAATCTCCATGCTGTATACTTGGGCCCCCAAGGTTGTCTGTCCTGCCCCAAATTACAGTTCTCCCTTGAAGCCTTTGCATTCTTTCATGGGTTTTCTAAGGTTCAAATGGATGGGTGTCTGAAAAACACATTTTAGGGTGCTGCGGTTTGCCAAGAGGACTGCTTGTGTGGCTACCACTGGCTCCTGTGTGCCTTTGTGTTTGATTACTCTTGTACCAGGCAGGAAAGTGACCAGCATGCTAGGGCTTCAGCTCACTGGCTCTGTGGTAGTGCAGAATTATTTTCCCCACATTTATTGGGTGTCTGAGATGCTAGATCCCCAGTGAGGATGACACCTAGAAACACAGCAGGGGTCCTGACTGGGTCTCAGGACATGGACAGCTGGGCCTAGGGCTGAAAAGTACTTAGGTGGTCTGTGATCCAGGTTCAGGGACCTATGATAGATCAGGATCTCTGGCCTAGTAAGTCTCATGAACTGAAGAGAGAGAATGAGCGACAGAGAGAGAGAGAGAGAGGGAGAGAGAGAGAGAGAGCGAGCGCGAGCTCCAGCTGGTCCACAGCGAGAAGATGGCATTCCTAGACTGTGGGGCTACTGTGGCTCCCTGTTGCCCCCTATTGGTGGAGCCTGGCATGGAGCAAATGTAGTCCCGAAGGTTCCCTCCCAGAAACACACAGGCGCCGACCAGGGGAGTTTGGAGTTGAGTTAACACTGACCAAAGGGGCAGGGTCACAGTTAGGTAACAGTATGCGAATTCTCAAGTCCCAGAGGTCCTGGCCATTGAGATCCTGGCCAATTTAGTCTACCTGGGTACTAGAGAGCTCAGACAGACCTCAGGCTCTCCGACTAAGCCCGGAAAGTGATCTGGGGAAGATGGTCAGCATGGATAGGAGGGACAAGTGTCTAGGACGGAAAGACCTAGGCCCAGATGCAGAGGAACTGGGAAGCTCAGCTCGAGGTGGTTAGAGCCCGAGGAGGCCCTTCCTGGGAATCTCAGAAGGCTTTTTTGGTGCCCGAAGCCCCTGCGCCAGCCCTTCACCTCTTACCTGGCAGCTCCGCCTGCTGCCTGCCGTGCGTCCACCTCCTGGCCCGCGCTTCTTTCTGGACGCCCGCCGGGGTCTGTGGGGGGCGCCGCGGGCCGAAGGCGCGCCGGCCGCCGCCGCCCGCAGAGGGAGGAGCCGGCGCGGAGGAGGCGGGGCGCGGAGCGGCCGCGGCATGGAGCGAGCCCGGCGCGCCCGGGAGCGCAGCCCCGCGGCCCCCGAGCCCTGAGCGGGCGCGGCTCGTGCGCTGGCGGGAGCGGGCCGGGCGCGGCGGCGCGGCCCATGGAGCGGCCCCGGGCCGGGCCCCCGGCGGGCGGGCAGGAGGCGGGCGGGCAGCGGGCGCTGCGGCGGCGGCTGCGGTGAGGCCGGTGGCGGGGCCGGGCCGTGCGCCATGGAGGCCCCGGGCGCTGGCTTCGCGTGTCCGCTGCCCCCCGGAATCGCGTCCGTCACCTACGTGTTCGTTTACAGCCCGAGCGGGCCTGGCGGTCCCGGCCCCGCGCCTGGCCCTGGCCCGGCGTCTCCCGCGCCCCCCGCGCCGCCGCCCCGGGGCCCGAAGCGGAAACTTTACAGCGCTGTCCCCGGCCGCAAGTTCATCGCGGTGAAGGCGCACAGCCCGCAGGGCGAGGGCGAGATCCCATTGCACCGCGGCGAGGCCGTGAAGGGTGAGGGGCGCGGGGGGCGGGGCCGGGCGCGCTACGGAGCTGATGCCATTTTGGGGTCTCTGTGGTTGGGGTGTCCGTGGGTCACTACCGCCTGCCGCGGCTCCAGGATACCTGGGTCCCTGGCCTGGCTTCATGGGCTTCTATCATGTGGCTTGCCCTGTCATGGTAGAGGCTTGCTTGGCCCGTGCAGTGGGATGGTTCTTGTCATGATAGGGGCCAGTGACACTGGGCAGTGTCGGAAGGACCCTGACCTATTACAGAACTCCCTCTTATGGTAGGGTTCCCATGACACTCTGGGCGTCTTCATTGGATAGGAATGGGGGACTTTCCATGTTGGGGGAGACGTGTGATAATGTGTGGTTGTGTACAGTGTGCATTTCCCTCACGGGTGCTCCCTGTGTTCTCTGGGATGCTCCTCTCACCAAGGGGTTCTTTATCATTTGGGCTCTACCTTGGGTGTCATATCCATGAGAGCATGTGCTGGAAGCAGTGCTAAAGAGGAGTCCTGGTACATCATAGAGCTTGCTCCAGTAGCCACGGCACACTGACCCTGAGTTCTTAGTCGTGACCCTTGGGTGGATGTATATAACCTCGTAGGTAGGGGAGACTGGTCACTGGGAGCAGGGGCAGGACAGTGGCCTTTGTTGCTGCCCTCTGTAAGTGTGTCCATCTGTGTTTCTCTGTCCCCCTCATACCCATCCTGTGCTGAGCCCATCTGTTCAATTTGCTCTTCTTTGTGGATCCCAGAATCTTCCCAGGAAAGAAAGCTGGAAGTAGGAATGGAGGAGGAGCAAGAGTTAGGGTTTTGGGTAACCCTGAGTCTCAGGTGGTGGGAAGGTGGGCGCCCAGCATGTCTGCTCTGCCCTGACTGCTGATCTGGCTTTTTCCCCCAGTGCTCAGCATCGGGGAGGGCGGTTTCTGGGAGGGGACCGTGAAGGGCCGAACTGGCTGGTTCCCAGCTGACTGCGTGGAGGAGGTGCAGATGCGACAGTATGATACACGGCATGGTGAGTGGTCCCAGCTTCTCCCAGGCAGTCCCAGAAGACACACCCTTCCACCCTCCCTTTCATCTTCTTGGTGATAAATCTGGGTATTTACAGAGAAAAGACAGGTAAACTTAAATTATGTTGAAGACACATACATACTTTATATACATATGGGCGTAATGTGGGCAATCATGCTTGTACTTGTGTGGAACATAAACACATGAACCCAACACTTCATACCTTGAGAACTTTTGACATGACTACACTCATGACCATCCTCTGTTTCTATCTTGGCAAATGAGATTCCAGGAAAACAGGCACTCCTGGCACAGAAATACCAGGTGCTTCAAGCTTCCAATTCATGTGCATCTGGCAGACAAGTAAGGAGGTCAATGTGAGAAAAGAGGCGTTTTTCCAAAATGGACAGATTGTCCAAGTGGGTAGAGCAGGAGGGCTGGACCAGCCAAGAGGAAATGAGGCCAGTTGGACCCTAAGGGGCGGTCGTGGGTACCCTGGGGCTGCTCTGATCTGAGGGCAGCTGGTGAGGGACAGTCCATATCCTAGCCAGCAGAGAGGATGTGAAGGTGAAAGCTGGAGCTCATGGGGCTGCTGAGCAGCTCTGGTCAATGCTGAGAAGCACCTGGGCTTCTGGAAAGGGTCTGTTCGTGCGCTGGTGGAACAGTGGCTCTGTGGTTCCCACATAGCTCACTGTGTGGAACGACTGCATATCTGGAGCATAGCCTTCCAGTAAGTGCTCAGGTGTCCTGGAAGGTCCCAAGATCCTCGTCATTACTTCTGACCCTGAGAGTGGGTGGAACAAGTGAACCTTTCCTGAGAAATAGCTATAGGTTGTCATCAGTGGTGTGTGGATCAAGGAACATGTGTCTTTCCATCTGCAAAGGAGGGCTTAATTTCCAGGTGGAAGTGGACCCTGCCTTGGGTTGACGGTTTCTGATGGGGGAGCCTTATCAGTGTGAACCGTAACCTTGGCCTTGTGCCAAACTTGATGGAGGACTGGTAAGCAGGAGCTCACTGCCCGCAAGGGACCTTACTCCCTCGATGGTTCTCTTGGTGGCCAGACGTATCAAAGGAACTAATCCCCCTATTCATTACTTGGGGTGACATCCAGGTAGAAAATTTTTTCAGCAGTTTGGACTTTAATGCAACAGGATAGAGGAAGGGAGTAATATGGAATGGGGGCTGCACACCTGTTGAATAGAAGCTAGCTGTGTATTTTCCCACAGAGATCGTGGTAAAGTTGCGAGAACTGGATCCAGGGATATTTGGACCGTTTTCTGAAGCAGAGGAGGGAGAGGTGTTTGACCTGAAGTCAGATTGTCAGAGGAGTTGGTGTTTGTCAGGTTTGCTTCCAAGCAGGACCTTGTGCTGACTCTCAGTGGCTGTGATGGGTGCACCCTATGCTCTTTGGCAGACGCTATGAATAGGCCTGAGTTGGCCTGAAGAAAACCAAGGGAGCTTTACATGGGTGTTGTCTGGACTGAGTCCTCGGGTGGTCTGCATGTGAAGGTCCCCACATTTGCAGGGATCTGGCAACAATATTCTAGAGCATGTTGGCAACTCATGTAATTGAGCATTTCCAGGCATTGTTTTAGATTTTTTTAAAAAAATGTTTTTGAAGTTCCCAGCATTCCTGAAAAGTGGAGCCAGTAGTTGGTACATTACCGAAGTGGGGAACATGAAGCTAGTCGGGTGTTCATATGGTCAAGATAAGGATAGTCTTGTAGTAAGAGTTGACCAGGCAGATATTTTAGGATCAGGGTCAAGATCCAGGCAGGGCCCAGAGGAGAGGTGAGCCAAGGTCACAGAAAAGGGATTGAACCACAGAGTAACTGGTGTGAGAGTGATGGAGGATTCTTGGAAATTGTAGGGTTCCTAAACAGCATCATAGCTTGTGGGCATACCCTCAGGAAGTGAGATTCAAAAATACCTGGTGGGTGAGAGCTACATGGTTGGACATAAGGTGAGGGGCCTGCTCAGGCTGTTGGCAGAGGGGTAGGAGCAGTAGTGACCTCCCTCTGACCTCGGCTGCAGGCCCAGCCTGCCTCTCTGGGTAGAACTTTCTGTCCGGGACTCCTCTTTCTGAGTTCTGCCAGAAGGCAAAAGATACCTCAGCAACAACAAATGGCTTCCAACAGGCCTAGATTCCTGAATTCTCCATTCTGATTCAAGAGCTGAAGCTGGGTCAGAGAGGATCAGAGAGGACTTTACAGACCAAGGACAGGACATCTCTGAGGCACACAGGTTAGGCTTAAGACCAGGATCAGCACCTCTGTGACTAGGAAACAGGTCCTGGTCATTCACTGAGCAGAGAGTCAACCTGCCACAGCAATGGAGCAGACAGAGAAAGTCGAGCTATGAGAGGAAGTGATGCTGAGACCAGTTAGTGCAAGGACATCAAAGCCCAGCATATCTGCCTACGCTGACCATTCCCCTTTTTCCAGTATGTTCTTCACTTGGGGACTAGTGGTGGGTACTAGTCCTTTGGCTGTTTTTCATGTGTGTGATTAATAAAACCAGAAAATGAACTCGTGTTATGTAATAAATACCATTTGTTTGCTTAACAAGTTTTAACAACATAGGCCTTTGTATGGGGAGCAGACTGGGACAGGGCTTTGAATATCTTTTAAGATCAGAGTTGAGGTCTGGGCAGGGCAGGTGGTTAGGGAGGGCCACAGGGAAGAGAGAGGGCCATGGAGTAACTGGTGTGGGGTGGCGGAGCTGAAGACATCCTGGCAGTTGCAGAGTTCCTAGACATGGTTTACCTAGAGTAGGTGACCTAGATGAGTGGATCCCTCTGCAGGCTGGCACTGTGAGCGTATCTGTGGTAGACTGAGCTTGGAGAAACAGTTATGGGGGCCAGGAGGGATCTGAGGCTCTACCTGCATGATGATGAGGTCTGACCTGCATTGGTCTTGGGAACAGGAGTGGCAAATGTACGTTTGCCATCGTCACTGTGGGCCATATAGGAAGGAGGTGAGACGTGAACCAGGAAGTGCTTAGAAGGAGCCAGAATGGTAACAACCCAGGAGCCTTCTTGGGTGACTAGTCTTACTGTGTAAGGAGACGTTCAAATGGAATGATTGCCTTATTGAGAATCACATACCTAGTAGCAGGAATCTTAATTCTGACCGGTACATTGCTTGACAATTGTCTTCTGATATGAAGACTATCAGGTCCTATCTAGCTACTTCTCCATTTTTGTCTATGTTTGATCATCCATCCATCGTATCACTGACCTACCCAGCCCACCCATCCCTTTCTTCGTCTACCCGTCCGTCCATCCATCCATCCATCCATCCATCCACCCACCCACCTACCTACCTAGTCACTCAGGTTATCCTTTGATTCACTGTCTATCCTTCTCTCTTCTCCATCATCTCATTCATTCATATTTCCATTGATTGTTTGGTTGATTGATCTTGTTTCCATCTCTTCCTACATTCATCCTTTTGTCCATGAATCATTTAATCACCCCCTCACCTGGCTAGTTGTGTATCATCCCCCGTCTGTAACATGAGAGGTGTAATGTTAGGCAGTTGGGGCTACAGGGATAATCTGGTCTCTTGCTTCAAGTTGTTCACAGTTTTTGGTTATAAAACATGCAGATTTCAGCTGGGTGTGGGGACACATGCCTATAATCCCAGCGCTCAGGTTAATCCAAGATGATCCGTAGTTCAAGGCTAGCCTGGGCTATATGTCAGGATCCTGTCTCAAGAAAACAAACAAAAAGAACCATATCCTAACAAAGATCTTAGATTTTCTCTGATAACACTTCTTATCACTCTGCTCCCTGTGCTCCAGCTGCACAGACTTCACACTGTCCTTGGTATACTCCAGGCTGATGTATTCCATATGGGCGTTGCCCTCCTGCACATTCCCAGAGACCTTTACTCTTGTATCTATAGGCTGCTCCCTCACATCCCTAGGCCTTCCCTCAGCTCTCCTTGCTGGTGAGAAGTTTCACTGTCCCTAGAAATGCCCTTTCTGACATTTTTGCTCTGCTTGCTTTTCTCCTAAGTGATTGCCAGTATTTGATATTGATTGTCTCATTATTTCATTTCTCAGAATAGCTTATTAACTTCTCGAAGGCAGAGACTTTGCTCTATTATTTGTTGTATTCTTGTTGCCTAAAATACATAGTGCCTGGCATGTAGTAGCAGCTCAGTAAATACTTATTGAAGTAAGAAATAAATTTTGAGAATTATGATAGCAAGGAAGAATGAGGGAGGGAGGGACTGAGGAATGAAATGGAAGACAGGGTGGCGCCACCTTCAGGGACTTTAGAAGTTCTGCAAGTGGAGCCAAATGAACCATTCCAAAGCCGGAAGTCCTCCTGGCTGGCTGATTGTGGATTAATCTTCAAGACATCTGCAAGGCATTGAGGTACAACAGAAGGCACTTCATGATCAGCTCCACAGTGGCCATGAGGTACTTTTATACCAAATAAAACTGGTAGAGACAAAGTTCTCTGGGATACAATGAGGTGAGAGAAAAAGACCCAGATGCCTGGAATCTCCCGAAGTTCTTTTTGACTGTTATGAGGAATTTGGTGAAGATGCAGAGGTCCTGGTGTACATAGTCTAGTAACTGTGATGCACACATATACACCAGCCCAGCAATTGCACATCTCGTGGATCACACAGACATGTTGTTTGTTACTAATGACTGAGCTCACACACAGATTATAAATGTGGACATAGCACTTGCACACACTGTGGGTCATAGACACACATAAGCACCCACCCAGCATTTACACATGGCTCGTTGACTGGATCAGCCTGGCCTTGTTGGGGTCTTGTGTCTGGCTGTATGCTAGCAGAAGAGCAGGATTGCTGGTCCCTTTTGGCCCCAACTCTCAAGAGGCCAGGATTCCCCGCTCCATCAGCCACTTCCATGCGGGTACAAATAGTTCTCCCAAGATGTGTGCTGACTTGTAGAGTTGGGGGTAGTGTAGCCAGTTGGAGGTCATGGCCATTCTTCAGCCCCTGATACTTCCTTCAGAAACCCGGGAGGACCGGACGAAGCGTCTTTTCCGCCACTACACTGTGGGCTCCTATGACAGCCTCACTTCACACAGGTACTGGCAGGGGGGTAGGGATATGGACACACAGGAACACTGGCTGGTCCTGTGGGTAACCGGTTCAGGATGTCTGATGAGGAGGGAGGCCAAGGTGTGGGGTGGCGGGAGGAGGAGGGTTCCTTCGTCACCTCTGTTTTTGGTTATTACCCTGGTATGGCCTGTGCCTGTGGGACTCTGTAGGATCAACCTGGCTGCCAGGCTCCCTGTAGTGTTTGCCTCATTCAGCCCTGCTTTCCTCTGCCAGTGATTATGTCATTGATGACAAGGTGGCCATCCTGCAGAAACGGGACCATGAGGGCTTTGGCTTTGTGCTCCGAGGAGCCAAAGGTAATGGGCATGAGTGTCATGGAGGTGCTTCATTGTTGGGGTGTCACACTCCATCCCTTTCATTTTTATTTGGCCTATCTTCTTCTGTGCTGTGGTTGTAACTTTTGGGTTGGCAGCATGGTCCCCCCACATCGTCCCCCTTCACTGTCTTCCATTTTCTGCTGAGTAGGGACTTTTCTGATGAGGGTGAATGGAGTGTTTCACAGAGGAATATATGTGTTGGTTAAATCCCCTGCTTGCTACCTGCCCCACCCCATATTGCTCTGCCCCTACTAGTCAGATGCCTTAAACTGGTTGAGGTTGCTGTGTGGCAGTCTCCTGAGCTATGCTGGTGAGTGCCTTTTATCTTGCCTCTGCAGCTGAGACCCCCATTGAGGAGTTCACACCCACACCTGCCTTCCCCGCGCTCCAGTATCTTGAGTCTGTGGATGTGGAGGGTGTGGCCTGGAGGGCTGGGCTGCGCACTGGGGACTTCCTCATTGAGGTGAGGGCCAGCACATTAGAGAAGGGGATGCTAACCTCTGAGCTCCGAGGGAGGGAAATGAAATATCTTACCCAGCTGCCTGTGTATCCCAGGTAAACGGGGTGAACGTCGTGAAGGTTGGACACAAGCAGGTGGTGGGTCTGATCCGCCAGGGTGGCAACCGTCTGGTCATGAAGGTTGTGTCTGTGACCAGGAAGCCAGAAGAGGATGGTGCTCGGCGCAGAGGTGAGGGCTCCGGCTGTTGTCCTCATCCAGACTTTCCCTTGGTACCTGACCCTAGCCCTTTGCTCTCAGGCCTACATTTTTCTCCCCACCTTTGGTCTACACTGTTGACATCAGAGTCCTGTTGGAGCTTAGATGAAATGCCCACATTTGCCACCTAGGTCCTTGGCGTTAGCTACCTGAACCCTGACTAGACCTCTGACCCCAGGTTCCCCTCCTCAGATCTCCGCCCCCTCTTTCCCTGCATTCCCCAGTCCTGGTATGGCAGAGCCCTCCTTCCGACGCCAGCAGCTGCCTGGAGGCCGGGTTGCCATGGCAACTGTGAGGTTGACGCTGCTGCTGCTGCTGCTGCTTATTGTGCGGGGAAGGGGGAGGCGGCACCTGAGGGAAGAGGAAAAGCGTCTTCTCCCCGCGCCGAAGCGGCACATCCTGGGCCCAGCAGGCTTTGCCACTGGCCTAGCTTAGGCCTGTAGCTTGCTTGGCCACAGTCTGGTCCCCAAAAGGCAGTGGTACTTGGACTGGAGGAGGCTTGGGCAGTAGGAGGTGGCCTCTCAGAAGATCCACCCAGCCCCCCATGAATCACTCGCTGGGCCCGTGGAGCCTGCAGGATTGGTACTCAGACCAGAGCCAGCCAGTACCCTGATCCCCACTGGTACCTTTAACTGCCATCAAGTCCCTGGTTCTTGGGGGTGGGGTGGGGTCCTCAAGGGCCCCAGAGGCCCAACTGCCTCAGCCCTAGTGCTTTCTGAGCTCCTTGCGCCATGAAGAAGTTTGCATCCAGCCGCAGCTTGAACAAGATCCTGGCTCAGTGTGACTCGTCTTCACGGGAGTACGAGGAGATCCAGGCAGTGGAGCGCAAGTGGCACTTGCACCTGGCCACGCCACGCCGCCTGCTGCTGGACAGGAGAGCCAAGGCCTCCCTCTTCTTTGCAGCCCCACCACCCCCAAAGAGGGCCCCCAGCACCACACTGACCCTGCGCTCCAAGTCCATGACGGCAGAACTTGAGGAACTTGGTGAGTACTGGGGTAGCTATCAGGTGGACAGTAGCCCGTGGTTCACAATGGACTGGCCAGGTGAGGTGGACCTGGGCATGTGGAAGGTGAGGGGGATCGAGATGGAACTAAGGCCAGATAGAAACAGCAGGAGCCATGACAGGGGTGGTAGGGCAGGTCAGTGGGGTAGGTGCTGGGGTTGGTGGGGAAATTAGGTACCTATGGGGTGAGGAAGGGGTGTTATGTGAGGAGCAGGGCCTGGGCAGGGCAAGGGGCTGCAGATGGCCAGGGAGAAGGGTCTGGCACCATAGGGTGTCTGCATGCCTGTGCATGTGTGTGTATTGTTCATGACTCTTTGTTTCCATTCTGACTTTGCTCCTGTATTTCAACCTCGCTAAGAAAGAGCAGCATTTGGGAAATCCTGAGTCTCTTCCTGTCTCCCTGGCACAAGCTGGATCATCCTTGGGTTTATTTTACTCAGTTGCCACCTGATCACTTATTGGTCAAGTGATATTACTGACTTAACAGGGCCATGATGAGTAACTCTTATACAGTGAGGATATGAGACCTTGTGAATTGTAGGAGGTGACCAGAGTATGTTAGGCTTTGATGAGTAACAATCCCAGGTTGACCACTGACAGTCTGATTGTGGGTATGGCCCACATTATTACATCTTGACATTTGACAGTTACCAGCCTTGTCACGAGTGTGTTCCATATGCATGGCTATAACTTGATGTGTGTGTGTGAGTTACCATCATCACCACAAGCATGATCCATATATGTGACCATGTGAAGAGCCTTGTCATGTCCTGACACGTCATTGTACCCACCTTGTGGGTATGAACTAATACATGGGACTTTTAAGAACCTTGTTTTGGGTGTGTCCTGACCGTCAGCATCTTCATAGGGGCATATTCCAATATACAAGACATAGTCTGAGTCCAGTGTCAATGACCTTGCTCTGGCCGCAGTCACAGAAGGAAGCTCTATCCTGACCCCAGAACCTGTCTTTTCTCATGGAGTGCTGATTTTGTCTGGGCCACAACTCACTTTCCCCATTCCAAGAAGTGCTTTGAATGTGGTTTACTTCAGTCTTGAAGACAGTTACCAAGATAGAATAGACTGACATAGTCAGGATTCTTCTTCACATAAATATTCTGAATAAAATAAAACAAGTTTATAGAGATCCTTGAGTCTCAAAAATGAAGAGGGAAACAAAAGTCAGACAGGAATGGGAACCTGATGCTTCCAGAGCTTCTGATGGAGATGCTCTAAAGTTCCTTCAAGGCTAGAAATGTACTGTGTACCTGTGAGAGTACGGGACCTAGAATTAGAATCAAAAGAAATGGAAACCAGAGAAAAACTGAGAGTAAAATAAAATGTTTATTATAAAGACAAGAGAACTAGCAATTAATGAAATAACAGGACAGAACAGAAACAATAAGACATTTGGGAAGGACCCTTAAAGAAGTGTTACTGAAACAAAAACTAATGAGAAGAACCCTTGGCTTGGATACATGGTACCCTGCATTCAGCTGAAAGCAAAGCATTCTGAGATGGTCACACAGACCAATCTTGGAGGCAGTTGAGCAGAGACATCCAGGAACAGTTAAGGGATATGAGAACAGATGCGGAGACCTTATCTGTTTGGTGGGAGTTGCAGAGGGGAAAAACAAAGGCAATGTTGAAGTGTAATTAGCGATGAGTTTCCCAAAAGTGAACAGATATGTGAGATTCATTCTTGTAACTTATAAGTTACAAAAGGATGTACCTCTAGACTTGTCAGGGTCAAACTTCAGAATGCCATAGAGAAGCAGAAAAATACTAAAAACAACCAGAGGAGTAGAGGAAGCCAAGTGGTTCAGAAAGGAATGATGGTTTGACTCACTGCAGACTTCTCATTAGCATTGATAGAAAGCAGAAGGCGATGAGAAGTGGAGTGAGCCTTTCCACCTAGGTCGTGCCGAAGCCTGGTGAACAGAGTAAGCAGACCTATCGGTAGAATCCTGCCCCCAGGCCAGTCGTGGACATCTGGCCTGTCACACTGATCAGTGCACAGGTTTCCTAGCGTCTCTTGCTGCATGCTGCTACGTCAGGTTGAAAGGACCCTCGTACTCGTCAAGAAAAACTCTGCATTCTAGGAAGGGCCCTAGGGACTCTGGCCTGTGACCGTGGAAGAATTCCGTCAAACCCTAACTTGAATCTTCCTCTCTGCTTCAGCCTGGGAGAAGAGGGTCATTGCCTTTGTGCTGCAGGCCTTGGTAGACTGGAAGAGCAGGATGTCAAGACTATTACTGAGCAAAGTTTAGGGAGGTTGAAGGGCCAGTTCAGCACAAGCCTATTCTCACAATGCTGTGGTCAGGGTCACAGATTCAGGTTCTAAAAGCTGTCCCAACTCTCTTGGGAAGCTAGACTTTCTGGCCTGATTTGAGGAAGGCAGGCCAACATTAGTGTCCTCTTTAGTGCTTGAGGGACCATCCTGCAATCCAGTGTTTATGATTTTTAAGTTTGAGGCAGGGTCATCCGATATATCCATTGACCTGCTGCTATTGAACTCAACAGTATTTCTTTCTTTGGCTCCTGAGTGCTGGGATCACAAGTGTACTACTATACTTGGATTCATTTGTGTTTTTAGAACTAACTATGCTTTTTTTTTTTTTTTTATTGTGGTGCTAGGGATTGAACATGCTGGACAAGTGCTGTACCACCAAGCTATGAATAGCCCAGGAACTTGTTTGTTGTTTTGTTTGTTTGTTTATTTGTGTTTTAAAAATGGATGAATAAGACATCTTGATCTCTACTGGTGTAAACATGTTCATTCTTGGAGTCACCCTCAGGGGCTAATGGAAGCTTTTAGGGTCCATGTCTATCAAAAAGATGATGTGAACACCTATAAAGAAATAATACAATGGGAGCAGGCATGGGGGGAGCAAGCATGGGAGGAGGGGAAGTAAAGAGAAGCTGAGTCAAAAAACAGAAAGAGGCTGGAGAGATGGCTCAGGAGTTAAGACTCTTCCTCACAAGCAGAAAGACCTGGGTTTGGATCCTGAATCCCACGTAAAAGTGCCAGGTGAAAATGGCAACGGTTTGCACTTCCAGCTCTGGGAGGAAGAGCCTGGGAAATCCTTTTGAAGCAGGGAGAAGCAATCCAGGATGATTCCTGAAGTTACCCTTGGGCCTCTACAGGGATACACAGTGCTCTCTGATGAGTCACGCGTGCACATGGGCATGCATACACACACACATATATACACACATACATGCAAATATAAAAAAGCAAAATTAAAAGAAAAAAGGGAAACAACAATCTATGAGATTGTGGCAGTGGGCAGGATCCAGTGAGATCTGGGTGTGGTGGCAGGGATCAATATCCTAGCTCTCAGAGCTGCAGGGTAAGTTTTAAGTCTAGCCTGACCCATGTAGCAGGATCCTGTCCAGAAAGAAAAGAATGGGAGGGTAAGAAGAAGAGACTGTTCGTGAGCTCTGGAGAGGCAGGAAGCACAGAACTCCCTCCCCTGTCCCAACGTTCATTTCCTTTTCTGTGGGTTCCTCAGGCCATCATGTGCCTTCCAAATCAGCTTGAACCAGGGACATGCAGTGGAGCCTGGCTAATGGAGACCCAGGTTAGGAGCCTGAAGGGGCCAAATTTTTCCTGTTTAGCTACTCCTCAGGAGAAATCAGGACTTTTCTGTGATTCTGAACTCCTTTTTCTTTCATGCTGACAAGTCAGGGTAGGTTCTTGTTGCTGCCATAATATGGAAAAGGTTTCTTTTCTAAACACGTGTCTTGCCTTGTGCTGAAAGACTACTTTGGGATATGGAAGTGTAGCTCAACAGAGGAGTGCTTGCCTAGCATGTTCAAGGTTCTGAGTATGAACTGTAGCATTACAAATACAAACAAACAGAAAACTACATGGAATACTAAGGGTGACTGATCATCTTGTGACAGTGGCCTCTGAATTTAGTTTTCACAGTTTTGCCTTTGTTCTGAACAATTGACTGAACCAAATATAGTTTAATTGTATACGTCTCCATATCGTGCATGTATGCAATGCTTATGTGTGTGCATGTGTATGCATGTACACTTGTGTGCATATACGTGTGTATATGCATGTGTGAATATGTGTACTGTGTGTGTGTGTGCATGTACACAGTATATTTTTCTGCTTTTGCTTGTTTCATTCTTGAGTCTTACAGCATTGGCAGGTTTATGTTCCCAGTCTAATGAGGAGATGTAGGAGGGGACAGACCTCTGAGACCTGGTTGTTGAGGATGTGGGCGTAGAGGGGATGGGGGTGGGGAAGCCAGTGTGCAGGATGGGCCCAGGTGCTGTGGGATGAAGCTTTCATCTTACCCCATTTGCTCTATTTCTTAATTCCAAGCCTCCATTCGGAGAAGAAAAGGGGGTAAGTCATCTGCTGTGTCTCCAGGCTTGGCTTCCAGGTGAAGGGTGCTTGGTGGATGAGAAGATTTTAGTAACCAAGAATTCTGGCACACCCTTCTGTTCTCCCTGGGGATCTAGTAGGGACATGATGAAGAGACCGGGAAGGGTGGATGAGGGGTTCCTGGAGGGTATGACTGGGATTAATAAGAAGGTGTAGATGAGATACTTAAGAGCTGGGAATGTGACCTTTGGAGAGAGTCTGGTGAGGAGGAGGCACAGAAATCCCTGGTAGAGGCCCCTGAATTAATCACGGCCCAGAATTGATGATAAAAACTCTGAGGGTCAGTCCTTGGAGCTTGGAATCAGGCTCCTGGGCTATGTTGCAGGGGTGGGGGTAGTGTCCATGCATTCATTCTTACCCTGTGCTGCACCTTGTCCTGTCCTTCGACATGATTTTGGGCTCCATTTCCATGCTGACTGGTTGCAAGATTGAGCTTACAGCAGAGCCCCTTTAGAACAGCAGTCTGAGTTTTACACACTGGGAAGGATGCTGGAATTACCTGCTTGGAATCCTCTTGGCTATTGGCTACTACTTCATCTTTAGCATATTACCCTGGGTACTTTGAACCTTTTTCCTAGATGCCTTGTGTGTCCAGCCTAGATTTAGTAAACAGTGTCCATGTGGGGGAGAGAGTAGCCCGGATGTGGGGTGCTGAGGTCCAGCATCTGGGGTAGTCTTGGAGCCTGGTTTCTTCTGTTGCTTCTGGCTCTTGGGTGGATGGGAGTTAGGGTTGGATAGACCCAGAGCCCTCAGCACATTGTATACTCTTTACTCTCCATTTCTCACTTCTGATGCACTGGTCAAGGTACAGTTTGCAGCTTTCAGCACGTGGCCTGCCTCTCCCCTGCCCTGCCTGCAGCTTCCGTTTGAGCTTGTTGTCCTTTCTGGTACTAAAGTCAGATTACAAAGATCTGGGGAGCCCTTTTCTCCTTGCCTTTGGGGAAGACTAGTTCTAAAGTATTCTGGCTCTGTTCTTTAGTTCATTAGTGGGTTTCCCAGGGTACCAGATTGCAGTCCCGCACCTCTCAACAGCTATGGGGGAGTGGCTGATTTATCACACTCAGGTCCTTCTCTGCTTGGGTCGCAGCATCCCCTGCCTGCACTCAGATAGCCCTTATGGGAGGCTGGAAGGTGTGTCCAGATGGGTCCTATAGTGCTTTATTTCTTTTTATTTTTTAAGTCTCTAAAATTATTTAAGATTTTTTAAAATTTTGTTGGAGATTTATGTCAGCCTCATCAACTAGTCATCTGCAGAATTCTTTTATTTAAATTTTAATTTTCTGAGTGTGTGTGTGTGTGTGTGTGTGTGTGTGTGTGTGTGTGTTTGCATGTTGGTGGGTTTATGTGTATGTGCACAGGTGTTGTGTGAATACTTTTCCTGGAGACACCACAAAATCATCTTACCATTCCAGGCAGGAGTTCAAAGACTGTCCAACAGCAATTATTCCAAGGTCTGACTTGAAGAATCAGCAAGTTTATTTTGTGCTTACTTGCAGGAGTAGGGGTGAGGGTTACTTACAGGAGCAAGGAAGACCCAGTATGGCTGATAGCTTCCCCATGGCTGTTTAGATGAAACTACCTTAATTAACCTTCTTCAGCCTATGTAGGTAAGCACTTCCCAGACCTCAAGGCTCTGAGGACACATATAATTAGGGCAAAATCGTGTACAGTGAGCAAGAGGCCCAGGTGAGGGTCCAGTGACCCTACCTGTCATCTCTCCTTCTCTGATGGCTATCAGTGAACAGGTATTATCCTGATGGTCTTAAGACAAAGATGACAGCTGTTTGTGTGGAGGAAAACGCCATACAATAGTGTATGTACCTGAGTGTATTTGAGTGTATGTTTTGGGGGGGTGGTGCCAAAGGGTGACGTTGGGAATCATCCTTGATTGCTCTTCCACCTATTGCTATGAGCCTGGGTTTCCAATTAAACCAAAGCAGTCCATTAGGGCTGGTCTTGCTAGCTAGATTGCTCTTGGTATTTCCAGGTTCTGCCTTCCATTGCTAGAATTACAGGCATGCCTCCACATCTGTCCAACATTTTACCTGAGATCTGGGAATCTGAACTCAGGTTGCTTTGCTTGAGAGGCAAAGACTTTAACCAATGAGCAATCTCCTTAACCCTGGGTTTCTTTTTTTTTTAAGTATATTTTCATTTATTTCTCGTATGTATATGAGAGGGAGGGAGGGAAGGAGTGTTCTGTGGAGATCAGAGGACAACTTTCAGAAACTTGTTCTTTCCTTGAACCTTTTTTTCCCTGTGTATGTGTATATGGAATGCATGCATGTGCGTGGGTGTGTATTTGCATACGGCTGTATGTACACGTATGTGCTGGTGAGTGTACACGAGTTCACTTGCGTGTGTGCTTATGGAGATTAAGCGTTGCTCTCCCACCTTATCGTTATGAGCCTGGGTCTCTCATTAACCCAGAGCAGCCATTAGGGCGGGTCTGGCTCACCAGCTTGTTCTAGGGATTCCCAGGCTCTGTCTTCCAGGGCTGTAATTATAAGTGGGTTGCCACACCTGTTTGGGATCCAAACTCAGGTCCCTTTGCTTGTGAGGCAAAGGCCTGCAACTGATTTATCTCTGTAGCTCCATTGTGTGTGTGTGTATGTGTGTGTGTGTGTGTGTGTGTGTGTGTGTGTGTGTGTGTGTGCACGTGTGTGCATACCAAGAGTGACATTGGGGGTTATTCTGTATTGTTTTATCTCCTTATTGCTTTGCTCTAGGGTTTCCCAGGCTCCGGCTTCCAGGGCCAGAAATGCAGGTCGCTGCCAGTTGTATCTGGCACTTTTCCATGGGGTCTGGGTCTGAACTCAGGCTCTGTCGCTTGTGGGCCATCATCCTATCTCTTTTCTCCCCACCTTCCGAGGCAGGTATCTGGTTATGTGTTGCCACACTGGGTATGCAAGCTTCCAGCTTACTCTTTGGTCTTTTGAACTGCTGTATCAATTAAAAATGGTTTTAAAACATAAGTTCTAGGTTTGGAGCTCAGGTTGTCAGGGTTTGAGCATGAAGTGCTTCTTATCTGCTGGGCCATCTTGCCAGCACTGAAGAATTCCTTTTTTTTTTTTTTTCCTGTTAACCCTTTCTTTTATTTATTTTTAATTAATTAATTTATTATTATTATTATTGTTGTTGTTGTTGTTCATATGTGTGTGTGTATCAGAGGGTATTGGGTGACCCTATGGGGGACCAAGGGTGACTTCAGGAATCATCCTGAATTACTTCTATCTCTTGCTTCAGTCTGGGATTTCCCAGGCTCCGTCCAGCAGGGCTGGAAGTATAGGCCACAACTGTTTCTGTCTGGCCTTTTTATGTGGGACCTGGGATCTGAACTCACGTTCTTCTGCTTTCGAGGCAGAGTCTTAACCCCTAAGCCATCTCTCCAGCCTGCAAAATTCTTTTTTTTTAAATTTTTTTTAAATTTATTCAGTTGTGCGTGTGTGTGTATGTATGTGCGCGCACATGTGTGTATGTGTGTGTGTAGAACCACGGATGAATCGGGAACCACCATGGACGCCTCCACCTCCTTCTGCCCCGGGATTCACAGGCTCCGCCCTACCAGGACCAGAAGAAGCGCAGATCGCCCCCGTTTCCGCCTGGTGTCTATATGTGGGATCTGGGATCCGAACTCAGGACCTTCTGCCTGCAAGGCAGAGGCTTAACCCCTGAGCCACCTCTCCAGCCCCAGCCTGCAAAATTCTTAATGTTTTTCTTTTTGGAATTAATTCTGGCTTAACCTCAACACCATTACCTCATGATCACAAACAATTGCTTGTTAACTTTGTGTGCCTACTGCTTTAGGTCTCTGGGAACAGTTTCTGTTGGACATCTTAGCGATATATCTTCTCTAAGCTCATGGCTGAAGTACCAGCATGCCTGTTAGGAGACATGCCACCACTGTCTTGGAATTCTCATCTTTACTTCTGCAGCTTCTAGATAGTGGGTGGTAAGGGTCTGTGGTCTGTTTTTGTTTGTTTGGTGTTTTTTTTCCTTCACTTTGTTCTTGATAAAAAGAGGGTGATAATACGATTCAATTGCCATGGAGTTCTATAAGACCTGGTGCATTCTTTGTGTCACCCAGAGCGTAATATAGGGCGGTGACTTCATCTTCCTTCAACAGGAAATTATTTGCTTTAGTACAAAGGATGAGAAGATCTTTTATGTCTATGGTACCTTGTCTGCACTGGTGGTGCAGGAAAAGCTGTACTTAAGCCTATAAATTGTTCCATGGTGGGAATATGTTTTGCTGGCAAACTCCTATGTTATTCAGGGTTATATGTGGACTCTTGATAGGACGGATTATTTATTCTCCTATTCTGAGGGCCCATAAATTACTGATGGAGACAAGATCTTGAGTCTGTGTTCAGCTTCTTCACTGGGCAGTATGGTGATGGGCTCCTCTGTACTAATTCTCCCTAGAGTCACATGGTGCAGGTGCTGCTTGTGCCTGTTTTGTTAGAAGAGACCACTAACTGAAAAAGGGTATCCGTCTGGACAGAGTCAGTGTACGAGGTAGGTCTGGCTGGTCTCAGTTTGGTGAACCTACTCAGAAGTCAGTTTATTTCCCTATACCAATTGGGTTGCAGATGGAAACAGCAGGTGCTGGTGAGCAGCTTGAAGTCGGAGCTGAAAGGAACAGGAGATATGCAGACTGATCATACGTGTTTCCAGCAGGGACATTCTGAGAATGGAAGGGCATCAGGAAAGTGTTCCATGAAGGTGGGCATAGCCTTCAAGAGTTGAGTAAGATGAGGGGATAGGTGGAGCCTGAGGATATTGAATGACAGGAATATTTGGCAGTAGCCAGGTGGACACAGGTACTAGTCCTCACTCCTAGTGTAGACCCAAGCGCTGGTCCCAGGTGGACAGAACTGAGTGGACCTGCCAAGGCAAGAGTTGTCCTTCTCAGGGAGTCATAGCTCTGACAGCCTTCAATATACTTTAAATATCTCCAAGCCCCTTGCTCTATCCCCAAGATGGTTTCCTTTATAATCCAGATTGGCCTCAAACTTGTAATCCTCCTCCACAGCTTCCCACATGCTGGTATTGCAAGCTTACTATTAGAGTGGACTTCCGGATTTCGTGTGTGTGGTATGTGTGTACATGATGAGGAACTCAAAGGCCAGCCTTGCATTCCTTGCCTTCCGCCTTGTTCAATACACGGTCTCCCATTTTGCTACTATGTTCACCAGGATAATTGGCCTGTGACTGTCCAGGGACTCTTCTCTCCCTACTTTCCATCTCACTATGTAGGGTACTGGGATTATAGGGAAGTGCTGTCTGTCATGCAGGGCTTTATTTAAACTCAGATCCTCAACCTGTCTCCCCAGTCCTCTAAATCTTTTTAATAAGCAAGATTATCCACTTTTTTGTGTGTGGTGTATGCATGTATGTATGCAAATATGTCCACGTGTGTATGTATGAAGGCTCGAGGTCAGTATCGGGTGTCTTCCACAATCATTTTCCATCTTAAGTTTTGAGATGGATTATCCTACTGAGCCTGGAGCTCCCCACGTCAGCTAGACTGGCTAGCAAGAAAGGCCCAGGAATCTGCCGTCATCCCCGCCCCCAGAGCTGTCGTTACAAGCTCCTGCCACTATGCTGGATTTTACATTGATATTGGAGATCAAATTCAGTTCCTTATGCTTGCATAGCTATCTCTCCACCCCTCAAAATAACCATTTTTTAGAAGAATGATTTCACTTCAGTAAAAACAAGTAATGGATGCAACAACAGTATGCTTGAAGATGCCTGGTGTCTTTCAACCAATTAATTGGGCCTTGTTCAGGCATCAGCCATGTATGGATCTTCTAACCCTTATTCTGCTTTCTGAGGACCATGGGGAACTTTCTTTCAGCAAGGAGAGTACTTTTTAGCATGTTCTATCTGAAGAATGACCTCCTGCACCTTCAGCTTCAAATGTATAAGTTTGCTAAGCATGTAGCAATCAAAAGTAAAAGAGCAAATATCAGGTAGAAGATAGATAACATCATTGAATAAATTAGGTGCTTACAACATCTAGCAGAAGCAGCTGTAATAGCCCAATTGAGAAAATAAGCAAAAAAAAAAAAAAAAAAAAAAGTAGCAGCAGATAGATAACATCAACATTGGGGCTTGCAGCACCCAAAAGAAACCACTGGAGTTACCTCTGATTGAGGGTCCCAGGTAGAGGAGTGTTCCTCTCTGGTGAGACTTCCAAGTAAAAGAGCAAATGGCATTAACACACGGATAGCAAAATGTTATCAAACTGTGCTTACAACGTCCAGCAGTGTCTGGGAAGCTCTGCTCAAACAGTGTAACTGGTTCCTGATTGAGAGTTCTGAGCAGAGAACTTTCCACAAATGAGCTTCTTGCTTCTCAGTCCCACTTCTGGAAATGATTTACCCTTCTAGCTGTTCTCAAGGGTGCAATGTTTTCAATTCCCTTAGTTGTTTGCTGTTCTCCTTCCAGATCCCTGTTATAGGGTCAGGTGGCCATCCAGCCCCAGAAAAAGGTGTTTCAGAGAACACAAGATAAACATACTTGAGGCTGAAACCAGGATCTCAGGTCTCTTGTTCTCAAAGTCTGCTCTCAACAAGCACAACTAACACATGGCAGTTTGCCACCATAATTTATATTACGTAGCACTACATCTCTCTTCTTTCTTTACCACTCACCCTATTTGGAGCTGCCTTCAGGAGGAAGGAGGAAGGTGCCGTAGCCTTTAGTTTTGTACGGAACTATTTAGATCCTGAGCCTAAGCTTTATTCCAAGAGGTATCACCCACTTGTCTGTTTATTCTTTGGGTGACATCTCTTGTGGTCATGTACTTGAACACCAGGATTTGCCCCAGGGCAGTGGTCTGGTAGGAGCAACTTGCCTTGGGAATTGGTGGAGGACAGGCCGTGTGTAGAGGACAGGCCGTGTGTAGAGGACAGGCATAGGTTAAAGAGTTGGGGGCAGTAAAGTGAGAGCAATTACTTTAAGTGGTTCTGTCTCCCATCCTAGTCTCCTGGTGTCCGGGTGAGTACCTGGGATCTCCTTAAGGACAGAGGATGGCAGGTGCAGAGGCTGGGCCCTAGGGTGTGAGAGGCCTGATAAGATGCAAGGTCAAGGCCCTTAACAGTGAGGCCCCTTAGGAAGAGTGGTACTCACTGCCTTGTTAGTATTGTGCGACTGACCTGGTGCATGCACTAGTGGGGCTGACTGGCATCTCCTTGGCTGTGCAGAGAAGCTGGATGAGATCCTGGCAGCTGCTGCAGAGCCGTCACTGAGACCGGACATCGCGGATGCCGACTCCAGGGCAGCCACAGTCAAGCAGCGGCCTACCAGTCGGAGGATCACTCCTGCCGAGATCAGCGTAAGCCAGCCTTGTTCCTGGGGCTCTGGGACAGTTGGGGCTGGGCCCGGGGATCAGAGGGTCATGCTCCTCTCTTCCGAGGTAAGAGTTCTTCATCTGTATCCCTTTGCCAGCGTGGGCAGAGCTCTTTATGGCCTCTCTGGGAGACGGTTGAGACCATCTCAGCCCCTAGAATGGCAAACTTTTAGCACCTCTGACCCCAGGCAGCTCCTGTGTCAACCTGGGACCACTTGGGTCCTCAGCTCTGCTTGGCTCATGACATAGCATGTTCCTTCCCACTCCCTTACTCTGGAACCTTTTGTATTCCCTGACCCACCATTAAGGCTGTGCTGAAAATGTGAAACCCACCTTCTATATTACCCAATATAGTGTCCATCTATATTACCCAAACAACACAGACCTCCCCCTCCCCCTGTTGAAAATGGGCACTAGTGTTATTGGTGGAGAACGCATGTGATGTGTAGTCTCTAGCTTAGGATGATGGGTGGTACTGGATGGAGAGCTGGGTGCCCTTGTGCCTTGGAACCTCCATGTTCCCCTTCCCTGACCCCACAGTCATTGTTTGAGCGCCAGGGCCTCCCGGGCCCAGAGAAGTTGCCGGGCTCTCTGCGGAAGGGGATTCCACGGACCAAGTCTGTAGGTATGGCTGGGTTGAGGGGCTGTTTGGGGTTGGGAGGACTGGGCTGGGTGGGTGCAGGGTTGGAGGGTCCCCTCTCTCTCTGTCCATTGTAGGAATGATGCCACTTACAGGTGTATGTGACACGTGTGTTTGTTCTTCCTTTAGCCCAGATACGTGCAACGGGAAGACCCCGTTGAGATTCTTCCCCCAGCTTGCTGCTCCCCATCCACTGGTGTCTCAGTCCTCTTCTCCCCATCCATCACTTCTGCTTCCCTGTCACCAGGCAGCCATCTCCTGGCTGCTCCCCTGCTACTCGAGTCAGTTTCTGATTCTAAAATGGCCTTCATTGAAGCTGCCCCCACTTCCCTAGGTATTGTGTACTCCCTCCTGTCCTTGTTCTGTGTCACATGCCCTTATCTGTTACTAAGCCTGTGGAAGCTGAGTCTTTCTGCAGCTCAAATTTGAAGCTGCTTTCACCAGTGTCACCAGTGATCTCAGGGCATCTCTCTCAGTGGACACCATGACCTCAGTTGGTTTCTTTGCTCTTTCCTCCGAAACTCCTCTCATTGTTCTGAGTCTATGCTTCTTCCTCTGTCCTTTCTTGGACTGCAGTTTAGTGCCCCCAACAGTGGATCAGCTCAGGCTTCTGTCCTCAGCTCCTTTCCCTCTGCCCTCATCACCTGGGACTTCTGCCTCTCCCAGCCACCATCACATCCTACACTTTGCCGCCTCTTCTGCTAACCCAGGCTGGAACCTCTAACAGCCACATACCTACTTTTCTTCTCATGCTGTCTTTGCATCTGTCCACCTGCAGAGCTGCCCATTTGTCTGTCCACCTGTCTATATATACTCTACCATGCCTACCATCTGTTCCCTATTAGCGTAAGCTCCTCAGTTCTTTTTACAGGCTGGACACAGAGTGTTTATGTACACTGGGTCACTTATGCCTACTGAAAACATATAGAGGAAATATCATATATTTTACTTTACAAGGAGTCTTAAAATTACTTACCCAGGGACACACCTCTCCCCCTCACTGTATCATCTATCCACTCTCAAGTCAAACAACTGTCCACTCTTGAGTACTAACCTGTCCCAGGACCTCTGCTTACTGTAGCCTCAGCTGGAAGGTGACATGCCTGCAGCGCTGTCAGCTCAAGAAGTTATATATATTGGGTGTCGAGACATACAAATGGGGAGTGGTTGTGGGGGTCTAACTACACCCGAGTGTCACAGAATCTGATAGAGGCATTGGTGCTTAGAGTATGGGGTAAGTAGGCGTTTGCTGAGCAACGTGGGATGAATTTCTGACAGTGTATAAAAATTACAGGTGTGTAGTAAGGTCCTTCATGGACTGATGATGGTGATTATTTCTGTAAATAGGAGGGTGAGGAAAGCTAGTGAGACTGTAGTAGCTTTGGAGCCAAGAGGTGCTCTTTTCTGATCTCCTTGGCTGAAGCTCTGGGCTGTCTTCATGGTTTCTTACCCTTGACTTCACACAGATTAAGTGTGGGCTACTTCACATGTCTTACAACTGTGTTCAGTTTAGGCCTTGTCCTGGTGTGTACATTTGTCCTTTTGCTCTGGATCTGCCCAATAGCCTCTCCCTTTGGAAAAGATGTCTTCCGGAAGTAGAGTTGCCACCTGAAATGCCTCGTTTGGCCCTTTGTTGACTCAGGGTGCTGAAAGGAACCCCAGCGCTAGCCTGCTTTGTCTGGGGATATGTGCTATGTTTCTGTGGCGTGGATTTTCTTACACTCACTATTGCCCATTTTCCTTCTTTCTTCCTGGATGTTTAGCCCTGCCCAGTTGTTCCGTAGCTGACCACTGCATATCTAGACTATGTACCTGCCTCGAGCCTCTGGCAAGCCTGCCAAGGGCTCCCAATCCTTTAGTTAGCTGAACAGTGGGCTAACGTGTGTGTGTCTTTAGTCCCCTCAGGGCTGGCGCACACACTGCCATTTGACAGCATGGGCACTTTGATTCCCACTCTAGGTCCTGGCTGCATGCGCCTGGGTACATGATATAATCATTAGAACATCAGGATTTTGGTTCATAAACAGAGACTGCCTAAAAGGACTGCCTGGGCTTCTTGAACACAGCAGGGCTGTGTGGTATCTGATAATCCCTTGTCCCGGGCCCTGTGTCCTGAGCACACAGTGAGTGCTCAGGAAACACTCTTACTGCTGCCTGTGAGACACAGAGTCTTTATCTGCCCTGGCTGGTGTCAGCACAAGCCCTCTTTCCAGGCTGGGGCAGGTGATTTTTCTTTACTCTCAGGCATGTCATTAGCATTATCTCCCCACCTGCTTTGCATCCTCATACATCACTCCTTGAAAAATGTGAGTTTTCAACGTAGTTTCATTTAACACACAGATTTGTGGGTATTTAGCGCATGTTTCTATGTTATGCAGCAATGGTATCAGAGGCAGCCCCGGACCAGCCACACCCGGATCTGTCCAGTGGCGGGAAGGCAGACAGACCTGGAAAGGCTGGTGATAAGTGTATTAATTACTTTTCCCATTGCTGTGATAAAACACCCTGCCAAAAGCAATCTAAAAAAGAAGGGTTTATTTTGGCTTACAGTTTTGCAGGGAAGTTATGGTAGCAGGAGCTCAAGGTAGCTGGTTATACCATGTCTGCAGTCAAGAAGCAGAGAGAGATGAGCAATGGTATTCAACTAGCTTTTGCTCTTTATGCAGTTCAGTACCCAGCCTAAGGAATGGTACCACTATTGTTTGGCGTCTGTCTGCCCACCTCAGGTAATTCCTCACAGGCATCCCGAGAGGTGTTCTCTTTGGAGATTCTAAATCCTGTTGAGTTAATCATTATCAACTACTACAATGCCTTCTGCCACTTCTCTTGGAGTGCGTAACCCTGAACTGTAAACTCTAAATGTCCCTGTGATGGGGGAGGGTTAGGATATGATAAATTTCTAGAGGTTACTTGGTGAAGCCAGAATTCAAATCAAATCTAAGTATGTCACTACCCAGCTTGTCTCCTTGGGTTGGGTTCTCTGCTGCCTTGACTGCACACACTTCTGCACAGCTGTATGTTACATCTGAATGGACACAGGAGGTTTTGTCAGGTTCCTGCTGAATACTGAAGCCTAGTGACACCTTCAGACAGCAGGACGGGGCTCATCTTTAGTCTTTGTAGCCCATCATAGAACAGGCTCAGGAGGGACTCGCAGCTTGACTTGGAGTAACTTGGCCAGTAGTAGTAAAACTGAAACTTGCCTTGGGCACTTGGCCTTCAGTTCCATTTACATTTACTGATCCATTCATTCTTCTTCACTTAAGCCTCCTTAAATTCCAGCCCCTGGGTAGAGTACCAATCTCTTCTTAGCAGCCTCTCTCCTCAGGCCAGTTCATAAGGTCTTTCTGAGCCCACAGGGCATCTTAGTCTCCTATCCTGGGCATCAATGCTCATTCTTCCCAATACATGTTGTCACCCATAGACCTGCTTTGCCCTAGGGTTCCTCTTCCTCCACCCTCTGGTTGCCATCAGAGCCTTCCACTGATCCTGTGTTCCACTGTGTATTTCTGAGATGCTTTGCTCAGTATTGGGTGAAAGACCTTTATCGCCCTCTAGGTCCTCTCACCACTTTTGAGGATTTCCCCAGTCTTCCTGGTGTCTTTTTATGGCCTACTCCAAGTCAGCAGACTTAGGGGGGATCTTGGCCTTAGCTAAGGCAGTTAGGGTTCAGGTTCTGCCCAGGAGCCTCAACTGGAGCAGTCCCCACCCTATATAGGACTGAAAGGCTCCCTTCTTGACTTTCAAAGTCCTTGCTTCAAGGGCATGGGCCCAGAACTTTGGTGTTCTAGGATGAATACAGACCTGCATTTTGTTCAGAGCTCCAGTCCTGGAACCTCTGCACTTTTGGCCTCACACAGGTCCTGATTCCACCCTCCAGAGTTGAGCTGTGCCCACCCAGGGGTGGAGGCTGGGGTAGGACCAGTCATTGTGAGGTTGGGCACTCATCTAGGGGGTCCTATCACAGTGGCCAGCACCCAGCCTGGACTCACCTGGCCCCTCCGTTCCTAGGGGAGGACGAGAAGCTGGCGTCCCTGCTGGAAGGGCGCTTCCCACGCAGCACATCAATGCAGGACACAGTGCGTGAGGGTCGTGGCATTCCACCCCCACCTCAGACTGCCCCACCACCCCCACCTGCGCCCTACTACTTCGACTCGGGGCCGCCTCCCGCCTTCTCACCGCCTCCACCTCCAGGCCGGGCCTATGACACTGTGCGTTCCAGCTTCAAGCCGGGCCTGGAGGCGCGCCTGGGCTCCGCCGCTGCCGGCCTCTATGAGTCCAGTGCACCCCTGGGCCCACTGCCCTATCCTGAGCGGCAGAAGCGGGCGCGCTCCATGATCATCCTGCAGGATTCTGCACCAGAGGTGGGCGACGTCCCCAGGCCCGTGCCTGCAGCCACTCCACCAGAACGCCCAAAGCGCAGGTCTCGGCCAGGTCCCGACAGCCCATATGCCAACCTGGGCGCCTTCAGTGCCAGCCTCTTTGCGCCATCCAAGCCGCAGCGCCGCAAGAGTCCACTGGTGAAGCAGCTGCAGGTGGAGGATGCACAGGAGCGTGCTGCTCTGGCAGTGGGCAGCCCTGGCCCCGTTGGTGGCAGCTTTGCCCGAGAGCCCTCCCCGACACACCGTGGGCCCCGGCAGAGCGGCCTTGATTACAGCTCGGGAGATAGCCTGGGGCTCACATTCGGTGGTCCAGGGCCAGGCAAGGAGCGGCGCCTGGAAGAGCGTCGCCGTTCCACCGTGTTCCTCTCTGTAGGCGCCATCGAGGGCAGTTCTCCCAGCACCGACTTGCCCTCCCTGCAGCCCTCCCGCTCTATTGACGAGCGCCTCCTGGGGGCTGGTCCCACCACTGGGCGGGACCTGCTGCTCCCTTCCCCCGTGTCTGCTCTGAAGCCATTGGTCAGCGGCCCTAGCCTCGGGCCCTCAGGCTCCACCTTCATTCACCCACTCACGGGCAAACCCTTGGACCCCAGCTCACCCCTGGCTCTTGCCCTGGCTGCCCGAGAGCGGGCTTTGGCTTCCCAGGCGCCCTCTCGTTCCCCTACACCCGTCCACAGCCCTGATGCTGATCGTCCTGGACCCCTGTTTGTTGATGTACAGGCCCGAGACTCAGAGCGAGGTCCCCTGGCCTCCCCAGCCTTCTCTCCACGGAGCCCAGCTTGGATTCCTGTGCCAGCTCGCAGGGAGGTAGAGAAGACCCCCCGAGAGGAGCGGAAGTCACCTGAGGACAAAAAGTCAATGATCCTCAGCGTCCTGGACACATCTCTGCAGCGGCCGGCCGGCCTCATTGTTGTGCATGCCACCAGCAATGGGCAGGAGCCTACCAGGCTGGGGGCTGAAGAGGGGCACCCAGGCACTCCGGAGGTGGCCCCAGTTCCCATGCAAACAGCAGCTGTCGCAGAACCCCTGCCTAGCCCTCGGGCCCAGCCCCCTGGCAGCACCCCAGCAGAAGCTGGGCCAGGCCAGGGAAGTTCAGAAGAGGAGCCAGAGCTGGTGTTTGCTGTGAACCTGCCACCTGCTCAACTGTCCTCCAGTGACGAGGAGACTAGGGAAGAGCTGGCCCGCATTGGGCTGGTGCCACCCCCTGAAGAGTTTGCCAATGGGATTCTATTGGCCACTCCACCCCCTGGCCAGGGCCCCTTGCCTACCGCAGTGCCCAGCCCGGCCTCAGGGAAGCCCAGCAGCGAGCCGCCTCCTGCTCCTGAGTCTGCAGCTGACTCGGGGGTAGAGGAGGCCGACACTCGAAGCTCCAGCGACCCGCACCTGGAGACCACAAGCACCATCTCCACAGTGTCCAGCATGTCCACCTTGAGCTCAGAGAGTGGGGAACTCACTGACACCCACACCTCTTTTGCCGATGGACACACTTTTCTACTCGAGAAGCCACCAGTGCCTCCCAAGCCCAAGCTCAAGTCCCCGCTGGGGAAGGGGCCGGTGACCTTCAGGGACCCGCTGCTGAAGCAGTCCTCGGACAGTGAGCTCATGGCCCAGCAGCACCATGCCGCCTCTGCTGGCTTGGCCTCTGCTGCTGGGCCCGCCCGCCCTCGCTACCTCTTCCAGAGAAGGTCCAAGCTGTGGGGGGACCCGGTGGAGAGCCGGGGGCTCCCTGGGCCTGAAGATGACAAACCAACTGTGATCAGTGAGCTCAGTTCCCGCCTGCAGCAGCTGAACAAAGATACACGCTCCCTGGGGGAGGAACCAGTTGGTGGTCTGGGGAGCCTACTGGACCCTGCCAAGAAGTCACCTATCGCAGCAGCTCGGTGAGCAGGGCAACGTGGGAGGGACTTGTCCACTGTCTTCTGCTCTTTTGTTCGTCCACAGGCTCTACCTCTTCCTGTTTCATTCTGTCCCGTCTCTCATCTTGTCATAGTCCAGGCACCCCCATACACTTCTTTATCTTTGTCTTGTCTTGTTTTGCTGTCTGAAAGAGAAGACTTTTGAGGGTTGCTGCTCTTTGTATCCCTGCTGATGCTGTTAGAATTAGGTACCTATGAGACCCCAGGTACAGCCTGAGTGAGATCTCTTGTACCCTTCTGGCCTTGCACCAGGCCTGCAGGTTCATATTCTGGCCTCTAAACTCTGTCTGCCTTTACCATGAAGGTTCATTCATGATTGACTCTGGAGTTATGCAGCTGTTTGGCCCTTTTGTAATCTCATGTCTGTTGTCCCATGCCTTCACTCCTTCATTCCTCGGCTACTCCATATGACGAATGCCACCTGTCCTGGAGATTTCTCCTGCTTGTTTCCTTGAGTCTGGGAGTATATTAGTTTCTTTCCTTTCAGGGACCAGCCACAAATTTTCTGTTTTTTTTGTTTTGTTTTGTTTTGTTTTTCCCTCTAGAAACACTTGTCTTGTGGTACCCCTTAAGATATCTTATCTTACCTCTTATCTTAAACACAGCCCCTTGGCTGTGACTTATAAAGCTCCATCTAGAAGAGATGGACATTGTGCTGTCTGCCTTCTTTCCTTCTTCCCTTCCTGTCCTTTTATCTACCCTGCACCACTCTTTGGGGATTTGTGTGGAGGTGCTAAGCTGGGCTCTAGTTACTGCTATAGTTAATGCTGCTGTCTAGGCAGAAGCTGCTAGAGCCCTGGCAGATCCCTCAGGTCCTTTCTTGGGCAACCTCTCTCTGGGGCTCGCATGTGGGCTCCGTAGTAGAGATGGTCATTGAACTGGCTGACTCCCAGTGAGCCCTTCCACTACCTTTCTCAAGCTGCTTTTGCCCCAAGGTTCGTTCTACCCTGAATTTAGATGTAACTTCCCCTTCCTTGCTGTCCTAGAGTCCACACTAGGGCCCTTCATTGTCTGCTGTGAAAGACGGCATTGTAAAGTGATCCTATCTTTTTCTAGTTTAGGATCCAGAAGATGAAAGTGTGAGAAGTTCACATTGCCCTTCTTGAAGAGGCCCAAGAGGGCTACGTGTAGCTCACGTCATCTTAGGGGCTTGCTCTGGGATCTCTCGAATCCTCTTCTAACTCCCAACCAAATTTGAAAGCCTCTTTGTAGCAGTGCAGAGTGGAAAGTGCCCTGAGAGTAGGCACATTAGCTATGGGCTCGTCAGGATGCACTCACCCAGCCTGACCCAGCCCTGGCCAGTCATCTCTCTTCTCTGAATGTTTCTCCTCCCTTCATCAGCACCTACTTTTTAAATTAAATTTAAATTTAATTTAATTTTTAATTAAATTAAATTTTTATTTTCTTTCCTGTCCCCTGGTCTTGTTGAAATGCACAGCCATTTAAGGCACCTACTATAGTTCTAGCCCAGTGCAGGACATCAGTAAGCATGTATTAAGTGGACAAAAGAAGGAAGTTAAAGGGAAGTGGTATTTTTTCCTAATATGAGACTCAAAAAGACGTCTTAGGTAAAATTATATGGAAGGAAAGATAGAAGCAAAAACTATCACCTGAACAGTCAACAGGCGGGTTCTTTGGTCTTTCAGCCAGAATCCTTTATATACGCCTTCTTCAGAGTCGTCATTTTTTGGCATGATCTTTTGGCATTTACTTCAGTTGGAGTAATATTATCTTATCCTGTCACCTGGCACTTTACATAGGGTGGAGACAACAGGACCTGACCTCAAAATTCTTGTTTTCTATCTGGAAAGTAAACCTCTTTTATTTGATAATTCCTGCAGAATTCTGGCCTCTGGTTTTGTGTGGCCTTTATTTCGCAATTGTTTTAGTTACTCTTTGCTGTTATAAATACGTGACCCGAACAACTTAGGGTCATGAGGAATCTCCATTCTGGCACACAGTCCATCATGTTACTAGCAGGGACTAGTAACTGGCTACCAAGAGAAACAGGAAAAGAACTAGCACATGTCAACTGTTCCAGTTGCTCAGCCAATTCTCCATCTTGACCCACCTGCCCAGAGAATGTTCCCTTCCAGTACGGACTGGGTCTTCTCATATCAGTTATGCAATTAAGATAATCTCCTACAGGTTTACCAAGGGGACTGCCTTAAGTAGGTAATTCCTCATGGTTGTATCCAGTCTTCAAGTACAAAAACAGTTGAGACCAGTCGTCATAACAACTGATCAAGTTGGAGTCACTGGAAGGCAAACCTAATGCCTGGAAGATAATAGCTGAGAGAGAGAGAAAGGGCGAATCTGCAAAAATAAGTCAGGTGCTCGAGAGCCTAAAGCAGCACATGCCCTTGGTGACATGACCTTCACCTCCTCTGCTCCATTGCTTTGCCTGACACTGACTTGGGGCCATCTGATGACCCTGGATTTCAACCTGCAGCAAGTCAGGATGGCAACTGCGTTTACTTAACTTTGTTTTTCACTTAGTCTCTGTGAGCTTCTCTCTCTCCTCTTTGAACGAGTATTTGGTGGCATTTGGTGGTTATTTGAATGATGGCATGCAGTAGCACCTATGAAGGAAGTATCGAGCAACCACTGGGTTGGGATTCAATGAGGCCTACTGCGTGGGAGCTGGTATTATCTCATTCCCACTGATATATACACACTTAACCTAGGTTAAGTCCAAGAGTCCTTACAGGAAAGTAAACTAGGGAATGTTGTGTCATATTATTTCCTCTCCACAACATTCAATTAAATGTACAATAATAAAAAATATATTTCTCAAACAATAAAACTGAAGTTCTAGTAAGTAGTAGTGTTTGACTGACCCTAGACCTGTTTTCTGTGTGTTATAATCTGAAGCTCCTGTCTTTAAGCCCCCTTTTAGGCCATATATTGGGTTTATGCTCAGTAATTTCACATCGAAGAGACAGGAAGTGTTGCTATATAACAGACTCACAGGCTTGTATTTCTCAGATGCATAAATGATAAATCGGACCGAGTGTTCATAAGCCAGCACAGCTGTGCTAAATCACATTGGCCTTTGTTGTCTTTTGACAGTGTCTGGTTTTGTAGTTCAGACTAGCTTTGCTATTCCTGCTTGTGTCTCCTCAAAGCAGGGATTACATATGTGAACCACTATGCCTGGCTTTTAGGGTCCTTGCCGTCAGGGCTCTGCAGAACAACAGATACTGGAGCAAGTGCTGCTGCCCACCACACCCCTTTATTTCTAGTTGCAGTCACGGTGAAAGTGACCAAACCTATGCCCCAACTTATTTCAAGTTTGGTCTTCGTCTGGTCTTTGTGCCCATTCTGGCTTTGATGCTTATTGTAGCTGTGCCTTAAACTCTTGCCCTGCAGCCAGTAAGTAGCTAGAGTCTGGTGTTCACTTATTTCTTTAGGATAAATCTGCTTTCAGAGAAATGCCCAAAGCATGTGAAGGTTTGATGTCTAGATGTGTCTGTTTCCAGGACCCGTCCTTCCCGGGGTCACATCCTTGAGCCCCCATATCTCTATTGTTCTGTGTTCCTGAGTTTTACCCATCAGATTCATTTTTCTCTTTCTTTGATGCACTCGACCAAGAAAGAAATACCCATTGTTCACTTTCTCCACAGATGGCTCAGGCCAGGCTGTAATAATTCAGCCACAATTACTCAGTACCCCGACCCCTTTCTGGACAAGTTAAACTGTCCAGAAATGTTCCAGTATGTCATGGGAATAAATCTCAGCAACTATAGACAAAAACATCAGTTTGTTTGCATGAGACTATATTTAGTTTCTGGGTGCAAGGTGGAAAGTACAGCATCCTTGGTGCCACTCTGAGGTCCAGGACCTGTAAACCCATCTGTTTTGCTCTTAACCGTGCTGGACAGATCCTTCGTCTAGTGAGAGAATCACTAGATTCTTGACTCGGGTGCATTGACTCACCAATTCAGACCTAACTTTGAACTCCTCAGCTTGTGGTGCTCCCACATGTTCTGTCTTGAGGTACACATTTGTCTCTCAATTCCATTCGTCTCCAGGGCCCATGCTTTGCCTTGAGACTTAAACCCCACATATAGTTTGAGTCTCACAACAGTATGCCATTTTGCCTTGGTTCCCACTACTTTTGGGGAAGGAGGGGTCCTAGGAATTGAACCCAGAACTTTGCATGTTAAGCAAGTGATCAACCACTGTTCTACATACCTTCCCTTTATTTTACTGAGATAGAATCTTGCAATATAGACCAGGCTGGTGTTGAACTTACTGTGTAGCCCCAACTTTCCTTAAGCTCAAGATCCTCTTGCCTGTTACCTTCAAGTGCTGGTATTACAGGTATGTGCCACCATTCCCATTGGCTCTCAATTTTATACCTGGATGATCTTCTCTTCTGGAAAAAAAAGAAACATGGTGAAGAAGCTTTGCAACCACAAACTTAAAAGAGGATCTTTGCTGTAATACTTGTCAGTGCTTCAGCGGGAGAGGATATAGTGTGTCTGTTCTAGATCCATTAGGGTCGCTAATTAGATCTCACAGGAGATCCCCTTTCAATGAGAGTCTCCAGAAGCACCTCCCTGATTTTTTATTAGCATGTCTATTGGCATGTCTGCCAAGGGTGTGAACAAAGCCTATTATATGCTTGGCACACCTGGAAGGTGTATATGACTAACGGAGACTAAAACGAGGCTGTCCTGTGTCGCTGCAGACCACGTGCATGTGGGGCACATGCAGGTGTGTTCGCCTAAAACCCTGAACTCAGCTGGGGATCAGGATGAGATTGGAAACATGGGGCGTGTCAGGGTTGGAGTCATAAACAGGCTAGATGAGGAGTGAGAGTAAGATGGCAGAGAGTCACATGTACAAGCTTCCTGGTTTTGTGTTCCTACCAGGAATTGTTTCCTTTAATGAAGCCCCTAAGTTGCTTGAAGGCCACAGACCTACACTTGCCCCAGGTAAATGCAAGGACAGAAGGCCTTGCAGAGACCAGCCCAAGTGTGACCTTTTCCCTGACTGGTGGCATGGGTGGCTGACATAGCTCAGGAGGGAAATACTATGGTGGTTTATAGGATGACATTTTTCCTGTGCATATTGTATTCTGACTTTGTACCAGATACCATGAGTGAAGGAAAGCAAAAAAGAAGAAATTAAGGAACTCAGAATGTAACTCTGTAGTACAGGGCTTGCTTGGTACATATGAGGTCCTGGGTTCCATCCGCAGCAAAGAAAGAGAAGGAAAAAGGTTAAGAAAGGAAAGAGGAAAAGGAAAGGTGAGGAGCAGGAATGAAATACACTGAAAACACAGAATACATGTTCTCAGGGTGGGTTGAGGGGGGAGTACCCGGGGTAACATTAGAAATTGGCTCACTAACCATGGGGATGCAAAGATGGAGGAATGGGGTCACTCTGGGCTTCATACAGATACTGATCACTTAAGCAGGGAGAAGCATAGTAGAGATCCCCATTGAGACCTTGGTCTCAAGAGAGACTGTTAGGTCCCCATTACCTGTAATGTACCTGGATTTATCAGCCCTGATAGCCAAGGGTTGGGGTAGATGACAAGACCCAAGAAAGTGCAGGTTACGAAGAGTGTGGCTCAGAACATCCATCCAGGAAGGAAGCGGTGGACAAAAGGTTGTTGACTCCAAGGGAATGGATGAATAGGTCAGCCAGGAGGCGTTACTGACAGCCTTGGTGACTGCCAAGATGGGAAAATCAGATCTCACTGGCTAGGAGTCTCTGGGGACAGAGAGATGAGGAAAAGACCAACTGTCTGAAGGAAAAAATCCTTGGGAATTATCTATGGTTCTTGCCTCTAGAGCAAGGCTGCTAAAGGCATGGAAGGCAGAGTGGGATGGTACTACCTAGTGAAGTGTTCTGTGGTAGAGGGCGCACATGTGTGTGTGTGTGTGTGTGTGTGTGTGTGTGTGTGTGTGTGTGTGTGTCCAGTGTCCCTTTGGAGAGTGTCAAGATGTGAGGTGACCACTGAAGTGGCTGGAGTCTGACCAGAAGGATGGTCAGTCAGATATGTGTGGAAACATGTGGGAGCTCCTGCTTTAGGACAAGAGGAGCATTATTCTTCCCAATAGGATAGCAAGGAGCAGACACTGGGCCCTGGGCACCCTGGCCACTCCTTCCTGTGCACAGCCTTCCTTGGGCTTTTTTTCTAGGCTTCCTCACATCACCCACACAGGTGACGCTGGCTGAGGGGTGTGACGGGCCCTCTCCCTACTCCCAGCCCAGTGCTTCTAGGCTCTTGCTCCCTAGCCCTGGGTGCTTCTGAAGCCATCCTGTCCTCAGCCCAGGCCTCCAGGTCACCCCTGCCAGGAAGGAGGGCTTCGATGTCACTTAGACAGGTACAGCTCTGCTCAGCCCATTTCAGACTTTTCTGGACCCAGACGCTGCTCTGGGCTCTGGCTGGACTTCCTCACTGTACTGTCTTGTAGCCGCATCGCACCCTCGGGCTTCACTGCTTGGCTGTCGTTCCACCAGCTCAGCAGTATGCTTCTTTTAGACTTCAAATATATCTGGCTGATACCACAAGGTGGAAACCTACCATTGGGTGGGCTTGCATTGGTGTTCATCCATGATGCAAGTGCCCAGGCTAGGGTCACCTGTGAGTACTGGAGTTTGGGTGGCAAGGTGACATTCCAGGCACTGTATCATTAGGTGATCACACTGTGACCTCATAGACAGCCAACACCCCCCCATCCCCCACACACACTGCTATAACTTTGCCCCAAAGTCCAGATGGATTAATGAAGTAAGCTTCCATTGCAGTGAGAGTTTTTTCCTGGTGTCTTGGCTTATTTCCTATGCATATGTCAGGTGTTCTTGGAACTTCTTGTGTTCCAGCCACCCTCTGGTCTCATCAGGAAGTTCCGCCCTCCATCTGAGCAGTTGGAAGGAGGAAATGGGGAGAGGTTGAGGAGATAGCCAGGGAAATGAGGTCTCCAGAGAGGGGCTAATCTTGCACAAAGGAAAGTAAAATTTGAAATATGCTTTAAGGGGACTTGCTAGTTAGCTTTCTCTTCACTGTGACACATTACTTGATATAAACAATTTAAGAGGAAAGATTTATTTTGGTTCATAGTTTCAGAGATTCCAGTCCATGGTCTAGAGCTATGTGCAAAATATCATAATGGAGAGGGTGCAGCGGAACAGAGCTCTCACCTCATGACAGCTAGAAAAGGGAAAGGGTGGAGGGGACCATCAAGTTATGAGTGCAGTCACCTCAGAATGATAGGGCCCACCAGCTGAAGACCAAGAACTGTAACAAAAGGAGAGCAGTGTTGAGGGAAATATTGTTGGTGTGGGGCAGGCACTGCTGAGTCTGCATTGTTGAGATAGTGCCAGGATGAACAGAAGCTCAGAGGAGACCCTTAGACTGGTCTAGGAAGGGAAGACATTTTGGTGGTGAGATGATAGTTAAGAGAGGCTAGTGAGACAGCAAAGAGACTGTCAGGAGACTGCAAGGCACTCAGTTGCCAGGTACCCAGACACCATTGATGATCTGTACTGCAAGGAGAGTGCAGAATTTGGGACATCTAGGTGCTTTCCCTCCCCCAATACCTCCACAGCAGCTGGACCTTCCTCGTGAATCCTTATCTGCATAGGGCATCCCACAGGAATCCCTGAGCCTGGCTGCCCATTTTGTGGTTGTGATTGAAGGCATCGTGGGCGTGGCCTGCTAACACTTTCTCTCATTGCTCTCTCCTGCCCATCTGCATGTGGCTACTCTGTCTAGCTGCGCCGTGGTCCCGAGCGCCGGCTGTGTAAGTGAGCATGCCCATCCCATGCCTCTTGCTTCCCCCTCCCATCTACTCTGCATGGCTGCATCATGCCCCCCTCCCCCCAGGCTACCCTTGGCAGTAGTAAGAGGTAGAGATGGAAACGAGGGGATTCGGGAGTGGTTTTCCCCTGGAGCAGCCACCTAGTCTGGCTTCCAACCAGCCAAGTAGGCTGAAGCAGGGATAGTGCTCCAGATTCCTGCCAAGGAAGGCTGGAAGTCCGGTATCCCATCTGTCCCTGTGTGTAACGTGCTGCTACATTCCTGTTACTGCTGCATGTTTGCAACCCATGTGGACCCCATTGCTGCTGCAGGTATGCTGTTGAGTGCAGAGAGATTGTCTTCCTGTTACAGTGCTGCTACCTCATCCCTGCTGTGTTCTACCTCTTGTGGTATGAGCACTGCCTGGTGTCTGTCTCCAGTGTGGCAGGCCTGTACAATCTTGTGCCACCGTCAGCCTATGCTGTGATGCAGCCGTCCCTGAAGCTAGCCCAGGTTTCTCTGGGTTGCCTGAAAAGCAGAGCTGTGTGCCAGGAGTGGTGAAGTTATCCAAATCTTAGGGTCCAGAGCACCGTGGATGGGGCCCATGCCCAGAGACAGCGTTAGAGGCTGGCAGGAAGTGGGCAGGCAGCTTTTGTCTATGAGACACTTTCCTTTGGTGGGCTGACTTTGGAGCCTCCGTGAAGAAGGTGTGATTCCAGCCAGTGTAACAGTGCCCCCTGATCAGGCCCAAGGGTGGAGTGGTCACAGGATATATCGTCCCTCAGCCGTAGGTTTTTTGGCCCTGCCCTCCCCTCTGCCTTCCCTCACTTTACCTTCTGTTGCTCACCTGGCCCTGACCCCCTCTCCCTCCGCAGGCTCTTCAGCAGCCTCGGTGAGCTGAGCACCATCTCAGCGCAACGCAGCCCCGGGGGCCCTGGCGGAGGGACCTCCTACTCAGTGCGGCCCAGCGGCCGCTACCCTGTGGCGCGACGCGCCCCGAGCCCAGTGAAACCCGCGTCGTTGGAGCGGGTGGAGGGGCTGGGGGCGGGCTCGGGAGGCGCAGGGCGGCCTTTCGGCCTCACGCCTCCCACCATCCTCAAGTCGTCCAGCCTCTCCATCCCGCACGAGCCCAAGGAAGTGCGCTTCGTGGTGCGCAGCGTGAGCGCACGTAGCCGCTCCCCCTCGCCATCACCGCTGCCCTCACCTGCTCCCGGCCCTGGCCCCGGCGCCCCTGGCCCGCGGAGGCCCTTCCAGCAGAAGCCACTGCAGCTCTGGAGCAAGTTCGATGTGGGCGACTGGCTGGAGAGCATCCACCTAGGCGAGCATCGTGACCGCTTCGAGGACCACGAGATTGAGGGCGCACATCTGCCAGCGCTCACCAAGGAGGACTTTGTGGAGCTGGGTGTCACGCGCGTGGGTCACCGCATGAACATCGAGCGCGCGCTCAGACAGCTGGAAGGCAGCTGACGCTCCACTCTTCCGCCCCGGCTGCGCCCTGCGGGCAGGGCCCCTACCCCTACCCCGGGCCGCGGGCTCGGCTCGCCCCTCTATCACGGCGCCCGGGCCAGGAATGTTGCATGAATTGTCCTGTTTGCTGTTGCTCGGAGACTTGCCCTGTACATTGCTTAGCGCCCTCACCTGCCGCAGAGCCCCACCCAGCACACTGTTAGTAAGGGCGGGACCAGGGAGGCTGGGGCAGGAGGGGGTTAGGGCGGGGTGCTCTGACCTGACCACCTCCTTCACAGCTCCTGGTGGCCATTCTCCCAGAGGGGGAACCTAGTCCAGCATGCGAGGTCAGGACACGCCTTGGTGACTAGGGGGGAGGGGGGGAGACTTTGGGGTTCTCGATGGGGGCCCGAGGAGCCTCCTGTTTTGCATATCTTAATCCACTCTATATTTGGAACGAGAAAAGGAACAAATATCTCTGTCCTTAGTAGCTCCCGCCCCTCTTCCCCTCTACCCCTCCTGCTAGTCCCGTCGCAGCTACCCAGTCTTCCATCTCTGGCCCCTCACTGCCACCCCATATGGGGCAGGGGACACTCCAGCTGGTCTGGGGTTAGCCAGGGTCCTGGCAGCCCACCCTGGGGACCCCGGCTTGGCCCCCTCCCCTTGTTGAGCTATAGTGTGCCCCACCCACCCTTCAGGTGCTGCTCAAGGGAAGGGGTAGCAGGCATTGACCTGCTGGGCACTAGCAAGGGTCAGGTAACCTGGGAGACTCATTGCCCTGGGGCTGGGCCCTGGCACCCCAACCCCAACCATCTTGACAGGGTCTCTCCCCAAGGAGGGATGTAGCTTCCTTCCTAGTTCTTGGGCAACAACAGCAGAGAAGCCTCCCGGCCTCGCCCTCCAAGTCTCCCGGTTCCTGCCCTGTGTGCGCACACGTGCACACATCTGTGTGCGCGCCAAAACTGGGTGCAGCTCAGCACACGGGAGCCTGTGTGTGCCTGATTTGGAGTGAACCCCAGGGGCTTTTCTGGATGGGCTATGGAAGCTCCCACAGGATGGGACCAGGGGTGTGTGCCTGTGAAAGCGCTCTATTCTTCCAAAGAAGGCTGCCCTGCCCTTGGGTCCTACTGTTTGCCCAGCCTGCCCTCCCAGAGCCTCACCCAATCTAAGCAGGATTTCTTGGCGAATCCCTGCTGCTTGGGGAGGCCCCAAGGGTCCCCTGCAGGCAATGCTCCCTGTGGCAATTATAGGGGAAGCAATTATAGGGGATCCCTAGAGTCAGGCCACCACAGCCCCTGGAAAGAGGCAAAAACCCTTGAGGGTGCCCCAGCCCCCTTACTGTGACTCCTCACACTCAGCAATGATCTGTGGGGTGGGGGGCCCTGGGGCGTTTTTAAACATAGGGTTTGGAGTCTGGACTAAGCTCCATCCACGTCACTCACAAGTTTCTGTTTATATTTTTAGCTTTTTTTAATAAAAATAAAAAGACAGAAAGATGTTTTCACAGCCCAGGGGCCTGGCACGCCGGTTCTGTGCCCACTTACCCTGCCCTGGACTACTGGCCCCATTCCCTGGGCATAGTCACACCCACTAATCTCACCAACAGACCAGGTCACACACGCAGCAGCAGTCAGTGTAACAGACTGCCACATACATACTCAGTCTCACTTTCACCTGTGGGTTTTTGGTTCTGTTCAATTTGGGTTTTTAACTTTACAGGGTCAGTTCTGCTTCACCTCTCCTTTTGTATGGAGTTACATCCAGGGGCTTTCACCCCTGCTCCAGTCCTGAGGCCTCCTGACCCTGACGTTGTGATACACCCCACAGAGATCTATGTTTCTTATATTATTATTGATAATAATTATTATAATATTATGTAATAAATTTATAAGAAATGAAGCCCTGTCTCAGTTGCTTGTTTAGGGTTAGGGTGTAGCGTTTTTGGCTCTTAGACAAATCAAACAGACCCTCATCAGGCTTGATTCCATGTCTTTGGACCAGGCTTGGATCTTGACCCAGGCTTTATATACTGTCGGTTCAGCGACTTGCTGGGCAGCAACTTCTGAACTGTAATCGTCCGAGGTTCTGTCACATTTTCATTTTCTGGTGCTAGGGATGAACCTGGGACCTTGCAAGTACTAGGCCAGTGCTTTACTGCTGAGCAACTCCTCTAGTTTCATTTTCAAACCCACGATATAAAATCTCCCTCTTGTGTCCAGTTTATAAAATCTGCTGCTTTTGATTTCAAACCTTCTCATGTCCCTCCTCACTGTGCTATCTTTAGCTACTAACCATGTTTGGGCTTCACTTCCCATTCCCGCCCTCCTGAACTGATGCAGTGTTTTTCCATCTCTGGTCCTATCCTTAGCCTACCAACACCAGAAAGTGCTAATGAAGAGAAATAATGGAGGATCCCCCTATGCCCATCTAGCCTTGCCTGCAACCTGCTCCCAACTATGCCAGCCCCACCTGCTGCTCCCAGTCTTGCTGCAGTCCTGGACTGCTTGAAGGCTTGTTTTCTACCCATTCCCATCTCCCGCCTGATTGCCCACCCTTTGTTTGCTTTGTGCGCGTGTGTGTGTATGTGTGTGTGTGTGTGTGTGTGTGTGTGTGTGTGTGTGGCTAAGCTCCAGGTCTCTTCTTCCAGGAAGCCCTCCTTGTTCTGTCTTCCCAGAGTCAAAATTGGATGTTAGGCTCCACATCTACACAAACTCCCAGTACCATCTCAAACTAGAGGAAACGGGGTCATTCCCCCCCAGGATCCCAGTTAACTCCTCAGAAGTGTGAGGTTTATCTTTTCCTGTTCTTCTGAGCCAGGTACCAGACACAGACCTAAGTAACCTTCAAGGGTGAGTACAGACTCAACCAAAACAAACAAACAAACAAACAAACAAATAACCTCTTTCAAAGGCGTATGTGTAATGAAGAGAACAACAGCTGGCCAAAGGACAGAGCATGGGTGACTGTAGTGACCAGCCCTTAACAGGACATCAAATCAGGGGATCAAATGCAGAGGAGGTGGTGGCAAGAGCCTGAGGGTGGGAAGTGGTGCTACCATACAGAATCTTCTGGTTCCTGACAGGACTGCTGCACCCAAGAACTCACTCCAGCAAAGTGTACCTCCTCCACTAGACTTGCGTAGTAGTTGGCCGATCAACATTCTACCATAGGTGAGGGAAGATCGTAAGAAATACTACACCAGTCTGAAAGACTACTGAAGGCTAATGCCAGACAGGAGAAGGGGAGTTTCTTCAGTCAACCATTTATCCACTGATCGGCCATCCTTACCCCAGCAGGTACTCAGGAAGTTGCCAGTGAAGACATATCAGATGAAAACCAGTGAGTCACACTTGAGAGAAAAAAGTGGTAGGAGAGAGATTGACTGGAAAGGAGAATGTATGAAATGGGAAGGAAGGGGATTGGGTAGTAAGGGATGAAAACACATGTATTCATTGTGTTTATGTTTGAAAGTGGCAATTTAAAAAAAAAGCAAGTATGGAGATAGCGTGTGAGCAGCCAGCTGCTACTAGTCAATTGTGCAGCAAGAAAGCATACCTTTTGTGCAACCGGGGTGGGCAGTTAGCCCACAGGAGGGACAGTGGCCCCCATATGAGCAGAAGCTCAGTCAGGTGAGTGGGTAAACATTTTTAAATTTCTTCCTTGTAATCTCATATTTCCACCCATACACTAAAGGTTAAATAACTTTGAAATATATTCTAGTATGTATCGTTGAAATAAAAAAGTCGGGCTAAACAGATTTCTATCCTGCAAGAGGGGGAAGAGGGACTTAAAGGACTGATCAGATATGTGATATGCCTGAGGAGAGAAGTTTTCAGAGGGGAAAGTGGGTGCAGAACCTGGTTGGTGGTTCAGGGACATGAACACATAGATACATAAGACTGAAGTTATCACCAAGTCAAGGGTGAGGCTGGGGAGGAGTCAGCCAGGAAAGCAGGGAGCAGAAGGAACCCAGTAGGGGAAGATGTAGGATTCCTTTGCCTAGGAAAGTATGTCCTTCTGAGGCGGCATCAGGAAGCAGGTGAAGGTCTGGAGGCCCAAAGCCAACACGGTTGCGATGCTTGTAGTTCCATAAGACTTAATGTCAAACTTAAATCTACCTGGCTGGGCACTGTGCCTCACTCCCCCTCACTGTGGCAACTACTAATCTTGTAGCTTTTTCTAGTATTGCAGCAGGCAGATTCCACAGAGACAGTGATTTTTTTCTATCTCTCTAGACTCAGTTCTCCAGACTTTGTATCTGCATACTTTCTAAATACTTTCTAACTTGGTGCTATATTTCACTTTAGTTTATATATAACACATTTACCTTATGTTTAAATAGTCACCAAGGGTGTGATATGCAAAATTTGTACATACAAGCCTTTGAAATAAAATGTTACATTTTTCTTTTAAATAATTCTCATGGCTCTAAATGTCATAGTGTCATTGGAGTTTTGGAACAGAAGCCACAGTTCTGGAAGCCCCAATAAGCTGTGTTGGCTACTTGCCCTAACATGCCAACAAAAGAGATGTGTGGAAAGCAGAAAAAGGAGATTTAATCAAGTGGCATGTTGGGAAGGGGAAAAGATAAAAAGTTCAGTGATCCAAGTCCATCTTTGGGACACTGACATGAAATTTTTAAGTTTGAATAAGGCAAGATGTAAGAGGTATACACAATTAAGAAATCCTGGTTAGTATGTGGTTTAGCTGATTATTGCATCAGGTTTGGTTCTGTGAGGTGGCTGAGAAAATTTTTATTGCTTGTGAGGCACTCTCTGGTTTCCACAAGATGATTACTGTACCTGCTTCTGTGTATGGTCTCACATCTCAGGTAACTGTCCTTGTTTGGTGCATGAACTGTCTGTAGGACTGCTCAAAGAACCCAAAGTGTCTGTAGATTTAGGACAATGCCTGTAGACCCTCAGGTGCCTTTCGGGGGTCTGGAGCAGGACATTAGAAAGTTGACCTCAGTAACTATTCTTTGTGCCCTCAGCCTTGAAGGTTGAGAGACTCTTTGAATGACTGACATTCCTACTTGCACAGTTAAATAGAAATCTGACACAAAGTAGAGGAGTCATACAACATGAAGGCAGAGAAGTCAGTCTTCTGTCCTGATTTTACTTTCCTATGGTCCCCGGTAAGGAGGCAGCACTTTGTAGAAAAGGAATTTCTAAGTATCTGCTATTGTTGTAATTTTATGCCCATTAAAACTCTTTAAAATACCTGAGTAATCTTTTCTTTGTCAATAAAAACACGATTGTTATTGTTATTACTAACTTGGCAGTGCTGGAGATGGGACCCAGGGCCTTAACCTTGCTAAACCAGAGCTTTATAGCTGAGCTGTAACCACAGCCTAAACTTCAGCAACACTCTTTGAATTCATGTTGCCATTTTTTGAATCTACTTCCCAAGTTTTTGGCCTATTTATCAGATGCTCCCTGACATTTATAGTGTGTGAGCTCTTCTAATATTCGGTAGTTAGGTTTAAACCTGGTAACGGTCTGGTGAAATGTGTCTGTCTGACCTTTAGATAGAGAAGGCTAGCTTGGCCGCCTGACATAAAAGTTGAGAAAGGGGGCTGGAGAGGTGGCTCAGGGGTTAAGCCTCTGCCTTGCAGGCAGAAGGTCCTGAGTTCGGATCCTAGACCCCACATATAGACGCTGGGCGGAAGCGGGGGGCGGGGGGCGGCCTGCATTTCTGGTCCTGGTAGGGCAGAGCCTGTGAATCCCGGGGCAGAGTAAACAAGGAGGAAGTGGAGGGAGTCCATGGGGGTTCCCGAATTCGCCCGTGGTTCTACACACACACACACACACACACACACACACACACACACACACACACACACGCACACACACACGCACGATTGAATAAATAATAAATTAAAGAAAAAGTTGAGAAAGAGGGACTTATGGTGTGAGGCAGGAGAAAAGTAGCCTCTTGATACCGTCCTTATGATTCAGGTACGGGAAATACAGGCTCCTCATGTTCAAAGGATCTAAGAGTTCTGAAACTGACTTAAGGAGACAAGAATCCCTCACACTCAGATAGAGGATAAGCTACTTCATGACATGCAAGCAACAAAGGTTAGGACAAGACACTGAGATTGTTATTGTTCTTGAGATCTGTTTTTGTTTGTTTCTGGGAAATAAGACTTCATGATTAGAAGTCAGGGAGATAATGCATCCTAATGCTCAAGTAAGGGAGTTAAATCATCTTACCACTTAGGTGAACCTCTGGTAAAGAAAAGTGAGATGTTCTTACCTTGTTTTCTACTAGAACAGAGAGTAGGCATTGGAACACTTAGGAATCAGACAGGACCTGAGTTCATATACCAAGATGCAGAAATGCTGGGTGGAAATGATGGTAGTCTGTAATTCCAGTTCTGGAATGCGGATACCAGGTGACCTTAGAGTAAAGCAATAAGGAGATAGAGCAATCCAGGATGTTTCCCGAAGTCGCCCTTGGGCCTCCACACTCACACTCACACTCACATTCACAGTCACACAGTCACACACACACACACACACAGAGAGAGAGAGAGAGAGAGAGAGAGAGAGAGAGAGAGAGAGAGAGAGAGAATGAGGCATATAAAATGAAACCAGAATACTCCCCTAGAGAGAAAGAAAGGGGGAAAAATAATCTGACTATGAAGCAAAAAAGTTGGGAATGCCTGACACAGTGGTAGGGAAGAGTTTGTAATACCTAAATAAGGGAGTTGAGTTACACATGATTTTAGTGCAGTACGAGAGGAGGGAATCTCTTTTGGTCCCTTGGAAGAGATAGAACCTCGACAGACACACCATTGAAGAGATGAGTCCTGTTAGATGAGACAGGATCTCCTGATGTTCTGATAGTGTGACTGGGTGTCTAAAACCTGGCATGCAAATAGAAGATACAAAATTTCATGATCCTAGGTAGGAGAGATGAGACCTTGAGATGGACAGGTGTGGAGATGGTCTTATAGAAATCTGATAGAGGGGGCAAAAACTCCTGACATTTGGGTAAGAAGATGAAACTATACTGAAGTAGAGAGGAAACTTTCTAATAGATGGGGAAATTAGTAATTTTTACATTATGGAAGCTGAGACTTAGGTAAGGTTCACCTTTCAATATTTGGATTATAGAGGATATATTATCTTTTGATTCTTAGGTAGAGAACATGTGTCAAGGTGCCACTCAGTTACAGGAGATAAGACCTCTGCCCTGGAAGAGAAGAGATGTTCTCATATACAGGGAGAGGAAGCAAGTGCCCCGATACTTGGATAAGGCATCCAAGATCTACTGTCCCCTTCAGTTGAGGGAGATGTGATCTGAAAGTTAATAGAGATAACAAAGTATGACATTTAATTAAATAAGCTACCCAGAGAACTCAAGATCCCTCAATCCAGGAATGCAATATATAGGAGAAGAGATATTCTGACAGATGTGGAAAGATCTCATGACACTCCCTAGGGGAGATACAACCTCTTGATCCTCTGTCAGACTGGTGGAGACTTACACACAGGTGGAGGAGGAGGAGAGACCTTCTGATGCTGCGTCACGGGAGGTGAAATGCTGCAACATCTAAAAACATGCAACGAGTATTTGTCATACTCTTGTCGCAAGGTGCTGCCTTCTAGAAGTCAAAGTTAAAAATAGTCCATGTTATTCAGATAGTTGTGATGAAAACTGCTGGCGTTCAAGTACAGGAGGCCAGGCCTTGCTGCACGTAGGATCCTGGAGAGGCCTGGAGACTTTCAGGAAGCACTGTGATACTCAGCAATGAAAAAAGAAGGTTGGCTTTGTAGTCATACATGAGGAAAATTTAAAATGGCTGTTTGAAGGACATGCTAATGACACAGACCTGAAAGGAGGAATACAGTTTTCTCCCACCAAGTACCGAGGATCTATCAATCAGAAAATCTGACTCCTTTTAGCCACAGACATCATTATAGAAGGTCCAAGTTGCTCCCAGAATCTGTAGTGGTTACAGTCCCAAAAGAGCTGATCTCAAACCTGCACAGAATGGAGCTTTGTGAAGTCATCAGTACTGAAGTCTTTGGCCTCGGAACAGTGGAAATGGGGTTGCACGTGAGTCCCTCATCATCGTGGGGATAGAGGAGTTTGCTCAGAAATTGAGGAATCACTTTAGCATGAATCAGTTAAGCCAGGAGGTCTGACTGGCCTAACTGCTGAAGTGGGGGTGGGAGGTTGCCCTGCTGATTGGCCAGAAGGCTGTGGAGCTTTGTGAGGTCACGGCTTGTAGGCCAGGTTAGGGCAGGAGTATGGTAGAGATGCTGCCAACTGTCGTTCTGCTGGTCTTGGCAGTGTCCGTGGTTGCCAGAGATAACGCCACGTGTGAGTAAGTGCCAGGGGCATCTTGATGGGGGAGCAGAGGGCATCTTCTGAACAGCAGGTCTCTCTCAGACTCCTTTGCCCAGGGCCAGGGTGGATGCCAAGCTTGAGCCTTAGTAGCCCCTGGCTAGTCTCATAGCTCCTGTGACCCACAGCCTAACTCAGACTCTCTCCATTCCTAGAACTGTTCTCCAAGAACCATGGGGTCTCCAGCTGCCCCAGTTATACTGAAAGGAATCTCCCATTCCTAGATCTGGGCTCCCTACATGCATGGTGACTTCTACTGCCTCTCAGATATTGAGCTGTGAATTTTAGGACCCCCGCTTCTGTGGACAACCAGGGTGTTCCACCTGTGCATGTGTCTCTTCACTTTCATCCTCCTGTAGACTCTCTTACTACCAAGGAACCCACAATGCAAACAACTCCCAAGCTACTGGTGGCCTTTCCCCTGTAACATAGTTTCCAGAATGTTCATCTCTGGACTCTCACTGTTACTAGTGCCTCCCCCACTCCCACCCCCACTCCCGTCTGTGGGGCACTATAACTGCTTGCAGCTCTTTTCTCCTCCTAACCCAATGATATAGCCCTAAGACCCCTTTAATATGTGATACTTCCCCAAGTGTGGCATTTAAAATTGGTGTCGATTACCTCAGACCTTTACAACCCATTGCTTCTATAACATTTCTACTCTTCCACAATGTCGGTGGATTCTTTCATACATCTAGGGCTCATAGAGCTATTTCCCAGAGTTTTGGTTTCCTTCACACTATAGGCTGTCCCCCTTCCCCATTTTGGGGAATTCTCCACTCTCGTGGTGGTATGAAGACCTGATATCCTTCTTAATTTGAATAGTGTTCTGGTCTCTCCTCAGTGGCCCCTGTGGATTACGATTCAGGCAGAACCCACAAGGGGGTATCCGGATTGTAGGAGGACTAACTGCACTGCATGGGGCCTGGCCGTGGATGGTCAGCCTACAGATCTTCATGGCCCACGACAGCCGAAGATATCATGCCTGTGGAGGCAGCCTGCTGAATTCCCACTGGGTGCTTACAGCTGCTCATTGCTTCGATACCAAAAAGTACGTGTGGGGAGGGAGGTCTCCAGAGCACTTTTCTTAAAAAGGGACATTCCTCAGGGGCTCTGTCCAGGAGCTCTCTGGAGCGCTGAGCCAAGTGGCAACTGGACGCTGATGGCGGGGAAGGCTCTCAGGGTCACTCTCACCATAGGCTTCTGTCCAGCCAGTCTGTAAGTGAGAACGACTGGCTTACCTTTATGCCCACAGAAAAGTCTATGACTGGAGACTGGTTTTTGGAGCACAGGAAATCGACTATGGGAGAAACAAGCCAGTGAAAGAGCCTCTGCTGGAGAGATATGTACAGAAAATCGTCATCCATGAAAAATACAATGCTGCAACGGAGGGGAACGACATTGCTCTCTTGAAGATCACCCCTCCTGTCTCCTGTGGGCGCTTCATTGGGCCAGGCTGCCTGCCTCATTTTAAGGCCGGGCCTCCCAAAGTTCCCCAGACCTGTTATGTGACTGGGTGGGGATACATAAAAGAGAAAGGTGAGTATGAATGGCCTCTATAGTGGGTACTGGTGCTCTTCTCCTTGTGGTTGTACGCTGATGCATGGTTGAGAAATGGAGTCCTCCTCATGGTGTGATAAATAGAGGCTACTTAGGCTCTGTCATGGTGGGAGAATTCAGTGTTAAAAAAGCTAAGTCCTCTGTCCAAGGTCACACATGTGGTGACAGCCTGGCTATCTAAGGGAAAGCTGAATGGCAGGCATAAGTAGAACCTTAACATACTTCAGAATGAAGCTATGTTGTGTCTCTGTCTAGTACCTGGACTTTGGATGCTGGGGAACATAAAACCCAAGGCAGCATTTGGAGATAGCTCTGGGTATGCCTTTGTGGCCATAGTGTTTTCTTTATCCATGAATAGAAATCCTGTAAAGCTGAGCATCTCTAAGCTCTATGATTCCAGGACTGTATTTATTTAGCATCAGCAGCAGGCACCTTAGGCCACTCCCATCCTAGGACAGTCAGAGCATTAACACCCACCTTTTTTTTTTTTTTCTGTATTCCCTAGTGTTCTCTCTGTAGACTGGGAGAGAGGCAGGTGGTGGTTTTGTTTTCTCCTGGTCATAGGTACTCTAGTGCTTCAGGCTCCTTGGAACTATCCAGATCACTTGCCATTCAAGACGAGTGCAGCTGCTTCTCTAGCCCTTTCTGTCCTTATCTAAACTGTGTTCCTCTTCCCTGGCCCAGATTTTTCATTCACAAATGCTACTTGGCCCACATGGCACCACCAGATGAGTAGTGAATGAGGATGGGAACCTCTTCTATAGCATATCACCTCACGGGAGGTCCAGGATGTGGTCTAGTCATTGCTGACTCCAAGATTATACATAGCCTGAGTCCCAGACTCAGTATGCATTCTTGAAGCCCAGAGCCACTATCTATCCTAGAAGCCATAGATCACCTCCTTACTTATCGACAGTAGATAACGAGGTCGTATTAGTAGAGGACGCCCAGGTAAAGCAGTGCATCCAGTTTTCCTTATGTGTTTGGGCAAATTTTTTATTGTCATGTTGGGGATGTGGAAACATGAGTGAAAATAACTTAGCCCTCAGTGTTTGGTAATGAAAAGCTCAGACTTCCTAATTCAAGTCAATTTACTTATCTGAGGTTAAAAGGGTTTTTGTAACAACAGTGTTAATAAGTTTAGGGTTTTCCCTCCTTGGCTCTTTTCTTTTCCCAGAAAGTTTGTGACCTGTCCTGTTGTTCAGGGAAAGACGTCTAACCCCAGCTACCTGTGTTTTCCCTGACCTTGCTGATATGTAATTGTAGCTTTCTGGCCTGGGAGTGTTCACCGTCATCCCAGCTTCTGATGTTTAAGGGTGTATATCATTCTGCCTGATCTGTCTACTCTCTGACCATGTCTGTATCTTGGGGGCTCTTGTAATCCCTGAGAATCCCATTAGGAATGCCAAAAAAGATATTTTTCTTTCAATTCCCTTAAAGTAATAAGGTAATAAGGGTATGTCTCATTTTTTGGCTTGCAAGAACACCCCGCCTCTCAAGACTTAGTCGTTATAAAAAAAAATCAGGCTATAACTCCCTCGACCTGCTCAGATCTGCTTTGTTTTTCCCCCTCTTTAAGCTCATATGCTTTGGGGCTGGAAGAACTATCTAGGTATTGCTTATTGCCCTTGAATTTAGAGTTCCAGCTGACTTCCTATTTATTTAAAATGTCTGGAATGGAAGACAATGGTCTCACTGTGAAAAGGATACCTGGCCTTTTCACAGTGAGACCACTGTCTTCCAAAACTATGGGCTCAGACATACATTTAAAAAGTTATTTTAACGGCTAACAGGTCAGGACTGTTGTTATCGCATTGTTATTCCTACCTCAAGGACCGTTCTAGTAAAAACCTCTTGTTGCTGCTTGCATGCGATGAAACATACACTGAAAAGCAGAAAACAAAACAAGCAAAAGAAACCCCAAAATATCTCCTCTCCTCTCCCTGCCCCACTAAAGAAAACATCCAAAGTTCAGAAACGTGCATTTAGCAGTCATATATGCCTGTCTGCCTGCTGAGTGTTCAGCCCTGCATACATGGCCCCGTGAGTTTCTTATCACGTGGACCTGCATGATCGTGTCCCAGGTCTGCCCTGTATCAGGCTATTCCCTGCCTGTCCTGTTCACGGTGTCTGGACTCAACTGTGGACTGTAGTTTCTGCTGTGAGACAGAACTGTTGCAGCTGTTGCTGGTTGGATGTGACGAAGAGGCACAGCTGTGATGGTTCTGAGGCCATCTGAGATAGATGCATACCAACTGCATGAGCTGTAGCATAATTGGGTGTTTCCTAACCCCAGGGCCATCAGAGGGTCTGTGACAGTGAAGGAGGCCCAGACTCAGCTTTCTTCTTCCTAGAATCTCTTCAAAGCAGATCTGAGACCCATTAGAGGATCTTGTCTGAAATTGGCTAGAGGAGTCACAATGAAGGCTGAAAAGTAAGCGAGGGTGGTTTCTAGACCTCTTAGAAGTAATGAAAGGTGTGTTTCAGTCTTGGGACTAGAGAGGGGAACCCTGTACAGATTCCACATCCCCATATTCTTGCAATAGGTATGTGTTGCTTTGTCCCTGGTTCAAAATGGGAATAACAGGACCATAGACTCAGCGTTTAGCAAATACAAGTTGCGTTTCTTAAAGCTGACAATCTAACAATCATAATCCTTCATTTGTCACTAATATGCACACCATCTATCCATCCTCTCTTCTCATCCAGGCAAAAATCCTTTAATTCCATCCCTGTCTGTTCTTTCACTAGTATTTCTTCACCTTAGGGGTTTGAGATAAGACTGATCCAGGATCTAGGTTTAACTAGAACATTAAATAGGCTAGAAGTGGGGTTGAAGGAGAAGGCAGGGCTTTTCCCATGTCCTCCTTAAGCACTGACGACTGCATGACCTGGCTGCAGCTTCCAGACCATCGCCTGTCCTGATGGAGGCGCGTGTGGCTCTCATTGACCTGGACCTGTGTAACTCAACCCAGTGGTACAATGGACGTGTCACGTCAACCAATGTGTGTGCAGGATATCCTGAAGGCAAGATTGACACCTGCCAGGTAACTTCCTCCTAGTGTCCAGACCCCTGGGTACCTTCAGGGCTCCCCAGTCCCTGAGAAAACCTCCTTTTGGGTCCCTCCTTGTCCAGGGCCCTACTTCAAGACTCCCTCCCGGTCCATCCCTTCTCTCAATATTCATCATCAACAGTGAGTTTGGGAGTGACATCCACAGTTTTCCTCTAAGAGCCAATCACCATACTTGGCACACATATCAATATTAACATACAGAACATGTTCCCAAACCCACCCTTTGAAGATGTTTCCCTCCTCTCCTGGACACAAAGTGCCCAAAGCCAAAGGTGCTCATGTATGTAGGTAAAGCCACCTGTATGCACATGTGAGTTCTCTTATCTTCTCATTGCAAGAAAATCCACGACCAACCCCCCCTTCCTCACATCCTAGTGGATGTTGGCAACTCCAGCTTTACAACTTGTGTCTCTGGCACTAGGAAACTGTGGCTGCAGACATTGTTCCTCCACAGCCCCATGACCCTTCTGGGTAGGGAGAATGGCTCAGGCCGAAAGTGACCTCTGTGTCCTTCTGGACAGGGAGACAGTGGTGGGCCTCTCATGTGCAGAGACAACGCTGACAGCCCCTTTGTGATCGTGGGGATCACAAGCTGGGGGGTTGGCTGTGCCCGTGCTAAGCGTCCTGGAGTCTACACAGCCACCTGGGACTACCTGGACTGGATTGCTTCCAAGATTGGCCCTAATGCTTTGCATTTGATTCAACCAGCCACTCCTCCCCCACCTACTACTCGAGCAGCGCTCCCCCCTCAACCAGTCGTCTCCGTCCACCCTTCTTCTGCTCACCCTCCTTGGTATTTCCAACACCTTCCTCGCCCCCCTCACCCTCCTCACCCCCCTCGACCCTTTCTACCTCAACCCCAGCCAGTAACACCTCTAACGCCTCTCCAAAACTCACGTCCCCACATATTAGCACAATCACCCCAGTTCTCACACCTACCTTCTCCTGCCCCTATCCGTCGACATCGCACAACGCTTTCTTTTGCCAAGCGCATGGAAAGACTCCTTAAAGTGCTGAAGGGGGTGGATACTGTCCCAGATACCTTTGAATACACAGGGCATGTGGGCCCCCCAAAATACCCCAGTTCTGGTCTGACCCTGTTCTCAACAGACTCAGTGAGCCCCTCCTTCATTCCTGAAAAAGAGAGATGAAATAAAGCATATATATTTATACATATCTATATACATGAAGACATGCTTTCTGGACTTCTGCCATCCCCAACTGATTCCAAACCCTCTCCCATTAAATCTATTCCTCTCCTTCAACCTCCAATAAAATGGAATTGCTTATACATTCACAATTTCATGTGTATATATGTATTATATGTTTATGTGTTATGTGTGAGTGCACATGTACATATTGTATGCTTGCATGTAGAGACCTGCAGTTGATGTTGGATGGGTGTTTTTTGCCATTGTTCTCCATTGCACTACAGGATGTCTCAACTGATTCCAGAGCTCACTGATTGGCTAGTCTAGATAGCCAGTTTGTCCTAAGAAATCCTTTGCTTCTGCCTGTGGGACACTGGAATTTCAGGTGGCTCCCATACTCACCCAGCTTCTGTGTGGGTTCTGGGAATCCAAACTCCAACCATTTTTAACATCTAGTCAAATTTTAATGGTGGAATAAGTTGAACTGGCACTGCAGGCATGGTCTTGATTTTACAGTTGGTGAAACTGGCAAGTGTTATATAGGTGGGGGTGGGGAGAAAGAAGTGTGGGGTCCCAATCTTCCATTAGGAAGTCAAGTTCTCTTGGTGCTACCAAGAGACAGACCCGCGCCCACAGAGATGCTTCTGTGTGGAAGCCTGGGCTTCCCAGAACACAAGAGCTGACAAGGGTCCTGGGCAGGCAAAGCAAATATCCACTACCAAACACAGTGTTTGCGACTGACTGAACATTGCCTGTTCAGGTGTATTTGTGGTCTGGACTTAAGCCAGAAAAATCTTTTTTTATTTGCTAAAGCTTTCCAGGAATAGCAGTGGGGGAAGGGTACTTTAGGTTGTGCCGAAGTTGGAATGCCTTTCTTATCACTTCTGTGTATTTAAGATCACAGAAACCAGTCTGAGCCATTTTAATGGTAAACTGCAAAAAAGTCACATAGAACCAATAAGAAAGGCCAGAAGTAGCCTTGAGGAATGGTGAGGAGTCCAGCAAGGCATGGGTACATTTTGAAGTCTTCTCATAGTGGCTGCTGGATGCTCTGAGTGGTAGACCTGTCTGTCCCACACTGCCTGAGATTTCAGCTGGACCTCAGTCAAACTGCTCACATCTGTGCAGAGTCTTGGAAGACAAATCATGATGGGCTCTGCTCCACTGCCTGCTCTGGTCAAGAGAAGGGATCAAACCTGGCTGCTGGATTAACTATTTCTGGAATTAAAGAGTAAAGATAAAAGATTAAAAATACATATGTAATATAGAGGTAATTTATCTATTATTTATATCTATAATTATAAATTATATTATCTATTATAAATTGTAAGTTATAAAATATCTAAATTAACATTAGATTAGAATAAAAGGTTCTGTTTGATTCAGCTGTGCTTTGTAAATTTATTGCTAGTCAGTAGTTTCTGACATGATGAGAAGGCACAAGCATGTTTGTGTTTCAGACACGGCATGCTCATGACATCTTCATGCCCAGGTTTACTGTAGCACCATTCACAAAATCCAAGAGATGGAATCAGCCTAAGTATTTATCAGTGGATATAAACACACAGTGAAAATATATGGCCATGAAAAAAAGAAAGTTTTGTTATTTGTGACAAAATGGATGAACCCAGAGGACAATATATAAAGTGAAGTAAACCATGCATTGAAAGACAAATAACATATAATTTTATTTATATGTAGACTATCAAAAAGGCCAAGGTGATATAAACAAGAGAGTAACATAGTGGTTACCAGAGGCTGGAAGTGGGTGGGTTGGGGATGCATTAGTTAAACTATACAAGTTTTCAATTAGACAAGAGGAATAAGTTAAAGAGATGTGTTATGCGTGATGACGAGCACAGTTAATAACAATGTCATATATGTAAAAATTGCGAAGAGTAGATTTTAAACATTCTTAGAAGAAAAGGATGAGGAAACCAAATAATGCATGTGACAAATAGCTTGATTTAGCTCCTCCACAAATACACATATACAAATATTACCACAAATCTATACATTTTCATCAACTAAAATTAATTTGAAAGAGTTGTGCTTGCACTTTGTGATCATGTTGAATCCACAGATTAATCTGAAGAGAAATGACACTTTTAACAACAGTGGGTCTTCTGAGCTGTGACCAGTATGTCTCTCCTTTTTTGTTAGAGTGCCTTCTTTAATTTGTGGGTTCCGATGTATGTATATGGTTCCATCGATTCTGTCAGATTTTCCCTCAAGTGTTTCATACTTTGATATTCAATTTGATATGCTAATTTGCATAAAAATAATTGATTTTTTTTGTTTGCCATGTATCTTTAAATCTTACTGAACCTAGTAACAAGTAGCATCTGTGTTTCCGTTGGGTTCTACATAGACAAATTGTTGCAGTTTGCCTGCATGGTTGCTGATAAATGACCATCAAAGGACTTAAGGGAACAAGGGGTTTATTGTCTCTTACTATTATCTGGTTAACAGTTCTCAGGCCAGCTTGACAGGAGAGCTCATACCAGTACAGAGAGGGAGGGAACTGACCATACCATCTCTACTTAATGGCTGAGAGAGGGACGATCCTTACTTGCCAGACCAGCATATCTGCCCAAGTGTATAAAAGGATGCCAACTTTCTCAGTCAGCTCTCGTTATTTTATTCTAGAGCCTAGTCCCACCCATCATGGGCTGGACCTTCCCCATAAGCTAAACAATCTCTTGCAGGTTTGCTCTGGGCCTAACTCAACTATTAATCCTCTACAAATGTGCCCAGAGCTCAAACCCTCAACTGTCAAGTTGACACGAGTGCCTGACTATGACACCAATGTTCTGTTAATAAAGACAATTGTATTTTTTCAAAGTTGAATGTCCTTGTTTCTTTTTGAACTATATTTCATTGGCCAGAATATTTACTGTGTGATTAGAATGGACACTCCTATCTTGATCTTGATCCAAGGGGTAAATAATTCAGTCTTTCATTATTAAGCATAATGCTGTTATGGGTTTTTCAAAGATATCATTAAATTGATGATGTTCCTTTTTGTAGAATTTTTTTGCTAAAATCTAATAAACATTTAGTGTCCAGAAAATATTCACAATTGGAAAACCGGGCGGAGTCCGGAGCATTCCCGGGTGCTGTCCTGGGTGAGAAAGGGGCGTGGGAGAGCGAGTGAGGCCCACGTCGCTGGCCATCGCAGACCTCACGCGTCTTCAGGTATTGAGCACGGTGGTATGAGTCGGACAGACAAGTCAGAACTGATACAGCGCACTGAGTGTCATACTGCAGCCGCCTGCTACATGTAGTATGTCAGCATTTTACGTAGGGCAGCGACTGGGTTTGGAGCAAGCAGGGGACTGTGGAAGTGTTGGTAGTCAGCACTTCCAGGCTCCTTGCGGAAGAAAAGAACTGCTGCAAATGACCAAGATCATCAGCCCAACTGCCATCACTCCACAGGGTGTTCTGAGAGCTGCTCTTGAAAAGGGGAAACCTATAAAGGGTGGTGAGGGCTTGGGAACGTCTCTAATCCTTAAAAGTGCCACATAGTGGAATTTTTATTCAATGCAAGTCACTTCTCCAGAGTTGTCATCCTCTGCCTTAAGTTTTAGAACCCAGGGTGACATACTAACTGGACTTTTCAATAAGTCTCATTATGTCATACCCCATCCCTGAACTGTCCCAAGCATGCGATCTCCTCATTTTCCCAAAAATGCTCAAAGTAGCCCACATCATCCGTTTCTATTTCAGTTGATACGGTTTCCTTGAAATTCTTCACCACCAAGAGCTCAGCTACTATTTGAACTTGGTGTGAAATAGAACTCAGCACCTTCCTTTTCATGGCCTCCTGTAGTTCATCCAGTGAATGAAAACTCAGGCTATAAAGTCTGGAGTCACTCCTCTTATTCAGCCTCACATCCACCGTGTGTAGGAGCTGTCTTCTTTTTTTATTTATTTATTCAATTGTGCATGTAAATGTGTGTGCGTAGAACCACGGACGAATTCGGGAACCACCGTGGATGCCTCCACCACCTCCTTGTTTACTCTACCCTGGGATTCACAGGCTCTGTCCTTACCAGAACCGGAGGCCACCCCTGCTTCCGCTGGCGTCTATACGTGGGGTCCAGGAGCTGTCTTCTTAACTGACTTCTCAGATGTTTGTGTTTAGAGACAGTGTCTCATGTGACCCAGACTGGCTTTGATCTTAGCCATGTTGAGGATGATCTTGGCCATGTTGAGGATGACCTTTAACTCATAATCCCTTTTAACTCATAATCCTGCCACGCCAATGAGATTTTAAATAAATACTGAGTATCTGAGTTTTAGTCCTCACACTTGGATTGCAAACACTTTACCCAGTGAGTTATCTTCCTAAACATTAATCTCTTAAGAAGCTGCATAAGTGGTGCATGTTAGCAATTCCAACAATCAAAAGACTGAAGAGCTGGTGAGATGGCTCAGCAGATAAAAACTCCTGTATGCAAACTTAAATTCAATTCCTGGAGCGCACATGATGGAAAGAGAGAATTGATTTTCCAAAAAAGTTGTCTTTTGACCTCTACATGTATACCTTGGCATGTTCTCATTTTCTCTCTCATTCTCTCGTTCTCTCTCTTTCTCTCTCTCACTCTCAGTTCTCTATCATAAGTGAATTCTCTCGTTTTCTCTCTCTCTCTCACTTTCAATTCTCTATCATAAGTGAATAAAATGGGGTTGGAGAGGTGGCTCAGGGGTTAAGCCTCTGCCTTGCTGGCGGAAGGTCCCGAGTTCTGATCCTAGGCCCACGTATAGATGCCAGGTGGAAGCGGGGGCAGCCTGCGTTTCTGGTCCTGGTAGGGCAGAGCCTGTGAATCACCGGGCAGAGTAAACAAGGAGGTAGAGGTGGTCCATGGTGGTTCCCGAATTCGTCCGTGGTTCTACACACACACATGCATACACATACACACACACACACAGAGACACATACACACACACGCACACACACGCATACATGCACAATTGAATAATTAAAAAATAAAAAAAATAAGTGAATAAAATGGTAAATACATCCCCATACAATAAAAGAAAGGCTGAGACAGAATTGTGATTGTGAGAACAGCTTGGAAAATATAGACCCTACATCAAAAAATGCATAAACTTTGGCCCAGTGAGGTCGCTCAGTAAGTAGCGTACCTGCTTACAAACCTGATGACCTGATCCGTGTAAGCCCACATGGTAGAAGGAGAGAGCCTATTTCCAAAAGCTGTCTTTCTTCCATCTGTGAACCATGGCATGCACATGGGCATCTTGCTCTCTCATTTTATAAAAAAGTAAAACATTTTAAAAAGCACATAAACTTTAAACAAGTACACAGTTCCCTCTTATTCTTGCAGTATATTATAAGATCCTGGTAGAAACTATGGATATACCAAACCCTGTATATACTGGTTTTTTTTCATATGTATATATATATTTTTTTCTATGTATGCTTTTTTGATGTATGTTTAAGTAAAGTTTAACTTATAAATTAGACATAATAAATTATTTTTAAAGAGTAAAAAAAAAAGAATATATTCACAATTCCTGAAAGAACAAAAATCAGGAAACAACCTAATTAAAACATGGGTGAAAGGTTTGAAAGACTATATACTGTTGTAATATGGCCTTTTCCTTCAGGGGGAAATACATGTTTATCCCATTGCTATCTTGGGGCAGAGTAACCATGGTATGTAACCAAGCAGAGCAATCCAGTGATATCCAAGTCTGTGGCAATGGAGCCATTGACACTTCCTAGTAGGAGGAGAAAGGTCATAGGTCCCTCACTTTGGATTCCAGCCATTACTACTGCTCTCCCCTGTCTGCAAGTGGTAGAGTATATGGAAGTTACAGTACTGTGAAGAGGGCATACACGGTGCAGCTTCCATGAAGCTGTAACTCATGACAGGGCATAGTTTTGAAGGAATATAGCTGTTTTGTGGGCACCCACACTTCTATAAGCCAGATAACTTATAGGTTCACCAAACTGGATTTCCATGGAATATACTTTGGTATGTTTTTGGTGCTTTATCTAGAATATACAGATGTTGGGCCTGCCCAGGAATAACGGTCTGGGAGGGAGTGAGCAGGGCATGACTTAGCACATGGGACCAAAGATGGCGCTGGGACTAGTGTCCTAGGCGTAACCCTGATCACATTACAGAGAGCCCTAATTGGCTTATAGGAGCCAACATAGATTTATGTTTAGTCTGACCTATGCAGAGTATGTGCTTTGCTGACCATCAAGGTAATTGGCTGCCTGTTTCACGCTCTAGTTCTTTGTCTATATAAGCTGATTTGTTACCCCCAATAAATGGAGATCTTGCTCTGACAAACTCCCCGTCCGTTGCCAAGTCTCTGGAGGGCTGAGGCGGAGGTGCGGGTGCTCAGGCTTTACTTATCTTCGTCATCACAGCCAGCAGCTGTGTAACTGAGTGAGTGAATGAGTGAGTGAGTGAGTGAATGAGTCTCGCCTTGACAGACTCCCTGCTGTGTCCGGAGTCTCCTGGATTTGGGTGAGGGGATAAAGGGCCTGAAGCACGTTTGCCTGTCTCCGCCCCGATGGCCTGGAGTTGTCACAGTGTGTGCCTGGGAGATCAGCCCCGCATACGGATGTTTATTTTTCCCCAGGGAAAGTCAATACAAAATGTACATATATCAATAACATGAAAATGAGCATTAGTCTTTAGGGGGATGGAAAATCAAAACCACAGTGATATTCTATTTCACACCTGTGAGGAAAGGCCATTATCACAAAAATTGAGTGTTGGTAAGCATGTGGAGAAGTTGAAAACTGCATTGTTATGGAATATAAAGTAGTACAGCTGCTTCGAAAGACAATATGGGGTGATTTCTCCATAAGTCAATAGAATTAGTATATGACCTGAAGTTTCACTCCTCAGTATGTATTCAAATGAACTGGAAACAGGGACTCAGACATGTGCACCAGTATTACTAGCATCACTATTTATAATATGCGAAAGTTGAATCAATCCATGTGACTCTCAACAGATGAATGGTAAACCAAAGTTGATTTATCCATACAGTGGAATAATATGGAGCCACCGGGTCTCCACTGAGGTGCAGTCACAATCTTGATTACAGAAAAGAATTTCCATACAAATCAGAGAGCTGCAAAGATGGAGAATTTATTGATGAAGCAAAAAGAGAAGATGCCAGAAGAGATTCAAATGCAGGAGTTAGGAGAGGGAAGCCCCTAAGGGATGGAATTATCTGCAGCTGGGGGTGTGGCTGGAGGGACCATGTGCCTAGAGTTTCAGTTGAGGTGGTGATGACCGATTCTCCTTTCCACGAATGCTGATGGGCACAATACTGAGTGTCTCAGTTAGATAAGCACACACAAGTGCTTTGATTCACGATGGCAACATCCATGTCATGCCTAAAGGCACTACGAGGAGGTGCGTGCTCTTTTTCACATTTACATGTCCATGAATGTTTTTAACATCACTGTTCTCCATAGATAAAAGTTGAAAACAGTTCAGATATCTACCAACAGATGAACGAATAACCAGATTGTTGGATATACATATAATGGAATGTGATCCTGCCACAAAAGGAATGAAGTACATGATAAATGGATGAATCTTGCAAGTAGAAGACCCTGGATACAAAAAAGTAATACATTGTGTGCTTGTTTATATGAAATGTTCAGAATTGATAAATCTAGAGAGACAACACAGACTTAATGTAAAATTTAGAATATTATTGACCTGTGTGCATGGCGGACAAAAAAAAAAATGAACTGCTGTCCCACTCAGGGATGATCTCAAAAGATAATGGTGAGGAGAAATACAGGTAATCCAAGAGAATATACCAGTTTTATAGAGAGAAATGGCCTGAAGTTAGGGAATTTGTACATATTTATAGTCTCAAGTTAGTCGTTTGAGGGGGACCTTGGTTGGAATGTCAAGACAAAAAAGACCAAGTAAAGAGAAACCTGTGGGGTCATAAAGATGCATAATTATTGTCAGTCAACAAAATAGGAAGTCTGCAGGAGATACAGAAGGCTGGACTTGTGGCAATCAGCCACAAGATTCTAAGTTCAGGGGGCTGGAGAGGTGGCTCAGGGGTTAAGCCTCTGCCTTGTAGGCGGAAAGTCCTGAGTTCGGTTCCTAGACCCCACGTATAGACGCCAGGCGGAAGGGGGGGGATTAGGGTTAGGGTTAGCGGCCTGCGTTTCTGGTCCTGGTAGGGCGGAGCCTGTGAATCCCGGGACAGAGTAAACAAGGAGGAGGTGGAGGCAGTCCATGATGGTTCCCGAATTCGCCCGTGGTTCTACACACATACACACACACACACACACACACACACACGCACAATTGAATAAAATAATAAAAAAATTAAAAAAAAAGATTCTAAGTTCAGCAGAGGCACTGAGCAACTAAGTAGATGGAAGAAGCTGAAGAGTAGATTTTACCTGGCCTGTCCCTTGATGACAGTGACTACAGTAGTGGTGGTGGGTCCCAAAGCTGAATGGCTTATGCTAATGCATGTTCTCACGGAGACCAGGAATGAACCTCAAAATTTGTCATTTTTTGAAGAGAACAAACTAGTCTGGGGTGGCAAATTGATCACATCGGTCAATTTATTCTATCACAGAAATTGCAATGTTTTATGATTTGAATAAAAACTGTGTTATATGTTTTAGGCATGGGCATGCCTTATCCAGCACTATGCCATCTCTAGCACATGTCGTTTATCACGTTAGGAGCTTATAAAAATATCACTTGGGTTCAAGGCACCAATTTCAACCTAAAAGTGCAATGGTGGCAAATGACTACTGCTTCAGGACTGGAGAGATGGTTCAGGGGTTGAGACTCTGCGTCACAAGCAGGAGGCCCTGAGTTTGGATGCCAGGTCCCACAGAAAACACCAGTGGGAAAACCGTGGTGGCCTGCACTTCTGGCCATGATGGGTGGAGCCTGGGAAATCCCAGAACCAAACAAGGAGGTAGAAGCAATCCAGAATGATTCCTGAAGTTACCCTTGGTCCTCCACAGAGACACACTGTGTCCTCTGATACACACACACACACAATAAATAAATAAATATTAAAAAAAGAAGCTACTGCTTCAACATAGCAATGGAGGCCCTTGTAAAGACTTCGATAAAGTGTTGCTTTGGAGGTGACACTGTCAGGATGGGACTCTTCAGGATGCAACACATAACCTCAATGGTCAATCTATGCATTTGTGTTTGATGATGGCTGATGGCTGACATTTACGTGCCCTGCTCACCATCCCTCAGTGACACATTTAGGGAAAGTTGTGTTTCTTTTTTGTAATCATACTCTTGATAAAAAGCTTGAAGTACAACCTCAGGGCAAGAGAAACAAGATGCACCACCAGATCAATCTCTTGGACCAGAAATGCCAGTACTAGCCAGAAGATAGAGGTAGCAGAAAGAAGTGGTGTTTTGTATTCTGAGTGGGTCCAAATGCAACAGTAGGGACTGTTTTTTCCTTTCATACTGACTCTCCTTTTAGAAGAGCATTAAGTATGTATAGTTTCCTGAAACTTGTACACAGAACTGTAGGGAAATTTTCCTGGATAAGATGAATGAACCAGGGGTTGGAGAGGTGGCTCAGGGACGCCAGCGGAAGCGGGGACGGCCTGCGTTTCTGGTCCTGGTAGGGTGGAGCCTGTGAATCCTGGGGCAGAGTAAACGAGGAAGAGGTGGAGGCGGTCCATGGTGGTTCCCTGAATTCACCCTTGGTTCTGTACACACACACACACACACACACACACACACACACACACACACACGCACACTCGCACGCACAATTGAATAAAAAAAGATGAATGAACCACTTAAGAAGTAGATGATCTGAGCAATGTAAAAGGTAGGCGCCGTGGCTACTGTTGGCTCCTGCCTGAACATTAATCCTACAGTTGCTTCACATGTTGATGAATAAATGCATAGGTGTCCTTTTCCCTAGAGAAGTGTCTGGAATAAAGTAAGAGCCACTTTGCCTTGAGCGCTACAAGTTGGCTCCTTTATCTCACCCACTGTGTTGGTGGGCACCAGAGCCTCTGATCTTCAGGTAGGACTACATCAGGGCAGTTCGTCCTCCATGGCTTCCCTGGCATTGGAGGTAGTGTTAAAGCTGGCTTTCAATGCAGATCACAATGTTGCTTAATATCTCACTTTCCTCTCCTTCTTTACTCATCTAAGAAAAAAGTCCCAGTAGGTCATCTAACAATTAGTTTCTCAGGTGACCTGATGCAAAGCAAATGTAAAATTAACACTGGCGCATATTTTAGCATGTGAAGGCTTTCTCAACAAAAGTGGTTTGCATTAAATAAATACTAAGCTGAGGTATAACTCAGTAGCAGAGCATTTACCTACCATGACTCAAGCTCTTGGGCTCTATAATCAGCTCTGAAAAGCATACATACCATACAAACTCCCAAACTTACTAATCATTTATAGTAAGTTTTTATTTTTCCTTTAAAATATACTTCATCAAGGTAATGCATTACTGAAAACCTGGGGTCAGAGAAGTCTAAGTTGAAGGTGCATTCTGTACAGAGAACAGCTTACAATAGTCACACTTTCAGTTTCCTAATGAATGAATTTATTATGTAGCAAGCAAAAGTAAAAGAAAAAATAAAATCAGGAGAATAGTAGTCAAGTTGGACTCTCAGAACAGTGTGACAGCAGAAATGATGGGGCAGTCCTGGTGAACCATGCGTCCTGGAGTTCAAGACTGAGGGTTCCTGGGAAAGTTGTCCTTCACAAAGATACTTCGGTTCCTGTTGCCGCTGCAGGCATTTTTGTATCATGAGCTAACTAGTAAACTGTTGGAAATGGTTGAATTTCTAGCTGTTTTCTTTTTTAATTGTAATTTTTTAATTTAATAATTTTTTCCCCATTCATACAAATTTAATAGATACCGTGGTCCCCTCCCTCCTTCACCCCTCCCTGGTCCCCCTTGCTCCCTCTCCACTTTTTTCCTTCCTTTCACCCCCCTGGAGCATCCTTTAGTGTGAATGTCAAACTTCCCTCCACTCTAATGAAGTGTTAAGGACTCAGTAGCATTGCCTAGAGCCCTTTCTTGTGCTCCCCTCTTTAGTATGGGAACACTATTGTGACTGTTAATCCCTTGCCTCTAAGGATCCTAGTGCCTGTGAGCCATGCTAGATTTTGGGGGGGGGGTCGCTGATATGTCAGTCATTGCGCAGATCATGCAAAGTCCTATTATCAAAACCTCCCTGAGATATCATCTCACTCCGGTCAGGATGGCAAAAATTCATAATACAAACAACACCAAATGCTGGAGAGGATGTGGAAAGAAGGGAACTCTCCTACATTGCTGGTGGGAATGCAGGCTTATACAACCACTCTGGTGATCAGTCTGGCAATTTTTAAAAAAGTTAAAGATTGAAATGCCATACGACCCTGCTATTCCACTTCTGGGAATAATCCCCAATAAAGCAAAAATTCAATTCAATGGCACAAGTACGACCATGTTCATAGCAGCACTATTTATAATAGCAAAGTCATGGTGCCCAACAGTTGACGAGTGGATAAGGAAAATGCGGTACATTTATACAATGGAATACTACTCACCCACCAAAAAAAAAAAAAAAAGAATTAATGAAATTTGCCGGGAAATGGATGGAATTAGAAAAAATTATATTGAGTGAAGTATCCCAGACACAGAAAATTAAGTGCTGTATGCACTCCCTAATAGGTGGATCCTAGTACCAAGCCCACTTAGTGACATATTCAAAGATAAATCTCGTAATACCTACAGTAATTGCAAAGATTATAAACAGGAGGGAACAGGAAGGAGGCCCCCCCCAGAAATGAGGAGAGAGGGGATCATGCTACAGCAGAGAAAATAGGTCACCATCAAGTACTGCAAGTAACTAGCTGTTTTCAAGGGTGTGTTTTTTTTTTTAAATATCCTTGGCTGTATGCTGTTCTTTTTCCTTGTCAAAGAGCTAAGGGGGTTAGTTAGCTTGCCTCAGGAGTATGAAATAAACAAGCTTGAGCCTGAGACAATGAAGTCCATCTTGTTCCTTAGTCTGTTCTTAAAAGGCTTAAATACCATATGATAACTTATCAATAGAATTTACATTACAATGTGTATCACTTGATGTAAAAGGAAGGAAGATATGTGTGTTCTTGAGCTCCCAAATCAATAATTTTTAAAAAACATTTAACTTCCAATGAAATGATTCTCCTTCAGGGACTCAAGAGTGACTTGGGCTACTTTGTGGTGCCAGATCAAGACAGTCTTCCCTCACAAATGTGGTTGATAGGGATTTTTGTCTTTGTATATTTAAGACCCACAAAACATACATGGATACTGAGTGTCTATATAATTTAATCTTTATAATAAAAAAGGAAACAATACAGAGTAATGAAAATGACACAGATGATACTTAGGATGACCATAAATGTATCTAGCAGCTGCAGGCCCCAGGCACAGTAGGAGAGACCACCCACAAGAGGAGCAGTGTTTTTAACCTCATCCTGGAGAAATGGAGGTTTTTTACTTAACTATAATGCAAACCTGTCCCTGTGATGTCTGCCTGAATTAGAACTCCTGAAACAGTACTTAGAAAAAAAAATTGGAATGAGCAGTCATCTGTTCAAAAACATTCTTTAAAAAGATGATTTGGAGAATCAAAGGGAAAAATAAAACATATGCTTCACAGATTCTGTGAGGGAACGGGGCTGTCAGGGATTAACAATCATTCTCCTGGCAGAAGTGCAATGAACCCAATGTAGGGACGAAAAACAACAAACACCCAAATGTCTGCTCACTATGGAGACACACAAGCACTTGCACTCCTTTTACACTGTCAGGCTGCTGTTGGGGTGAGGAGGATCCTCACCCTGCGGCAAGAAGTTGGTGGCATGTTGCATCTGTCCAATAAGCTTGGTGCTCATCTCATCCTGTACCACAGGTTTCCAAGTGGTTGAGCTGGGGTGGTCGGGACAGGGTTACCATTTAGAGATATCGAGTAGTCAAAAAGTCCCTGACCACAACCCACTCAGTTATACGAGGCTGTCCTCTCATCAAGAGGGGGATATGTTCTTGGTCCTGCCACTCTGCTCTTGATCTGGTGTATCCTCCTCTTTCTGCTCCAACTTGAAGTTCTGTGAACAAGGTCATCGTTGAGGTCAAGCCCTGCATTTTCCCAACTATAGCTGAAGTATTTAAGGATGACAAAGGACACCCCCCCTCCACATATTGGGTTACATTCTTCTAATTACATCTTTGAAGAGATCACTTGCTTTTTCTGTCCCTGCTGAAATTGGGCCTGGCTCACCTCGAGTTCCTGTAAAACTTCGTCCATGAAGTCCTGGGAACTTTGTTTGTAAGTCACAGCTAATCGAATGGCATCATTGAAGAGCTGAAGGTGAGACAGATATGGTAGAATCAAGTGTGGTAATGGGCAGAGGATCTTATCCTTAAGATCAGGAGCCTCATCCCTTAATGCACTTTTCCCCCATCATGCTGATCCCACTGGCTTCTTCTCTCTTTGCTGCACCCAGCCACTCACTGCTGTTGTCCTCCTGGTCCCTTCCCTTCCGCCTCCCTGTAACTCAGCTATCTGGACAGTCTGCTATTACCTTAACAACATTGGTACCATCAGCAGCTGACACAAAGTACAGGGGCAGGGAGAACTTCTTGGCAAAACTGAAGTTTTTTTGAGTCATCTGTATGTCTGCTGCAGAAAGAAGTAGGCTGTTGGACTGTCTAGCCAGGGAAAGGGAGGATTTTGGATGGTCAGTGGAGATTCTGTGCTAGAAAGTGGGGAGAGACAAATCAGGGAATGTGCCCTTAGAATTAATAGGGATCTGCACCCTGAAGTAGGATCAGGAGGGTTGGTGCTGCTGCATCTTTACTAAGAAGGGAGAAAATGTGTGGTGGTGAGTCCCCAGGAATCACTGTCACCCAGTGCAGGGATGGGCCCACCATCAATTTTATTGGCCACCAGGATGCATGGGATCTCCGGCCTGAACTCTCGAAGTTCTGCATACCAGGTGCCCAGGTTCTTATAGGTGATTTTTCTCTGCACATCAAACACCTGCGGAAGACAACAGTTCAGGTATCAATGTATTGAGTCATTTCCAGGCGACACACACTTAATCAGGTGAACTTAGACCAACACCCTCAGAAGAGCGTCTGAAAGAAACAAGTAAACATGTATTACAGGTGGGGGGAACTAATCGTGAACTCAAATGTCAAATGAAACTAAAATAGCTACGGTTGACATTCCTGCTCCTGTCCCATTTGCCTTACCTCACACCCTCTTTTTAAAGTACCTTTAGTTACTATCTCTCTATTCTCACTAGAGTCTCATGACTGGTAAGCCCCTGCAGACAGTCTACATGTGTACACTACGGTCCATCCATGTGCCAGAAGTGGTCAGTCGTTTGGGTTTGAAAAGAGAAAGCTGCATGAAGGTAGCATCTAAGCAGGACTGAACCTCAAGCAACATTTTCAGTGAATGGATGTCCAGTGTGGAGAGCTGAAAGAGGATGAAGGCAGAGCAGATCAGCTCCTTCTGTATCCCTTTTGCTACAGCTCGTTATGGATAACACCCATTTGTGGTGAAGTTAAAGTTATGCATACTGTAGGAGGTACAGCCAGAAATATGGATGGCACCAAAGAATACTAAGAAGTACAAGGGTAGACCTGTATAGTAACAATGATGCAATTTATCCACCATGAGCTCTTTTAGAAAGAGAGCAGCTGCTTCCCCTCTCTGCGATTAAGGCCTGCATGACCACAGGGCAATATGGCTTCCATGTGGTTCTCCTTGGGCACTCAGTCTTAAGGTCTAGCTGCCATTCTGTAGATAAGTCCATGTCAACCCGCAACTGCTGCCAGCATGTGTGGTGACACTTGTGACACACTCTAGGGGGTGTTCCTGATGCATTAGGGCATGATTTTTGTGCCATCAAGTTTTGAGTTTAGAGTTAAGACCCTGAGTACTACTCTAAGAAATTTGAGTGACTGAATTATTCAGTTGGTGATAATTCCTAAGGTTCATAATTCAGAAAATCAGACTACTGGGGTGCAGTTCAGTGGGCAAAACGTGCTCAGCACACACAAACACTGGGTTTACTCTTTAGTACCAAAAAGAAGTCAATCCAAATGTCAAGTCAGTCTACTGATGTATGTATTACAGATACTGCAGGAACACATTTTGAGTGGACCAAAAGGAAAATACATTCCTTCTCTGCATGTAAGAAGAGGACCTGACCTGGAAAATGAACCTAGGAGTTCAAAGGCAGGAGCTCCTAGGATACAGGTTTCTACAATCTCTCACTTGAGTGCAATGTACGTTGCATTTCAGGTACTTCTTGGAGTCTACTACCCCTAGTTACTAAGTGGAAACCTGGTGACTGTCCTATTCAGCACAGTGAACCTGGGAGGGAGGTGAAGGGCAATCTTAAAGGGAAAGACTCTTCATGAACAGCTAGTAATAATTCTGGGAGCTTCTTTGTGGATGTGCTCCAGCAGGGAGGGAATGTGGCCCTGTCTCAGATTTGTCTCATATCTACTGCACGGAGCCTGCTTCTTTACCTTTTTTACCTGTCCACACCTGAGGACACGTATTAAGTATATTATTATTTAAAACCTCTAGGATAAAGCATCTGGGTGGCTTTGACCCATTTCCCAGAGCATCCAGTTTTGGTAGCAGGACTAAGGACTGATGTGCCCCTTTGTCCCTTCATCCCCCAGCCTTTGTTTACCATCCGGTTGATTTCATACCATGATGCAGGCGTGGGCCTTGTGGTAGTAGGAGGCATGCATGCTCTGGAATCGCTCTTGACCTGCTGTATCCCAAAAGTCTGCAACATGAACACAGTGCTGATGCCCAATAGAGCTGGAGGGCAAAAGGACCTACATACCCCAGGCATTACTATGTACGTCTCTATGTAAAAACATGGGTGTGCTATGAGATGTGTACATGCATTGGTGTATGAGGACACAAGGCCACAGTGAAGGATAGTGCAGACAGAAAATTCCAGAAGGGGGAATGTAGGTGACTCTTGTTTTGACACTTAAGATGCAGGACTCTTTTTTTAAATTAAAAAAAAATTTTTTTAAATTTATTCAATTGTGTGTGTGCATGTGTGTGTAGAACCACGGGCAAATTCTGGAACCACCATGGACTGCCTCCATCTCCTCCTTGTTTACTCTGCCTCGGGATTCACAGGCTCTGCCCTACCAGGACCAAAAACGCAGGCCACCCTCGCTATCCGCCGGGCGTCTATACGTGGGGTCTAGGATCTGAACTCAGGACCATCTGCCTGCAAGGCAGAGGCTTAACCCCTGAGTCACCTCTTCAGTTCCAAGATGCAGGACTCTTAAGCAAACAGACGCTACTTCTTTACACTGGTTGAGTAAGAACAAGGTCCCTGTACTCCTTTTCCCTCTGGCAGGGTTAGTCTTTTGAAGTCTGTTTTTCTGAATTCTTATCTGCACAGTGGTTCTGGTCTGGGTGTCAGAGAATGTATGTTTCTGTGTATCTTCCTTCCACCCTCCCCAACTCTATATTTTCCTCCCTTCTATTTCTCCATGAAGCTCAGTGTGGCGTGAGCCCATACTGCTCACCCACAAGGATGGTCTTGCCGTCCACTGTGGCTGTGTGCTTATACAGAGTCAAAGCATATGTGGACAGCTGCTGTGGTTGACTGCATGCAGGTTAAGAAGCAAAGATGACAAAAAGGGGAGGTAAAGGAATTGGGTAATTGAATGGGCTGTCTCCCTCATTTTTTTTTGAGACAAGCTCTCACTCATTATGTACTCAGACTGGCCTCATTCCTCTGTACTTCCTTTTCTCTATGGAGTTAGATTTAAGTTTTCCCCTTCCCCCACACCATTTTCCTGTGTGTGGGCATGTGTGGGTATAGGTGCATGAACACTTGAGCGTGTGTCCAAGGTGGGTGAAGAATCAATAATCAGTTTTCCACCTTTTTCTTTTGAGGCTGGGTCTCTCATTACAACCAGAGTTCACCTACAGGGCTAGCTTGGCTAGTCAGCTTGTTCTGGGGATTCCCAGGCTCCAACTTCCAGGGTTGGAATTACAAGCAGTCCATCAAAACTACCAGGGATTTTATATGGGATCTGAGGATTTTTTTGCTTGTGTGGTAAGTGCTTTAATCCCCAGCCACTGGAATCGGATTTTAAAAGGAATGAACCCTCCAGACAGAGGGCTAGCCTCAATGGCATAAGGTCTATGGAAGGGTAAGGGTGAGAGAGGCTGGAAGCATGTCCTGGCCATTTAAATCCCAGGTAACTTGGAATACAAGGATTTTACAAAGACACTGGGCTAAGCAGCATTATGAAGTTGAAAAACATAACTGGGGATGCCTCAATTATGTAGACAGAGCTCTTGTAGATTAGAAAGGAAGCATCAACTTCAGGCAGCAGCATGACTGTTCCATGGGAACAAAAAAATTCACAACTCAGGCAGCTTACAAGTTGTTCGTAAACAGAAGTTTACCTGTGTGTGAAACCCTAACAAAAATTCTGGAGAACACAGTTTAATAAACAAAGTTGAAAGGATGGAGGTAGAGGAAGAGCATGGTGGGATTGCTTAAACAAAATCGATCCAGATTCCAGAGTGAATATTATCAGTTTTTTAGTGGCTAAGGCCATGGCATGGCAACAGGCTTCTGCCCTTCTAAGTGAGCCAGTTAGGGATAAAAGCTCTGTTACAGGGAGGTTCTCACTTCAAACCTGTACAATGTAACAGTTCATAAGAAGAGGGAGAAATTGTCACCTTACATTTCACCAAGTTTATTTATATTACATGTTTTTTAAATATTATAGGACCCAAACTCTGAAGAGTTAAGTGACTTGCCAAAGTCAGAGCTACTAAGGAGGTGGAGTTTAAATCCAGGCATTTGAACCACATTAAGTAGAAATCCAAATATGTGTAAATTCCAACCATGCAGCTCAGATAATGCTACATGGTGTGGGTCACATGGTGAGGAGTCAGTGTAAGGGAAATCAACTAGTCTTCCCTGGGCTGCTGGCATAACAAAGTAGACAGGAGGCTGAGATGTACGGGAGTGGGAAGAACCACAAAGGATACAATCCATCCATGAGGAACCTCTCCATGAGTCTGTAAGGGAAATGTACAGTGTTAGGCAGCAGCCCTACCTTCTCCTTGTCCTGCTTTATCAAATGTAGACTTGTAGCTTGAAAGCCACAAACTTCCAGTCACACAGCTCTAGATCAAGCCTGTAACCTAGGAATCACCACTGCCCAAGGCCACACAATCAACCCACTTCTGTCACTCTTTGTACAGACCAGTCCACTCAAGACTCTTCGATCTATTACTTCCACCTTATACACTGCTGTACATAGACTTATCTCTTTTCTGCATAGGGAAACAGGCTAAGAAGGTTGGTACCATCAAGTCATTTCCCTAAGATTCTGCAAGTGTTTTTTTAAAGTTTTTTTTTTTTTTTATTATCATTATTATTTATTCAACTGTGCGCATGTGTGTGTGTGTGTCTGTGTGTGTGTGCCTGTGTATGTGTAGAACCACGGACGAATTCACGAACCACCATGGACGGCTCCACCTCCTTCTGCCCCGGCATTCACAGGCTCCGCCCTACCAGGACCAGAAGCGCAGAAGCGCCCGCTTCCGCCTGGCGTCTATACGTGGGATCTGGGATCAGAACTCAGGACCTTCCGCCTACAAGGCGGAGGCTTAACCCCTGAGCCACCTCTCCAGCCCTCTGCAAGTGTTTTTTAAAAAAAATTTTTTTTTATTATTTGTTCAATTTTGTGTGTATGCGTATATGTGCATGTGTGTATGTGTGTGTGTGTGTGTGTGTGTGTGTGTAGAACCAAAGGCGAATTCAGGAACTACCATGGATGGCCTCCACCTCCTCCTTGTTTACTCTGACCTGGGATTCACAGGCTCCGCCCTACCAGGACCCAGCCCCCGCTTCCGCCCAGTGTTTATACATGGGGTCTAGGATCCTAACTCAGGACCTTTGGCCTGCAAGGGAGTGGCTTAACTCCTGAGCCACCTCTCCAGCCCCAAGATTCTGCAAGTTCTTAGGCCTTTGCTCAAATGTCATCTGAGTCCCTGAATATTCTATTTCTAATTACATTCCTTCAATTCTTTTCTGTCTCATATAAAACCTCAACTAAAATATTAGATTAGGTATTTACCTTCCTTACTCTTTAAATCATAACAAAATGTGTGTCAGAGAAGTTTGAACACATGAATGTGAACACAGTTAAGTTGAATTTAGTACATATCCTGGTACCCAAGGATATCACTGAAACTTTGTATGTGTGGAATGTGTACATATGTGTTCATATGTGTGGAGGCTCAAAGTTGATGTCAGATGACTTTACATTGTTCTTTACTTTTACCATTAAAGCAATGTCTTCCCATTGAGCCCAAAATTCATCAATCAGCTAGGCTGGCTAGCTGAATCATGGGGATTTCCTCGTCTTTGCCCCGTTGAATGATCGATTGTAAGTGTGTTTCACACCTCCATGACTTTTACAAGGGTTCCTCGATCAAGTCTTTGTACTTGTGGGACAAACACCTTATTCAGTGAGACATTGTTCTCTCTAGCTTCTAATTATATATATGAGAGAAAGAAAGAGAAAGAGAAGAGAGAGAGAGGAGAAGGAGGAATATGAGAACAAACTTACATATAACTAGTCGGTTTTTCTACTTGTACTATGTGGACTCTGGGAATAAAATTCAGGTTTGCCTGGTTTTTATGCAACCACCTTTACCTGTTGAGCTATCTGAATTGTTTCCTGGAAACTTTTTGAACCACTGACTAACAATCAGATCATATGTCAAATTAAGAAAAACATTCTACCTTCTCCCACAAGAGATCATTAAAATCACATATACTCCAACAGCAATGTAAGTAAGTTTTAAATCCAAATTTATGCTGTATTTAGGAGATGTAGGTAGGAGAGTAAGCAGTTCAAGGTTACCTTCAGCAGCACAGCAAATCTGAAGACAGTCTGTGATACATGAGACCATGTCTCAAAAGAAACAACCAATCAATCCACCTACACATCCTAGAAAACCAAAACAACCCCCAAACAAACAAAACCACTTATAAATAATTCACATGCTAGAAGTTGTAGAAGTATTTAAGACTGAAAGATACAAAACTTGCAGTTTTCTGTTTTGTTGAGACAAGGTCTCACTATATAGCTCTGGCTGACCTTGAACTGGTTATATAGCTGGAAGGATGGATGTGAGCTTGTGATTCCTCTGCCTCAGTCTACCAAATGGTGGGATTACAAGCTATGTACAAGTCACCTCTGGATGAAAGATAATAAAAGGTTTATATAATTTCTGCTTATGGGAAAATAAATGTGGACATCAAAGCACTTTTATGGCAGCCATGTCTGTATCATCTCAATGCTGGTATAGAAATCAAATGTAAGACCACTTTTAAAAGCAGAAAAGGGAGGCAGACTAGGGATAAAGGAGCTCAAAGACAACCGGTGGTGACTCTTCTAGGATCCCTCTGTGGACTACACACCTGAGATTTAGAGCTGAAGGAGGTACCACGGGAATACCAACAAGTATCAAGAGCCACCAAAATACCATTAGAAGCTGCTCTTCAATCAAAGGAACAGAGAAGGGTGAGCCAAGAGAAATAGCTTGTAATTGCCACGTGAAACCACATGAGAAACTTTAGCTTCACCTTGACTCTCAAGATGTCTGGGCACAATGAGAAGGCAACACGGGCTATTCCCCAGGGTCAGCAGAGCTGTTGGCAACCTGGGCTTCACAATCACTGGTAATGATGTGAGTGACGGGTATGTACTTCTACTGAAGCAGTGTCACAAGAAGCCAGGTAAGGCATGACTTAAATAACACCAGAGGTTCATAGCAGGATACTCAAATTTGTGTTTAACAGAAAATTGCTTGTAAAAAAATTTTAAAAAGGAATATATATACCAACATTGAGATGGTACAGACAACTACTGTCAAAGTTTTTAAAGCAGTTAACATAAAAGTGCATTGATAAGCAGTTATGGAAAAAAATGAAGTCGGTTTTAGTAAAATGCCAAATTTCAGTGGATGTTTTTCAGCAAAGAAATAGAAGATGTAAAGAACTATATGAAAACTTGGAACGCTAGGAAAATACAATTATCAAAATAAAAACTTACTGAATGGACTCAGGGCAGGATAGAGAGTACATAGAAAAGAATCATAATTTCAAAACAAAAGAAATTCCTTGGTATGGACAACACTGTAAAAATTGAATTAAAAAAGAAAAGAAAAGAGTGGGACAGTCTCAGGGATATCACATGGAAATAAAAGATGACTTTTTTTTGGTCATTGAGATTACAGAAGAAGAAACAATGCTGGAGAGATGGCTCAGCAGTTAAGACTCTGTCTTGCAAGCAGAGGGATCCTACATAAGAATGCCAGGCAGAAACAGTGTCTGGCTTGCACTTCCAGCTGTGGAAGGCGGAGCCTGGGAAATCTCAAAGCAAAGCAAAAGGGCAGTAGAAGCAATCCAGGGTGATTCCCAAAGTTACCACAGGGCTGCCACACAGTGCCCTCTAACACACACACACACATATACACACACACACACACACGCAAAAAGAATCAACAAAAAAACACACACACATACACACACACACACGCAAAAAGAATCAACAAAAACACACACACACACACACACACACGCAAAAAGAATCAACAAAAACACACACACACACACACACACACACGCAAAAAGAATCAACAAAAAAACTCGCTAAAATTTGGCAAAAGTTGTAAACTTACAATCAAGAAACCGAGTAGAACCAAACAAGATAAACCCCAAGAGATCTACATGAGACCTAGTGAAATAATCTAAACAGGAAAACCCTTGACAACAGCAAGAACCAACACTACTTACTACAGGGAAAGCCACTGGGACTGCAAAAGGCTCCTCACCAGAATCTACAGTGGCACATATTTTTCAAGCATGGGAAAGAACTGTCAACCCAGAATCCTAAAAAAAGTGAAAATTCTTGAGAATGAAAGAGAAAATGAGAATGTGTTTTTTATGCAAAGGAAAATGGGAATTTGTTTCCTATAAACTACCCTAATAGAATGGCTCATGTAAGTTCTGGAAACAAAGGAAATGACAAAGAAGGAAACTTGAAGCATCAGGAAAGAAGAAAGAACAGGTTTAGAAAAAAAATACTGAAAATTAAGAATATGTCTTCTCTTAAAGTTTTTGAATTATTTTTCATGGTAATACTGAAATATAATATTGTCTGATGGAGTTCCCAATTTTGTAGAACTGTTAAGATGGGATACATATGTATACATTCTGTATACATAACAGAATGACTAGAATAACTACTATAAGAGTCATACAGAGATACACTACAGATAAATTGAAATCAAACAGAAAAATCTAAGTATGGGCTGCTGAAATGACTTAGTAGATTGTCAAGAGAACCAAAATGTATTTTTACCTCCATTGTGTATGATGGCACTAACCCTAACCCTAACCCCAAATCACACACACATTCAGACGAAATAACCCAAGGAAGCCAGACAAAAACAAAAACAAACCCAAAATGTACAACAAAAACCAAAACTAAAATGGCAGACTTAAGCCCTAATATATCGAGCTTACCATTCATAGCAGTTATATTTTCTAAAAACCCCCTGAACACTGAGTTCATGAATTTTGCTGTTCTATTAGAAATACAGAATTAGGTCCTCTATAAAACCTAAGAGTTAACATCAAATTGTGCTAAAAGATGGGACCGGCGCCCAGAGTCATGAGCACAGTAAAGAAGTCTGGTCTCACCCTTCACTTGTACATCGCTAGAAGTTCTAGCCAGTGTGACCAGGTAAAATATGGGATGCCTCTCATAGTCTCATAAGCAAAATAAAGATGTCTGCTCTCACCTTTCACTCGTGTAGTATTATAAGTTCTAGATAGAAGGACAAGGCAAAAGAAAATATACAAATGTTTGTAAATATATGAAAAATATGGGCAAAATCATTAGTCCTTGGGAAATGCAATTCAAAACCACAATGAGACACTAATTCACACCTATGATAATTGCCATTTCCACAGAAGTGGAAAATACACATTAGTGAACTTTTGGAGAAATGAGAACTTTTGTGCACTGTTACAAGGAATACGAAATATTAGTTACTGTGAAAGATAATCTGATAGTTCCTCATGAAGTCAAACACAGAATCACCACATAACCCGTAATTTCACTTCTAGGTATATACTCAAACAAACTACAGAGATTTATGCAGACAATTGTGTAATGTCTATCTAATGTTATATTACTCAGTCTTAAAGAGACTGATACATTTGATATATTCTACAGTAAGGGTAAACCTTGACAGCATTGTTAAATGAAATAAGCCAACTTAATGGTTATTAACTGGGGGCAAAGGGAAGGTTCTTAGGTCAGATGGCTAGACGCAAGCTATCTTTTAACAGACTCCAGTGCAGGACCATCTATAATAATCCCAACATTGGGGAGGTTAGAGGGAGGAGGATCAAGAATCCGAAGTCAGCTTTGGCTACACAGTAAATCTCAGTCCAGCCTGGGGCTAATAGGACTCTGTCTCAAAAAAAACAAAGCAGGGCTGGAGAGGTTGCTCAGGGGTTAAGCCTCTGCCTTGCAGGTGGAAGGTCCTGAGTTCGGATCCTAGACCCCACGTGTAGACACCCGGTGTAAGCAGGGGCAGGGATAGGAGGGGTGGGGGCAGTGCGTAGGGAGGGGAGGCCTGCGTTTCTGGTCCTGGTAGGGAGGAGCCTGTGAATCCCAGGGCAGAGTAAACAAGGAGGAGGTGGAAGGGGTCCATGATAGTTCCCGAATTGGTCTGTGGTTCTACACACACACACACACACACACACGCACATACACACGTGCACAATTGAATAAATAATAATAAAAAAATTAAAAAAAACAAAGCAAATAAAAAATCCACAAGAAATAACCAAACCACAAATGAACACCATCACTACCATCTCCCAGAATTCAGTGCAGAAGTGGCACCAACAGAAATTGAAGGAAAAAAAAAAAGACATCTTGTGGAGGCAGTACCCAGATCTAACTAAACTTCCTGCTTTAGTGGTGGGGCTGTCTTTAAGCACCCTGCCCCCTCAACAGAGCCCTGAGTTGCTCATAGAGATCAACAAGGCCTCCCACAAGAGCTGGTAATTGGGGTTGCATCTAATATAAATATATATATATATATATATAATATAAAGGTAATGCACCCTTAACACGTCTCTGAAACTGAGGCCCTATAAATGCCCTCAGATGGATGTTCAAGGTGCTTCTGATTAGGAGTAGTTCTCTCCAAAATGAATTTTAATCTAGGTTAGATATACCGAAAACTGGTGAAGAATTCTTGAGTCCTAATTGAAACAGAACCACGATTTTCTTACCTTCCAAACCCAGACAGTTTCCATAATGGTTTTTCTGTGGATTATGGTACCTACGGTATTTGTAGGGGATGAGTACTAGCCTGTCTTCAAAATGTCCTGGAAGCCAGAGCTGTGATAGTCTTTGATGGCCTACAAAGTACTCAAGACTTTATTTATATCTTTCTTCACAGCCCCACACAGGGGCTCTTTTCTCTTTCTTTTTCTTTTCCTTTCTAATACTATTGTTTTAAGTGGAGCTAGACTTGAAGCTAGGTGTTGAGTAGCAATGACTTAGCCAGCAACCTTCCCTCAACCTAGGGTTTCCCTCCAGTCCACATTTTCCCAAAGGTCTATTAGTTATTAAGCTAACACTGTGGCCTTCCATTGCTTAAAATGTCTGTTCTCTTTGTTAGTTCTAAATTCCAGTATGGGCAAAGGGCAAATTTTAAAGGATGTTGTTTAGGTCAAAGCAACTGTAAAATACTACAACACAGTTTCGGTGTGAGTAGGTGGGGTAGAAAAGCAAATGTAAATTCACAGAACTCTAAAACCAGCAAGACCCCTAGAAAACTATTCCATTATCTTTAAAATTTTTTTTATTATTTATTATTTATTCAATTGTGCGTGTATGCATGTGTGTGTGTGTGTGTGTGTGTGTGTGTGTGTGTGTGTGTGTATGTGTGTGTAGAACCACAGACGAATTCAGGAACCACCAAGGATGCCTCCACCTCCTCCTTGTTTACTCTGCCCCAGGATTCACAAGCTCCGCCCCACCAGGACCAGAAATGCAGGCTGCCCCTGCTTCCTCCCGGCGCCTATACGTGAGGTCTAGGATCCGAACTCAGGACCTTCCGCTTGCAAGGCAGAGGCTTAACCCCTGAGCCACCTCTCCAGCCCCTCCATTATCTTAATACAAAGTAAAAAAAAAAAAAAAAAAAGGTGGGGTGGGAGCCTGTGGAACATAAGAATAAACCAGACATCTAGGCAGCCCCATTCAGGTGAGAGATAGGGTGCCTCATGGAGATAAGCCATAGCACTGCAGAGCCGCTCTCCAGAAGGAAAGTTCCACAACCAGGCAGGTAAGCACCGAGGCCAGAAGAATCAGCCCATCTTTAACATTATTACATTGCCTGTTATTATTCGTGGTTACCAATCTGAGTTTCTCCAAGAAAGCATCTTACCACTTTATTCAATCTGTCACTTTCTCTCTGTGCCCAATGTCCCACTCTAGCAATTTTTCTCTATATGTATATAGAAATAGCCCATTTCCTACTTCCTTATTCTGGATTATTCCAGTAGTCTTCCAGGGTGATACTCTAAAACTTCTGTCACAACTTATAAAAATACTCCAATTTCTGTCCCTTTGACTTGTTTCTGTCTCTCCTTATCACACATAGTTGCTGACAATTATTCCCTTGTTCCTCTATGCAGACCCTCCCTCACCAGTCCATAGAACCCACCCTACTTTGCATGAGAATTTTTTTAACAACCCAGATCCATTTTAGCCTGATCTTTCTCCCTTAGTTTCCCAACATACTTGGACTTTCCCACTGCACTATCTCCCAGGCAGATAATCTTCACATTGTCATGAGCATCATATTTCTCTTGGTCCAGCTCACAGGGCTTGGTTTTGTCGCTAGCCATTGGCTCCTGGCTGTGCACAATGGTCAATCTTGTCACTGCCTGAAAAAGTCGACAAGAGGTTATCATTAGAGATGAGAACTCCTTTTTTTTTTTTTAAATATTTTTATTATTATTATTGTTTATTCAATTGTGCGTGTGTGCATGTATGTATGTGCGCGGGCGCGCGTGCGTGCGTTGTGTAGAACCACGAACGAATTCGGGAACCACCATGAACCGCCTCCACCTCCTTCTTTTTTACTCTGCTCCGGGATTCACAGGCTCTGCCCTACCAGGACCAGAAAGCGCAGGCCGCCTCTGCGTCTATACGTGGGATCTGGGATCCGAACTCAGGACCTTCTGCCTGCAAGGCAGAGGCTTAACCCCTGAGCCACCTCTCCAGCCCGAGAACTCCTTTTATCAAAGTCTAATTATTCTTCCTCCTGAGTAGATACACTGAACTCTAACTTGCTTCTACATGCTGAGTCTCAGAGCTACAACTTTGTCTCAAGATTATCTTGTCATGTCCCTACTGCAGGTGTGCTCAGGCCAGGCCACCACTCTAGCTGTCATGCGTAAAGATCAACAATGACAACCACAACAACCACGAAAACCAGTGCTTGTGTTGCATGATAAATGTAAGACTATTCTGTAAAAACAGAATGCCAGAATGCATAGTCAATGAGGCCTGGCCTACATTCTGACCATCCTCCCTTCTCTGTCCACTCTATGACCATCAGCCTTACTCTCCCTCAACATGGGTAGCTCCAAAAACTCTTTTGCAAGGGGTATTTTCAAACCTTTCGTAGTTTCAACCACTTCCTAAGTGCAGATGCAACCATACCGAACACCAAGATCACTTTGTTCACTGTGACTTAGATATACAATGGCCCACCAGGATTGTGACAGAAACACAAGGCATACAGGCATGTTAAATGTCAAACATAATGATTTAGTCCTGCTCCTCATATGTACAAAAAACCACTACCACTCAAAATCAGTATCTCCAGCCTGTTCTGCTCTCCTCACACTCAAACGTGGCTCTGAAAACTCTTCTAAAAATGTATCACAATCTAGATTCTGAGCTAGCTGAGTAAACAGAACTAATAGCATGACAATGGCAACAGCAGAAACTCACATCCACTGAGCACTGACCATGAAATTTTGCAGCGGGCTCATTTGGCTGCATGCAGTTAGGGTTATGACAGAAGTGTGCACATCAGCTAGAAACAGAAAATAGACCCCGCACTTCTCCACCACGCTCCGGGGGCAGACTGGGCTCAAGCAATGCCCGGGTCGCACAATAAGGACGCTGTCCCTCCCACCTTTCATCCTGCTGAGAGCGCGATCCATTTGAGAGAGAAACCTCAAACACCCCTGCCGCTGCTGCTGCTGCTGTCCCACCCGCCCGGGGGCCATCTCTCAGTCCACACACAGTCGGGGTACACCTGACCGAGCTCCCCGCCCCTCCGCCGTAAGGCCGCGCGAATCCGCGGTCGGTGTCGCTCGTTCCCGGGGCGCCTTGGTCTCACGCGCAGCCTCCCGGGGGCTTGAGGACCCGAGGAGGCCACGGACGTGCTCGGCTCCCGCACCGCACCGGCCGCGACTATGACCTATGATTCACTGTGAGCTCTCTATGACCACATAGCTATGATACTATGAAACGTTTCAACGAACCTTAGGTGCTATGGGCCCGGTGAGCTCTCTTTGATACTGTGAGCTCTCTGTGAACTCTAGACGATAACCTATTACATGTGAGCACTGTGTCACCACCATGAGCTATTACAATTGTGGAGCTCTCTTTGAGCAACTGTGAGCTCTGTAGACCACTATGAGCTCTCTATAGTACACATCATGACAACTCTAAGACTCAGTCACCAATAGGTATGGTACCAATGTGTACTCTCCGTTACTTAGCTGCTTAGAACTCTCTATCACCACCTGATTCTCTAGGACCAATTGCCGCTATGATCACTGTGAGCCCCTTTGACCAATATCTATGACCACTGGATCGCCTCCTATACTACTATGACTCTCTCTATGTCACTCTGAATCTTCTATGAAACCTTGATCTCTCTATGATCATATGAACTCTCTCTGATGACTGTGAGATCTCAATGACCTTTCTATGTGACCACTATCAGATTCTCTATAAAGCACTCTATGAACACTATGACTGATGACCCACTGCTGATGCTCTCTAGACACACTGTGTACTCTCTCTATGACCAGTATAATTTCTTAATACCACGTAACCTCTATGACCACTTTTAGTAGCTCTCTATGACTATTAGGCTATGGCCATTATGAGTTCTGCTATTAATTATGTCTCTCTATGTGCCATTGTTGATCTATGACCACTGTGAAGCTATCGACACATAGTATTATGACCATTGTGAACACTTATTAACCATCTAAGGCTCCTATGACCATGTAGTGACACATTCATGACCCTACCTGAGCCACTATGACTATGACTCAAGCTGCCTGCTACTATAGCTATGCACTTCTCTCAACCGTATGAGCTTCTATGACCACTGTGAGTTCGCAATGAAGCAACTATGGCCGTAAACAATTGGAGCAAATCTATGACCAATATGAGGTCTCTATGAACTAGGCTGACCCAACTGCCTGTGACCACTGTTTACTCCCTATGGCCACTATTCTCTATGACCACTTGATCTTTCTATAGCCACTATTCGGTTAGATAATTTGAGCTTTCCTATGACCATTGGAGTACTTCACACCACTGTGAGAATCTCTGTGCCAGTAAATGTGTTCGCTAGATACTGTTATCGTCTGTAAGGGGCAAATGTGAAGTCCTCTAGGACAATTGTTAATTAGCTATGACACTGGGAATTCTCTATGACAACTGGTCAGCTGTTTATTACCACTGTGAGATTTCTATGACAACCATAGGTTTCTATGAATACTGTGATGAAGCGATTATAACTAACTACGATCACTATGGTGACCACGTATGAGCTATTTCACACTGTGAGCTGTCCATTAAACAAAACCATGAGGCTATGAGCAACTATGAATTCGATTTTACCACTTGTGAGCTCTTTTGGTGAATTGTGAGCATATCTAGGACCAATTGTGTTCTATGACATTGTGAGCTCGGTATAGACACTACTGTGGCGCGGCTCATTGTAGCTCTCTAGACCACTTTTGAACGCTCTATACCATTTGAGCTCTCACATGGGACATTTTTTAGCTCCCTTTTGCACTGTGACCTATGACCCAATTTGAGGTTCCTTTCATCAGCAATTAACCTATGACCACTTTGAGCTCATCGTTGACCACTATGGTCCTGTGACACTAGGAGCTCTCAAGGACCACTATGAATCTATGAACACTGTGAGCCCATTAACCCGGTGAGCACTCGTGAACCAATTGATCTCCTTCTATAAGCCAATATGACTTATGAACGCATGAGTGAACACTCACCATGACCACATTACTATGGACCATATGACTTTCAATGACCACTATGAGTCTATGACCAACTGTGAGCTCGCTTTGACCACTATTATCTATGGCTACGTTTATCGCGCTAAGACCAGTAGATCCTCTATACCTGGAGCTATAATGACTAGGAGCTTTCTATACCACTGGTGGAGCGCTCTATACCA